>JAHTLZ010000038.1:10183726-10210152 GCA_023846285.1 Phrynocephalus versicolor
AATAATAATAATAATAATAATAATAATAATAATAATAATAATAATAAACCAATCAAATTTAAAACACTGTAAAACAGATTTGAAACCTATTTTAAAGCATGCATTATCAGGCTACCTTATAGGGGCACCGTATACAACTCCAGGCGTTTATTTCTCATTACCCAGCCGCTTCCACTTTAGCTAAAAAAAAATCAGGGTTTCCCCACACAAAGGAATAGAGTTGCTGCAGGAAGTTCAGAATGTTGTGACTCTCAACACCGAGAGGGTTTTGTTTACGACCTCCCAGAGACCTTTTGTAATGATGGGGCGAATGAAGAACACCACCCGCACGCCTGCAGACAATCAATCAATAAATAGCGTCGTACTTTTTTTGGGGGGGGGGGGTTCTGCAGGCACGCTGCACCTTTTACCTGCCACGTCCACCGTGCACCCCACGGATTCCTCCTGCGCCACGAAACGTGGTGCGACTCATCATCACAAGCTGCGTCCCATGTTACTCATCGCCAGGGACCAGGCGCCCAAAAAGTTTTGTTTCTTGCAAAAAGTTTCCCCCTGGGTTTCCCTTCCGCGCGCCTCCACTGCCCTCTCGCGGTCAGGGCGAGCATTGCACGCTCTCTCCATCACCACCACCAGCGCCACCCAAAATCCTGGGAAGTTTACTGGTGGTGCAGGTTTATTTATTATTTATTTATTTTTTCAATTTATTATATACCGCCCACTACCCAAAGGTCTCTGGGCGGTTTACGATCCAAAGAATTGAAACAGTGAAAACATAAAATATCAAATAAACCAGGCATGTCCAAACTTTGGCCCTCCTGATGTTTTGGACCACAACTCCCAGAATTCTAAGTTTAGGTTGCCATTGAGAAGAAAGGACTGTGGGAGTTGTGGTCCAAAACATCTGGAGGGCTGAAGTTTGGACACCATTGAATTAAAACAATAATAAAAAACCTTGTGGTTGGAAGCCTCCCGCTTCTCCTCCCCCCCCCCAAGTTTGCAAACTCTGATAGTAGCTCAAAACACTGTAAAAAAAAATTCCCATTGCTTAAGAAATCTTGGGACATTGGCCCTCCTAAGAGCCCTGCGAGGTAGGACAGGCCAAAAAGAAATGACTGGCCCAAGGCCACTTGGCAAATTCCGTGGCCAAGTGGGAGTTTCAACAACCTCCCAAGAATACACAACTCTTTTTTTTTATAAAGCTATTTTCTCTTTTTTCTGTTAGTTGGGCTGGCCTTAATAATGGCTATAATCAGGCCCTGATACAGTATTTAGAATGGTTGCATTAGAGTTCTGCTCAGGAGGAAAAACCACAATTCTTCTTGTGGACAAAATGATGGAATAAATGCATTTATCTGCCATTTTTTTTCACACTAATGGGATGATAGCTTTTATGAAGCCACCAGCTGAGAATGTGTTCCTTGGAGTTTGATGTGTGTGTGTGTGTGTGTGTGTGTTTAAAGTCTTCACAACCATTGGAAATAATCCTTACTGATGTCAAGAATGAGGTATTGTTGGGGAATGTGGTGCGTTCTCTATTAAATTATAATAATCCTCGTTTATGGGAGAGTCCCGTGGCCTCAAGAACGAGGGCTGGGCTCATGAATCAAGTTGAAACAGCTAAATGGTAAACTGCAAAAGAAAGATGATGAAGCATTTGGAGTTAAGTCCCGTGTTCAAGTTTCAATGAAACTTGCAAAGTGCCGGGTTTGAGTTTCATTTCAAAAATTCACTCCCCAGCCTGTGCCAATGAAGTCACAATTTATAGGCGATGAACGTGAGCTACCCTTACAAGGTGGTTATCAGGATGTTATTAAAATGTATGACGAGCTTTTGGGTGTCCCAAACGGACCATAAACTTGTTAACTACTGTATTATTAAAATCTGGGCAATAGCTTGCCAGCCTGAAGTGGTGCCATAAAATTTCTATAAGGATTATCTTAGGAAAGGTCTGTTTTTCAGAATTAATAACATGCAGTGTGCATTTAATGTGTATTGCTATGCTATTAATTTTTATCTGATCTGTGGACCATAATAAAGGGATTGAATTAAAACTGAAAAGGAGCACTGTAGATTTGCGATTACACACTAAAAAATATTGAAAACTAAATGTTGCATGTAGTGGATAGCGTGATTGAATAGGACTCGGAAGGCATGGGTTCGAATCCCGCACTCTGCTGTGAAAACTCACTGGAAGGGGTGGAAATCTAAAAATGTAGTGTACCTATTTAGGTTGATGAAAGTTTGTTTTGATTTGATGACGCATAATAACAACACCCCAAGCTCTAGTCTATGCTAACTAGCACATAAGATTAAAAGAACGAGGATTCACAGCAGAATTAAATTAATTGAAATTTTTATTGCACACAAGAGCAATCTTTGCAAGAGGAAACGCAGGGATCACAATGTTTAATTAATTACCACCCACAGCGGATCTCATTATTGTGTTGTTTTCCTCGTAACAATGTAAAAGCATATGTATTCAAATTAAACCTGGTTTAGATATACTGTATGTGTAATTATGGACATAACGAGAAATAAATTCCCCCATACTTTCCTTGGGGAAAAAGAACTGTGCTCTCAGATGATTGGAAAAGAATTATTCATTGTTCTATATTTAATGTATTTATGTAGGGAATGTGTGTGTTTGTCCTTCAGTAAAAACCTTCCGAGGGTGGCTTGTTAATAAAGGGACAAAATATGAAATGCAAACACCTAGAATCATCCACTGTACTTTAAAATTATTGTGTTTCTGCAACCATTTACCTGGGAATAAAGAGCACTGAACTCAAAAGGATTTTACTTCTTTGATTTCTCCACCAACTATTTTCTCTGGGATTCAGAGCAGCTCACAAGAAGGATCAAAATAGCTACGGGGGGGGGGGGGAAGAGAGATCAAATATTAGAATATTAAAACACAATTAAAGCCCTGCTAATATTTAAAAAAACATACTAGATTAAAAACAGTGTGGGGGGGGGAGAAAAGAAATTTAAATAGAGTTGCCTAGAACTGCTCCATTAATTGCCAAAAAGCAGTTTTAGCTTACTGGAGGAAAGACAGGGCATAAATGGAAATGTTAATAATTATTCTTATTAGTGACATTTTGGTTGCTTAAAAAGCTAATGTAGCATAATGGTTTCGGGATACACTGTAGTTTAGAGGATTCATTTTGTAATTCCCATTAACTCATGAAAACCCAACGCACAGGCTGGCTATCTATCTCTATTTTCAGGCTGGCCTACCTCACAGGTTGGTTGTGAGGACCAAGTAGGAAGGGGAAAATCAATTTATATATGCATGCATGCATGCATGCATATACACCACAATATTCTACTCCACCTTTTTCTTTAAAGGCAGCCTGCCTTCAAAGCGAAGGGAAAATTTAAAATGATGTACAGGTAAAAGTTAAACAAAAACAATAGTTAAAAATGGGGTGGGGGAAGTGGCATTATTCTTTTATAATATTGATTAAATGACGAAAATGTGGAAAGCAAAGTTCTCTTTGAACAAGTCACTATTTTAGTTTTGTCAAATTCCTAAAAATCAGGTAGCAGCGAAACCTTTGATTTGGGAGATTGCTTTTGGCTTCTCCTAAATTCTGTGGAACTTTCCCCCTGTCCTGTCAGTTCCTCTCAGGAGGATTAATTAATTACTTAATATTTTAATATA
Organism: Phrynocephalus versicolor; assembly: GCA_023846285.1. Classification (NCBI taxonomy): domain Eukaryota; kingdom Metazoa; phylum Chordata; class Lepidosauria; order Squamata; family Agamidae; genus Phrynocephalus; species Phrynocephalus versicolor. Next base: position 10,187,394 of record JAHTLZ010000038.1, read on the forward strand.
CCACCTCATTAGCCCAATGAACTCTTCTGGGCAGTTGACAGGGTGACACAAATATAACCCACCCCCAACGAGAGGGTTAATAAATACAACCAAAAGCCTTTAAAAATTCACCCAAACCTTGATTTACCTCAGTTTTGTCAATTGATATAAAGTATTTGTGGTTTTGTGGTATAATTGTATGTGACAAGCAATTGGTTTTTCTGTTGAGAGCTGCCCAGAGCGGCCTGACAGCCAGATGGGCGGGGTATAAATCTACTAAATGAAGTGAAATATAATGTAATAAATCGAGAAATTAAAAAAATGACCCAAAGCCCTCAGAGAAGCTAACACCCCATAATTTCAATGGAGTTAGGAAGGAGGGGTGACACACTGTGAGGGGCAACCCTTAATCCGAACTGAGTGTTTGGAGAGGTGTTTTTTGTTGTTGTTGGTAGAGAAATTTTTAAAACAAAACAGGCGCTAAATCTCCTCAGGAACGCGCGGACTATTTTCCTGCGAGGCAGGTTCTGCGAGGGAAGAGCCTGGCGGGCGGGGCGGTATTTATAGGGAGGGGCCCCGTTGCTATGGCGACGCGTCGCCGGCGGCGGCGGAGGGCGACGATGGCGGAGCAACCGAGCTGGCGGAGGGATTCGGTCCCTGGGAAGAGGGGAGGAAACAGCTGTTGAGGAGTGGGAGCTGCGGAGGGAAGAGGGAAAAAAAGGCGCTCCTTTCCTTTCCCCCTGCAACACACACTCACCTCACCATGCCTGTAATTAATGAACGGGCAATAAATGAAGGAGGGGTGCTTTTTGAGAAGGGGGGGTGGATGGGGGCCATTTATGGTGTGGCTTTTGGGAGAGAGAGAGAGAGGAGAAAAGGGCGGCATGATTTGGGTGTGGGTGTGCTAAAAGAGAGGAGGTGGGGCAGTGGTGGCGATCCTTCAGCATTCCAGATGTTTTGGACCACAAATCCCATAGTCCTTGGTCATTGGCAACACAGGCTTCGATTTCTGGGAGTTGTGGTCCAGAACATCTGGAGGGCCGAAGGTTCGCCACCACTGAGGTGGGGGGGTTGCAATGGGAATGGGGTTCGACGGAGGTTTAAAAAGGGGGGGTGCGTTTGGGCAATAGAGAGGAGGTTCCTGAGAAGTGCATGGGGCAATTCATGGAGGGAGGGCTTGTTGGAGGGGGTCGAAAAAGTGGGGAAATTGACAAAAAGCGAATCCCTGTGCTTTTCAGCGGTCTGGGAAGCAACGGGAGGCCAGCCGAGACACGGAGTCCTATGAGGTTTCCTCCGAGGAAGAAGAAGAAGGGGCGAAAGGAAAGAGATCGCCAGCCAAGGGAGGCCCGGCTGGACCAGGGAAGTCGGCCAAGAAGAAATCCAGGAAAAAGAAGAAAAAGAAAGCCGGTCAGGATCACGGTGGGTAGGCCCTTGGGTTGTGGTGCACCACCGACGACTCAGCCACGATTGTTTGGGTCTTATCTGGGTTTAAGAAGCAATAATCAGTCCTTTCGGCCATGTGTGTGTGTGTGTGTGTGTGTGTGTGTATTTGATGCCTTGCTGGGGACTAGAGTCTAGATTTCTATTGGCTCCTTCTTTCTTTCCTTTCTTCTATTTCTCTCTATTTCCTTCCTTTTCTCTCTCTCTCCTTCCTTCCTTCCTTCCATCCATCCATCCATCCAATTCCTTCCTTCCCATCTATCCATCTCATCCATCCATCCTTCCTTCCTTCCTTCCCATCCATCCATCCATCCATCCTTCCTTCCTTCCTTCCTTCCCATCCACCCATCCATCTGTCCATTTCCTTCCTTCCTTTCTCCAGAACAAATTGTTTCGTAAAGACCATTGAGAACGCTGCCTGCCTTCCCAGCTTGGATTTCTCAGGATCACTCAGGTTTTGTCCTTTTGACTTTGCTTTCTTTGCGAGCAGAAAAGTCTCCGAGCAAAACCAAGTCGCAGGCCTCCTTCCTCAAACCTTCCTCCGAACGGCTGTATCCCCAAAGCGATGTCGGGAGGCGCCCGGGGGCCACCAAGGATGCTCCAGGCCAGCCCTCGGGGCACCTGCTCCCGGCCTCGACCTCCACCTGGTCCTTCTTGGCCACTCATGAGGGTGACCCCTTTGCTCTGTCCAACGAGAGCCTTCGGTGGGACGGGACCCTCGAGGACCTGGTGGCTGAAGAGGAGAGGCTGTGGCATTACAGGCTGCGCCGAAGGAAGCGTTACATCGATTACCTCCAGAGAAACCTACCCCCCGAGCCATCCTTCGCGCTCCGGAACCTGTCCGAACTTTGCCCGTGTGCAAACAGGGAGCCTTCCTTAGGCCAACGCGAATCCCTTCCGAGTGCTTCCGAGCTCAGCCAAAGCGAAAGCAGACTTGATTTCTCAGATCAAGTTGTCCGGGTGTAACAATATTCCGTTTTATAAACATCTGTGTGGATGGCCAGATCATGAATGGTCAGGCATTGTGTTTTGTGGGTCTTTTTACCTAACTTTCCCATCAGCATCAAGTGACAATGCTGGGAAAAAAAAAGATTGCATGATCTATGGCAGTGGAGGTGAACTTTTGGCATGCCAGATGTTCTGGACCACAACTCCCAGAATTCCAAGCCTGTATTGCCAACGGCAAAGGACTGTGGGAATTGTGGTCCAAAACATCTGGAGGGCTGAAGGTTCACTACCACTGGTCTGTGGCCCCCCTCTAGTGGCTATTTCTGGTAAATACAACCTGGGAAAAACACATAAATATGTATTTCTGAGTTTTTTTAATGCATTATTTCCAGGCAGTGGGTAAATGAATAAGCAGATATTGATTCCGCAGATGGGGCAAGTCTTACTGTACAGTGAAAAGTCTGTTGTTTTCCACAGTTGAGGCCCACCAGAGTTTAATCAGGTGTTGTATGCTGCATATGACTTAGATAGTGAAACAGAAAAGGCTTTATTTACATAAATCAGTATTCAGACACCACTCAAGTTATCACAGTATAATGCTGTGCCCTCAAATCAGTTCTGATTTAGTGCAACCCTGCCAAGATTTTCTAGGTATAAAGTATTCAGAGGTAGCTTCTGCTTCTTTTGGTGTTGCGCTGGGACTATGCCACCTGCAAGGAGGTACGTTTCTGATTAAAGATGCCTCAAAAGCTAAGCGTGAACTTATATGCTGCTTGCATTCTTCTCTTGCCGACCGGTGGTGCGGTCGGTAAATTGAGTACCCAGCTTGCTTTTTTGGGGGGGGGGGCGCAATGTGTAGCCTGCATAATTAAACTGTAAACCACCCAGAGACTACTTGAAGTGGTATGGGGCGGTATATCAGCAGAACACTTTAAAGGCGGATGGGTTTGTGGGTGGGGTGGTCGCCGTGGTGGTAGTGTCTGTGGGTTTGAAGCAGCAAGACACGGTTTGATCTCAAGCGGCAGCCTGTCTGCCACCCTGCTCGCCACGGCGGAGTCCTCGTGCCATCCCATAATAGGCAAGGGTCTTCTAGAGATGTGAGAACAAACATTTCTGCGCACTGAACACTGTTTACCTTCCCGATTTCCACGGCAGTACCTATTTCTCCCCTGGACTGCAAGGAGATCAAACCTATCCATCCTGAAAGAAATCAACCCCGAATGTTCCCTGGAAGGGCAGATTTTGAAGCTGAGGCTCCAGTCCTTTGGCCACCTCATGAGGAGAGAGGAGTCCTTGGAAAAGTCCCTGATGTTGGGAAAGATGGAAGGCAAAAGGAAAAGAGGACGGCAGAGAATGAGATGGTTGGACGGTGTCATCGATGCAACCCACATGGATTTGACCAAACACCGGGAGGCAGTGGAAGATAGGAAGGCCTGGCGAGCTCTGGTCCATGGAGTCACGAAGAGTCGGACACGACTGAACGACTCAACAACAACAACCTATTTATCTACTTGCATTTACATGCTTTCAAACTTCTAGGCTGTTCGAAATCAACCCCTTCGGAGATCACAAAGCGCTTAATTCTCACGGCACGCTCAAAAGACCCGTGTGTGTGTGTGTGTGTAAAAATCAACAATGCAAAAACCACCGTTAAATGAAAAGAACAGGAGTGGAACGTTTTCCTATATAAAGATGAAATATATATATATATATTTACATTCCTACAAACAACCCAAAAGATTTAAGTGCAAGCCGACGGAATCCCTAAAGCTGAAGAGACAGGCTGGGGGGGGGGGACGGGGTCGTAGAGGAACAGAATTAATTAAGTGCAAACGAAATCCATCCGAGTGGCAAGGTGGCAGACGACGTGGTTGTATCCTCCAACCCCGTGGGGCAGTGTTTTAAGCCACCGGGGACATGGGGCGGCCGGGCTCAGCTCGCCTCGTTCCCGGACGACTCCAGTTCCACGCTGGACAGGAACTTCCGCGCTGCCTTGTGGCCGTCGTAATCCAGCGTGGTGGTGTAGACGGCGGCGGTGCGCTTGGGGTAGACAATGGCGGTGCTGGCGAAACGCCGGGCCCGGTGGTGCGGCTGGAGGCGCACCTCGGCTTTGTAGCTGCGCCAGGTGCTGTCCGGGACGCACACCACCGTCTGGCTGCAGGAGGAGAGGCCGAGCGCCACGGGCATGTCCAGGCGGTGAACGAAGTGCCTCTCCGAGTCGTATTTCACGGAAGACGTGTACCTGGAAGGCAGCGTAAGAGAAGAAACCGCCAAGTTAGCCCCATTGGGTCGGTGTGTGTGTGTGTGTGTGGAATAAACCACAATACAGTGGACACTTGTATAACAAACAGCTTGTATAACATAAAATTGTACAACATAAAAAATTTCCGGAGATGGGGAAATTTGCTTAACATAATTGCCTATGGGGAAAATCCGTACAACATAAAAATGGGATTACTCCATTTTCAATGCATTCCTATGGGAAATTTGTATAAAGGAAAATTTGCTTATCATAATTTCATTTGGAACGAATTAATTGCTTCCAAATGTAGAGTATAACAAAGTAACACATTTAAACAACCAAAATGCAAAAACCACAGGATACAAACAAAATAATAATGATCTAAATCAACAACAATAAACTAAAATAAAAGTAAAATAAAAGTAAAAAAAATAACCAGGTAATTGATTAAATAAGAAACAAATCAAAACAAAAAAAAGGAGTTTTAAATGGTAAGAAGAACAGCATCTCACTGGATGTTTGAGAACTCAGGAAAGGCCATTCTGTAAATAAATTTATTTATTTATTTATTTATTTATTTATTTATTTATTTATTTATTTATTTCTCGACCGCCTGATTTCCCACAAGGGGCTCTGGGCGGTGCACACGAAAGCCAAATAAATAATCAACAATTAAGGACAAACAAATCAAGCCAAGTTTTTTTTTTTCAGCTTCAGATCCCGTGGAATCCCAGAGAGGGGTTGGGAACGGTCAAACCCCAAAAACATACATACCTTATATCTTTGGGTGGCAACGGGTCAAATTCCACGCCTTCTCCGAAGGACAGAGCGCACAACCGAGAGGAGGATCCCGGAGGTGGAGAAGGGCCAGAACTCGGAATCTCCTGCAAAATCCCCAAACGGAAAATTAGAAGGACCATGAACAATAAATATATTGGCGTGGTGGGGCTATAAGTTAGCTGGCACAGGGCTGATTAACTAACATTCTCAATACGCGGCCTGGAGTTGTTCTTTGAATTAAGCCTGGCAGTTTATAAATGCAGAAATAAATAAATATAGCAGTACCCCCGACTTAAGAGCAGCTTGACTTAAAAGCAATTTGACTTAAGAGCGGAAAACGGTTGACGTTTTAACTGCCGCGCCTTACAAATTTTAGATACGGTCTGCTCAACTTGCAAATATTTTTGTTCCTTTTTCTAACTTATTTTTTTTCAATCTTTCAGATAGGTACCCCGACTTAAGAGTAGTTCGACTTAAGAGCTTCCGTTTGGAATGGGTTAAATTTGTGAGTCGAGGTACCACTAGTAAATAAATAAATAAATAAATAAATAAATAAATATTACAGAGCCAAAGTCAGACAAACTACAGAGGCACTGGTAATAAATGTCCCCCCCCCCATAGCTGTGTATCTGGGGAGAACATATCTCTCTATATGGCCAAGCCACTGATGCTCATTCACACCTGTCTCACAAATTCTTGTCAACCCCCCCCATGGGGACGCACAACAGCTGCCCCACAAACGGGACCTCCACCCCCCAAGCAGCTGTGCAAAAAGATGGCAACGCCACAAGGCTGTTTATTGCATCTGCCCCCCCCAAAAAACCCCTCTGATTTAGTCTACCCATGACCATCACGACCCCCACCCCACCCCCGAGTTTCCACTCAAGCGGACCTGGAAAAAAAGGCCGTTCAAACGACTCCGCGAACTTGGTCCGGATCGAGGCGCTATAAAAACACCAACCCCCGTGTAAACCCACTTCCCAGAAACAAGGCGCCGTTAAGGGTAACGGGTCTTACTCCTGAGTAGCGCTACGACCAGGCTAGCGGAGTCTGAACGCGGCTCAACGCTTCCCTTGCTAAAGAAAAAAATACACCTCTTTCTGCTTTGTGTGTGTTTGTGTGCCACCAGTGTGCGGATCCTCTTTCCCGGTCGCGCTAATTCGAATTGCATTCGGAGCCCTTGCGACCTTGCTCCCAGTCGCGCTAATTCGAATTGCATTCGGAGCCCTTGCGACCTTGCTCCCAGTCGCACTAATTCGAATTGCATTCGGAGCCCGCCCGCCCCTTTCTCCCTCCGGCGTACGCTCCGCCGGCGGGCTTTCCCGTCCTAATTCGAATTGAACCTGAAGCAAACACAGTACACGCGCGCGCCAACTCCTAACGCCTCTCACTCCTGATCCGGATCCACCACACACACACACACACACGCACGCACGCACACACAAATCCGGATTCCAGCCTGCTTGGGAAACAGCTTCACATCGAAGGGTTGTGAAACCCGATCGGTAGGGACGGACGGCTCAATCCGAATTCCTCCCAGGCTCCCCAGGCGGGGGCTCGGACTCCGTCTCCGGAGGCTGCTCCACTTCGCTTTTCCCTGGGAGGGGGCCCGATCCTTCCGTCGCCAGCAGCCACTCACCTCGGGAGGAGGAGGAGGAGGAGGCGGCTCCGGTTTCGGCTGCTTCGGCTTGGGTGCCTCTTCTTCTTCTTCTTCTTGGTGGGTCTCCCCCCTCTCGGATCCGGAGCGGGCGGCCGAGAGCCAGCTGGCTGCCCCAGGGCTGGGGGGCAATCCGGAGTCCGGGCTGTCGGGCCCCCGCTTGGAGTCCGGCGGCACCTCCTCCGGCAAACTCATTAGCCGCCCCACCATCGCCAGCCAGCACGCCCGACGGAGCCGGACCAGGACGAGCCCTTTGGCTGGCGAGTGAGGAAGAGGAGGAGGAGGAAGGAGGAAGGAGGGCCAGGAGGGGGCGGGAATGGCCCGCCTCCCTCGCCCTTACTACTAGCCTCGGGCGGAGGAAAGCGGAGGGAGGGCGGGAAGGGAGAGCCGGGCTTACCTGCTGCGCTGCTACTCTTAGGTTCCCCTCCCCCCGCCAAGCCCAGGTACACCTTGGAGGGAATTCCCTGGGAGGGACTACAGTTCCCAGAATCCCCTGCCCACTAGCCTTTTGGAAAGATTTGCTATGGAGGGACTACAGTTCCCAGAAGAATCCCCCCCCCCGCCCATCGCCCTTTGGGAAGGGCTGCTTTGGAGAGACTACAGTTTCCAGAATCCCCCCCAGCAAGCGCCCTTCAGCAAGAGTTGCATTGGAGGGACTACAGTTCCCCGAATCCCCTGCCCATCGCCCTTTGGGAACAGTTGCATTGGAGGGACTACGGTTCCCAGAATCCCCCTGGCAAGCGCCCTTTGGCAAGTGTTGCTTTGGAGGGACTACAATTCCTAGAATCCCCCCATCCGCTGCCCTTGGGAGGTCGTCCTGCGGGAAGGACTACAGTTCCCAGAAGGAAGGGACCCAGGAGGGGGAGAGCAAAACGCAAGTGGCAGAAAAGAGGCAGGTCAAGAGAGGCCACTGTTGTTATTCCTCTGCCCCCTCCAGCCGCCCTTGCGGTGTAGGACAGGGTGGGCAGGGATTCGAATCCAGAGCCCGCAAGGCCGGCGTTTTTGGTTTTGGGGGGGGTCATCCGGGCCGGAGGACGCTCGACGCCTGTTTTTAAGGATTCCACTTCTCGCTTTCACCCCACTGTCCTTGCACGGAAAAAAATGGAAAACTGGGTGATCTAACTGGCCTGCTTGGACCTTTCTCCCTGTCTGCTCCTGAAAATTCCCTTTTTTTCTTTCTTTTTCTTCTTCTTGGCGGTGGCTTGGCTCGCCTCTTCTTTCCAGCCTGCCTCCGGCCGCATTGTTTGCGACAAATGGAAGCCATCTGCGGGAGCATAAATACCCCCCCCCCCAAAATCAAAACCAGGCCTTGCTTTTTTAAAAAAGAAAACAAAACCCGAAGGCCAGGAATTTGGAATATTTTTTTCCCCCGTTGAATCACCCAGCCTGACCAACCGTCAAACAGATCAGCCTGGAAAAGGTGTTTTTTTTTAAAAAAAAAGGTCAAGCCATATTTATATTAAAAAAAAGTTGGGTTTGAAAGAAAATCTATGCAGATCTATATGGATGTGGGACCCTCCGGACGAGGTTTATGTGCAGTCAGTAAAAAAACGAGAGCTCCCTCTCCACTCGAATCCAGATCCGCCGCCGCCGTCTCCCAACCAGCCTGCAAAACTATTTATAATTTCCCAAGAAAACAGAGGCTTTCCACTGAGGCAATCCCAAACTCGGCTCTAAAATGCAGATGAGGATTATGCAGACGTAGGAATTTACTTTGTTCACCCCTGCACCCCAGTATCTGCAGCAGTCTAGTGAAACCACTGCTTGCAGGATTTGAACCCGGGGAATTTTGGACAGGGCCACCCCGAACCCTTGGGTTCCCTCATTCCCCTCTATCCTTTCCTGCATCACCCCCCCCCCCCCCCAAATTGCATTCCTGGCAAGCTTGCCCTAGAATTGCATCTTGTCCTGAATGGAGAGCCGAGAGCCGTTGGCTTTACAAAAGACCCGCTCTGGGTGGAGAGAAACACCGTGAGCTACTGCGTGGGTGGGGGAGGGGGGGAATCGACACAGACCACCTGACATTATTGAGGTGCATAATGGGAGTGGATGCCACGAGGATCCACCGGAAACGATAACGCCCAGGGTGCAGATCGGATGGTCGGGCTCAGATTTGCAACAATATGGATCCAACTCCAGCTAAATCGGGTGATACTATCCTACAGAACAACCGAGGGGACTGAAAGCAGCGGCCGGGAAGGGGGGGGGTGAGCAGGGGGTCTCCCTCCTTGCACTGAGAAGGTGCTGATCCACCAAATCAGAACTGACACGGAAGAAAGCTACGTAGTTTTTCATGCATTACTCCGTCGGGGGCCGGTAATTGCCATTTATCCTGGATTTAATGTCCTGGATGGAGGTGGGAGAAGTCTCTCATTTGTACCACGGCGAGAACTGCCGGTGTCGGCGTGGCCTGGCTATCCCGTCAAGAGCCACCAATGTATGGCCTGCATCCCGGGCATGTGCCTTCATGGATGAACTCTCCACGTCCGAGATTTACAGCTTCCAGAGAAGGAAAATCAAACAACTTGGCCTCCGTCTCCCTCGAGTCAACAAAGGTGCGCCGTGGGACCAGCGCTCGGCGAAGGGAAGGCCAGCCCGTGACCTTTGCTTTAATGGCTGAACGATTCCTCAAAGCGATAAGACGGCAGGTGACTGGCACCGCCGGAATCCGGGCACGTAGGAGCCAGAAGGAGGCCATCCTTTCCCAGTTCCCTGCCTCGAAGCCCAGACTAAAAGGGTACAGCTTAAAGTTAAACAAAGAAAACACCCTTTGGCGCCCTGTAGGAAATGTAGGGGGGAATTTACATCTTGTTCTGAAAGGACCCCAGTAGTTATGGAAGCCGTTAAGCTCCCTTTTAAAATTAATATTTTCTGCCACCAGAGGGAGCCAGACGCCTTTTTCATTCACAAAAAAAATTTTTTTGTAGGATTTTTTTTTTTTTTTTTGGCCAGGGGGAGATCCTGGGAGGAGTGGTGGCCCCCCATGGTTCAGAGGGGCCTGCACCACCCCCAGATCTCCGGCACGTGGCCTTACCTTCTTCCAGAGGGCGTGAAGGTGGACGTAGTAGACCAAGGGGCTCCCTTCCTGTTCTAGTAAGGGCGTTTTTCATCTTATTTGGGATGGTCAAAGAACTCCTTCTGGTCGAATTAAATCAATGAATAAAAGCGACCTCCTGAATCAGAGCCAAGGTCGTTTAAAAAAAGAGAGCGAGAGAGGCAATTATGAAAATACGTCTCTCGATTGCCTTCCTTCTTGGACTTTGGAGCGGCGGGCACCCCTCCTGGTGCCAAAATGCCAACTCGCGGCCAGAAAAAAGGTCACCTTGCCATAAAGTGGCAGAAGAGGAAGAGAGAAGTCCTCAGACACAAAGAACAAGGCTTGGCAGATCCGTGCAGATAACAAACCCCGCATAATTGTGACAAAGGCCAACATGCTTCCAATGCCACTCGGCGAGATAGCGGGGAGGGTTGTGAGTAGGGGGCACCCAGCCGCCCCTTTTCCATTGTTCCCTGTGGTTACAAAAGATCAAAGCACATCATAAATCCGTTCCAAGGTGGGGGCTGCAAGTAACTATATCAAGATGGGGCAGTTCGGAGCAAAACCCGCAGGGGGGATCCGTACGTTTATTAACAGAAAATGTACACCTTGAGACGTCATCTTCCTCTCGTGTTTGATAAATATTACGGAATACAACACAACAGAGGGTTGTGTTCGTGGGGGAGGGGGTTGTTCGTTTAAGAGGGGAAGAAGGGGATTTGTATACCCAGCAGATATTTAACCATTCGGAAGATTCCCCCTCTTAATCTGGGTTCCCTTAATTATATATATTTCGGGGGTGGACTTTTAGTTATCGGTAATATTAGGGGAGGTGTCAGCTGCCTTCTTGGTCTCGTAACATTTGAAAGTAGGGAGGGAAAGTGTGCAGGGAGTGCCTGACACACTCTGGCAACGTTTTCAGGTTCTGTTTGTCCCTGATAAGGCCAACTATAAAATATATGGGAAGCAGAGGTCACGCCCGCCTTAATTAGCTTCCTTTTTACACCGACGATGGGCGTTTGGGGTCAACACCCTGGAAAATCACCACCAAGCAATGCATCCAACGACCTTCACAACAGCAGGTCGGCAGCTGGCAGCTCTGCAGCCTTCGCCCGGCCCATATTCAAGATCTCCCGGTCTTCCAGATGGGTAGGAGAACAGAAATTTGAGAGGGTTTTTTTTGGCGGGGGGGGGGTGTTATTGGAGAGCACAACTCATGCGAAGGCTCTTGGGCCTCCGTTGAATGCGGGAACGGCGGATTCGGACACTCACCCCTCCCCGGAAAGACACCCCACACAGGAAACGGGAGTGTGCGTGGCTCAGAAAGAGACAGGAAGTCTAGGGGGTTCTCAGCCTTGGGGAAGGCGTGCATGCACCATCTTGCTGCCCTTTACGGGACTGCCACCAAGGGTCGGACCCAGGGAGAGTCCTTCGACACCGACCGTCACAGGATCGGCCGTGGCGGGAGCAAAGCTGGGTTGGAAAAACTCGTTCTCAGTAGTGCGAGTGGAAGTAGGTGTATCTGGGGAGGAAGGGGTTAGAACCCCTCACTTGGAGAAAGAGCAGATCCTGGATGAGATTCTCCCCCCACTCCCCTAAAGTCTTTTCTTGATCAGCTTCTCCAGTTTCCGGATGCGCGACGACTCCTGCTCCGGCGTAGGAGCGCTCGCCAAGACGGGCCCCGTGTTCTCGGGCCCCGAAGGAGGGGCCGGGAGCCTCTGGCGGAAAAGCTCCAGCATGGCGCTCTGCTCGCTCCGCTTGAGTCCCTGTTGGACCAGAAAGAGGCGGACAAAGAGATGACACGCCCAGAAACCGGGGTTCCCCCGGCACCCTGAAAAAAACTCATCCGTCCTGCGATTAGGGGGACATATTTTAATCGGAAACTGTAACTTGGCAGCGGGGACCGCCTGGTAGAGGCTGAGACGCACAACGAGGGCAGAACCTGGTATTCTAAGGCCCCCATATCCGCTCGGGATTGGGTACAGCCACCCCCTGTGGGTCCTAAATACAGTGGATCATAGCAAACACAAGGGGGGAAATGCCCATGCATTACCAGAACGAACCACTAGATGACACCAGAGAACAAGCTACGTATTCATAGCATGGTCTTTTTGGTGCCATCTAGTGGCTGGTTCTGGTAATACATGTGAAAATAGCCTTTTCTGGATTGTTTTTTAAAAAAAAATTAACCATTTTTGTACCAGGGATAAGTGAATCAGTGGGTATTGATCCAACGGAAAAGGGGGCCCTGCTCTATTTTTCTGGTCCACCCTCCCACCAAAACTGGGGGTCCCAAGATTTCTTAGTAGAGATGGGCACGAATAAAAAAAAATGGAGTTTTGTTTGTCGTTTAGGGGGTCCATTTCGGTTCATTTCCGTTTTTCGCGAATTTTTGCAAAATAATCATTTTCGTTTTTGTTCGTTTTGTTACCATTTTGTTACCATTAATTTTAATTTTTTGTGATTTTTTTTTTACCATTTAAAGCAGATCACTTGTATTGCCGTCACGAAAACGAAACGCACGACAAAATGTCCGGTGTTTCTGTTCGTTTCGTTTCATTTTGGAGACAAAATCCGCTTGTCGTTTCGTTGCGTAACGAAATGAAAAACCGGAAACGGAAACGAAAAATTGTTCGTTTCGTGCCCGTCTCTATTTCTTAGGAAAGTCTGAACCTAAATCCTCCTTCATGACACTTGAAGGTCTTTCACTCCTTGTTGGCCACAATCCCGGCGGGAAAATTAAGATATTTCCAGCCGCACTTTTCTGGCCATCTGTTACCTCCTCACCTTCATGTCCAGGACTTTCTGGAAGGTGTCCGTGCTGCAGTCAGCCAGGAGTTTGATGTAATTGTCCACAAAGACCACGGCCGGTTCGTGCGGAGCCATCACCACCTGCCGGAGCGGAGAGATCTCAAAACATCAGGAGGAAAGACGGCCCTTTGGCTCTTAAGAGGGGGCGCCCAGCGTCCCTCCAGCTCTTAAAGTCCAATTAAGAACTAAGGGGTGCCCTTCAAATTCTGACACCCATCATCCCCCCACCCCACCCCACCCCAGGCCCAGGAAGACACGGCACTCCGGTTCCCATCATCCTTCACCACTGGCTAGGCCGGCGAGGGCTGATGGGGTCCGTAGTTCCCACTGTGTGTGTGTGTGTGTGTGTTTTTGAGAGGGGAGGATTTTTGCTACAAACAGGTCCAACAGGGAATGAGGCCCGTGCAAAGGGTGCACGATTTCTTTCCTGTGCAGTTGCATTGAAAAATATGTGTGTGTGTGTGTGTGTGTGTGTGTGTGTGTGTGTGTTTGCTTGTGTTGGGGAGGCAGGCGGGACCCCCAAGAAGTGTGTCCCAGATATGTCCCCCCCCCCCAGCATGATGCCACGGGGAGATGCAAGAGAAGAAAGCAAAAAGCGCCCAAGCAAAGGGAGGGGTGTGTGTGCCCGAAATCTCTTCCTTCCTGAAATTCAGGGAAGCCAAACCCTTGTGGTTCGCTTTTGGGAGGTGAGGGCAAAAAATTAGGAACAACCAATCTTTTTTGGGGGGAGCCATACCAGGGGAGGGAGGGAAGGGAGAGAAGCATTACAGAAGGAAAAATAACTTTAAAAGGTAATGCAATTTTCTTTGCTTTCCTTCCTGCTTTCCAGGCAGCTTTGCCTCGACATCAGACGGTAGCAAACAGGAGGAGCGGGGGGGGGGGGGGAGAGTAAAGATGACTCATCAAAACCAGAGGCAGTGGGGTTTTTAGCGCTCTCGGCGGTTGGCGAAAGGAGGGCCGCTCGGGCGAGGCGCTGGCGAAGGATGAGTGGGCCACACACACACCCGTGACACATGGGACAGGCATTTTTACAAGCCCCACCTTCGGCCAACCACAGGAGGGCGGCAGCCGGGAGGAGGGGGGCGCCTGAGGCGGGCGGCGGTGCTGTACTGTATTCTTTCTTTTTTTTACAAGAATATTTATTTTATAGAAAGCCGCTCCTTTCGCTCGCCTGCTCAGGCTCCTCTTTCGCCTGGTCTCAGCAAAACTCCAAAGTTTTTTTTTGTTCTTTGGAAGGCTCTTCTCATAGTCTACTGACTCCTTTGTAATCGGAAACGTCCACAATCAATGCCTCCTGGGCGGAAAGCTGAATTTCCTATTTCTCCCCCCCCCCCCCCAAAAAAAAATCACCTTGCAACACCCAACCCTGGGGGTTAAGTTTCTAGTCCTCAAGGATGCGGGAATGTCAACGGCAGAAGCGGTCAGGGAATAAGCTTGACTTCTGATGCACTAAACTCCACGTTGTGAACAGAGGGAGGTTCAGCGTCCCCGGGGGCTTCAGCTTGAGCAGGCATGTCCACACTTCGGCCCTCCCGATGTTCTGGACCGCAACTCCCAGAATTCTAAGCTTAGATGGCCAATGGCAAAGGACTGTGGGCGTTGCGGTCCAAAACATCGGGAGGGCCGAAGCTTGGATATGCCTGAGCTAGAGGATGATTTTTTTGCAAGCGGAAATTGGGAACACACAGACACACAGAAAAAAAAAAGAATTGCACCAGCTTTCTAATAATCCAAGCAGCAGACAGTGCAGTGGAAGGAGCCCGGCTAGAATATCCCTGCTTTGGACTACAACTCCCAGAATCCTCTTGTAGTTTTTTTTTTAAAATAAGGATTTCCCCCTGCCCCAAGCAGTGTCAGAGAGACAAATGTTGTCTTCTCCCAGTTGCTCTTTTCTAGATCGACATGTAGATTGAGGTCGTTTGGCTTCCTTCCTGCTTCTCTCTCGTGCTCTGAGGTCACTTCCTGTTTCCTGAAGGGAATACCAGCCCTTAAAGGATGCGGGCAGAAATAACGAAGTCTGCAGACGTGGTATCTGGGCAAAAGATAGATAACATTCCTTCTCCCGTGCGCCCCCCACGGCAATCATTTTATTGTATACAAAAGTAGGTCACAATACGTATGCATGAAGCCACATCTAGCTGCTATCATTGGCTAAGCCAGAGATAAAGTAAAACAATAGCACTTGTCTATGCCTAGAGCATGTGCAGAGTACATCCTGACATAACCACCTTGGTATGGCACCTTGGCATGGCAAGCCTTGCTGATAATGGTAGCTGCAAACTAGCTTATGAAACCATTAACCCATTAAATCCTGTTCACCTACAGTTTCCTCCCCCTCCTCCTCCTCCTCCTCGCTGGGCGGCCGCCGGTTCACACGGCTTCGCTCAAAGGGCAGCCCCCCAAAACACACACACAACCAAGGCTTACCTTAAGGATCATTTCGGCCCGGGTCATGCCTTTCACCACAATCTTCGTGTAGCTGGCCGGCGCTTTCCTCACCACCTGGGACCCGATGGACGGCAGGTCCAGGAGAACCATCTTCAAGGAATGGGTGTCCAGCAAAAGCTGCAACCGATTTTAAAAAGGAAAGAGAACGGGTCAGGAAACAGGTCAGGCTCCTCCCGATGCAGGGATCCAGGAATCTACTTGCATTCATAAGGCTTCTCGACACCAGCCTAAAGCGATCCGGCGCCAACGGTTCCAATTATACGCAACTCAAGTTCCCCTTCTTCGCCTTTTACTAAGTAATAAGCCGTAGGAAACACAGCAAGGGAGAACGCTGTGTTTTTTCCATCAGGGTCAAATCATAGCATGCATTTCTGGTTATGCCATGTTTTCCCTCCTGACACCCAGTTCCTTCAAAGCTCCATGCCCGAGTGCTTACGTAGACTTAGAAAGGAAGCGTGTTTTTTCCTCCCGGGGACCGATCGTGAAGCAAAAACCAGCTAATTTGCAGCGAGAAGGCCATTTGAGCAGGCGATCTTTTAACGACAAACACACTCTGTTTTCCTAGTTCTGGCTAATTTCAGCCACTCCGTCGACCCCTCGCGTCTGTCTGACAATTCTCTTTCTCCCTTCCCTTCTCACCTGCTCAGCTCCCACCATGCTGATCGGCTTGCACTTGAAGAGATGATTGATAAATTTCGGGATGAAGGAGCTGCGGGGAAGATGGAAGACATTAACGGGGTGCTTCCTGCACCAAACCCCAAGAAATTAAGAAGAAAAAAATTCTAAATATTCCCTCTCCTCCACCCCCAACCCGAAAGAAATCCTTCCCCAATCAAACAAAGCGGGGCTCTGCCCGACTCCGGCCCGGCGACGACTCCCATCCGACCTAGCCGGGTGTGCCCGCTGGCGAAGGACAATGGGAGTTGTAGTCTGGCCACATTCTCACATGACGCCCCATCCAGGGAGAAAGAGACCCAGACCCCTTCAGCACCAGCTAGCTAGGGGTAAGCAGATCTGCGTTTCCGGGCCGCGGTCCCAAAAGGACGGGCAAAGGATGCTGGGGTTTGTAGTCCAAAAGCCCCAAATCGGCACGCATCTACCCCAGGCCTCAACCAGACTATCCCATAGGGACCCGTTTGTCTCACCCTACCCACGGGGGTGATCCTACGGGGCCCTTAAAGCCACACCCTCGCTCCACCCCACAGGCCTTACTCCTAAGCCGGCGTCGACCAGGACGAGAGAACATAAGAACATAAGAAGAGCCCTGCTGGATCAGGCCAAAGGTCCATCGAGTCCAGCTTCCTGTATCTCACAATGACCCCACCAGATGCGTTTGGGAGCGCACGAGACTAGATATTTGTCTCCTGATCCCACTCCCCTGCCTCTGGCCCTTGAAGGATCCTGGTTTTAAAGCCTGGAGATGACACATCTCCATCCTGGTTTGTCACCTGGGATGGACTTCTCCTCCAGGAATCTGTCCAATTCCCCCTTTGGAAGGCATCCAGACCAGATGCCATCCCCACCTCCTGTGGCAGGGAGTTCCACAGGCTCACCACACGCTGGGTGAAAAAATATTTTCTTTTGTCTGTGCTTACTCTCCCAATCCTCCCGCAGGGGCCTCCTGCAGGCTGGAGGAGCGAGTTGGGGGGGGGGGGCGGCAAACTCACTTGGCAAACTTGATGCAGAATTGGGTGAAATACTTCCGGGTGGAGGCCAGGTTGTCCCGGACGACGGGCACGTTCTGCTTGATGTGTAGGACGATGGAGGTGACGTAGGGGCTCTGGTCGCCCACGTGTTCCACGTTTTGCCACGGCATCTACGGGGAGCCACGAAAACAGAGGTCAGAAGCGTGTTGACCTTCTCCTTCCTGACCGATGCCAATCTTCCTCTTATCAGGATAGTCCCCTTCCGAAAGCCATCCCCCCCAACCCCGGGGAGGTCCCGTTGGTGTCCCCCCCCCCGGCCGAACGCCCTCCCGTCCCACGCGAGGACTGCCCCGTGGCCCTTACTTTGCTCATGGCGGTGAGCGCTGGATCGCAGGCGGCGTCCAGATCCTGCACCAGCAGCTGGATACTGTTGGAAATCACGCTGCAAAAAAAGAAACCAACTCGGTGTTACTTGTTTTTCCAGGGATTTGGGGGGGGGGGCTCCCACTCTTTGCACCTTCTTCTTTACACAGCTGGTACCCTTCCAGGAAAATGGAACTGCAGAAGGACCCCCATATCCGCGGATTCACTTATCCACAGCCTGAACATAGTATACAACTGGAGTTTGCGCGCTCCCCCTCCCGACGCCACCACCACTGGCTTCCGACTTACACGCTGAAGGTATCCATCTCTCCCGTCAGGTTGATCCGCTCCGCAAGGGCGGCGTCCACCTTCTCCTTGAGTTTTTCCTCCAGCTGCCGTGGGCCAGAGAAAGGCATGAGAAAAATTCAAATTCTAACCCCTCGCCCCTTGACCTAGAAGGTTCCACCGATTCCGAAATTTTAATGCCAGGAAAAAAAGCAGGATTTTGACCCTCGCCTGCCTGCCTGCCTATCCCATCTGCCTGTGACGATCCGACCCTGCTTACAGAAGCATAGTCTCTAGATCAAGGGAAGTGATGGTACCACTCTATTCCGCTCTGGTCAGACCCCACCTGGAGTCCTGTGTCCATTTCGGTGCGCCTCCATTTAAAAAGGATGTTGACCACCTCGAGTGGGTGCAGAGGAGGGCGACCAGGATGGTTGAAGGTCTGGAAGAAATGCCTTACGAGGAACGGCTTAGGGAGCTGGGAACATTTAGCCTTTCAAAAAGAAGACTGAGAGGGGATATGATAGCTATGCTTAAATATATGAAAGGATGTCATATTGAAGAGGGAACAGGTTTGTTTTCCATGGCTTCAGAGACTAGGACTCGGGGCAATGGTTTCAAACTACAGGAAAAGATATTCCATTTGAACATTAGGAAGAACTTCATGACAGTTAGAGCTATTCGGCAGTGGAATATGCTGCCACAAAGGAGGGTGGAGTCTCCTTCTTGGGAGGTTTCTAAGCAGAGGCTGGATGGCCGTCTGTCGGAAATACTGTGATGGGGGTTCCTGCCTGGCAGGGGGTTGGACTGGATGTCCCTTGAGGTCTCTTCCAACTCTAGGATTCTATGATTCTAACACCCTGTGAGATGGCTTAATTCCCGGTGGCTAACTAGGCGTTCTAAGACTGCAACTCCCAGAAGCCTTTGCCACCGGCCAGGCCAGCTACAATCTTGGGGAGTTCTAGTCCAAGGTCATCTGGTGTGGGTGGGGAGTCACGGCTAGCAACCACCCAGACCCTTCCAAAAACTGGCTTGTTTCCTCCTCCAGTCATGAGGACTAGAAACCTGATGAGGCTTCCTTTCTTTCAATCCATGCCACGGAATGACTTAAGGTAGCCGTTCCCACCAGCCCAGCCCCCCCCCCCAAGAAAACACAAGGTGCCTAAGGACCCTCCCAGAACCCCTGCGGTCTCCCACGACGCAGCGCCCGCCCGCTGTCCCACTCGGGGGGCTCTACCTGTTGGGTGGTGGCCAGACAGTATTCCGCCGTGCTGAGGATACTACAGGTCAAGCAGAGCTCTTCCGCCGTGAACTTGGCCAACTCCGAGCCCTCTTTCTCCTTCAACAAGCTGGTGATGGTCAGCCCGCCGCCGCCGCCGCTGCTGGTCCTAGGAGGAGATCAGAACCCAGAGCCGCTTTTCCTCGTGTCCCGAGAGGAATTCTGTTCACCCGCCTTCCTCAAACCCCCTTATATTTCAATATTTTCCCCTAAGCCGCCAGGTCTCCTCCGGGAACCGGCAAATCCTCGTCCCACAAAATACGGCCGGTTTCCTCGGGCAGCCTTTGCCGCAGAGAGGCCGCCTCGCCGCCTCCAAACCGCCCGAGACTCACTTGGGTAAGTTTCCCGAGAGGATCTTGGCGGCGTATTCGCGCAGGTACTTCTGGAAGATGGTGGTGAGGGCGATCATCGGCTCGCCGGTGCTGAGCTGCGAACACTGGACCATGCACCGCTTGTAATAGACAAAGAGGTCGGCGCAACTGGGCAGGACGGCCCCGCCTTCGTCCACGTTAGGCTTGGGGGTCCCCTGGGCTCTGAAATCCCCCACGAAGCGGTCAATCAGCTCGCCCAGGTTCCTGCAACGTCGAAACGGGGAACGCCACATTTTAACAAACCACAAAACCCCCTCCGGGCCGGAAACGGCAAAACTAGGATTTGGAACATTCGATTAGACACCACGACCCCTCACCGCTCCGTCTCTTCTTGCCAACTTCTTGCCTTATTGTTTTATTTTGTCCACTTTATGAACAAATCAGGAATGCCGTAATTTGTCCACTGTTGAAAAAATTCCAAGGCCACCCTTCCCAGTGTTTGGTTCAACACTGTCTAATAGACAAGAACTCACACGTTACAGCACAGGTTGCAAAGTTCTTTCTAGCTGCCATTCGAAAGAGAGCAGCTATCATTTCGGCCACCCATTCCCCGGATGCTCCTATTTATTAGTACTTCTCTTTGCTTTTCTTCTTGCCTTACTGTATATTTGCAGATATGGGTCATATGACCGCAATAAACTTGACCTGACTTGGCCTTATTGTTTTGTTGTTGTTGTAAACCGCCCGGAGTTCCTCCGAAAGACGGGCGGTATATAAGTATTAAAATAAACAAACAAATAAAAAATAACTGCAAACTAAAAATAGAAATAAAGCAAAACGGAGGGCTCTCCGTGTTGACAAACCCAGGAGGCGATTTCAACCCGGGTGGAAAAGGGGAAGGAAAACAGACCCCGGTTCTGCCACAGGTGATGTGATCTCCTGCGTCCCGGTTTTTCGCCCGAGGACTGTTGAAAACCGCCGTCAAAGACACAGCGGGAATTGCTGGCACCTTTCCGAGCATCGCTTTGCAGGCCAAAGGACTAGAAACTTGATTTTTTCCCCTTAAACAAATGAGAGCCGTGATTCACACACGCTCGCTGTGGCCCAAACAAGAGGCAGAATCTAAGCTAGGCATGTCCCAACTTCGGCCCTCCGGATGTTTTGGACCACAACGCCCACAGTCCCTTGTCGTTGGCGGACTAAGCTTAGAATGCTGGGATTTGTGGTCCAAAACATCAGGAGGGCCGAAGTTTGGACAGGACTGGTCTAAGCCAAGGCAAAAGGGGGGGGGTAACGGAATGACAGCCGCCCGCCAACAAGTCACAGGAAGGAGGGGTGCAAGGGACGGACCCCGGTCGAAGAAACAGGCGGCGATGCTTTTTTAAAAAAATGTTCTATTTTTCAAAGTTTTCTACTCACTTGTCCTGCGATTCGATGTAGACATACAGGTGAGGTTCAAAACATTTGGAAATGATGCCGTGGAAGGGATTTTCCGGGGCTTTGGGCTTCCTCGGCTGGAGAATTCAAAAAAATCCATCAATTAGACCTTCAGGAACGAGACGCCACCCCACCCACCCACCCAGGCACGGAAATCTCAACGCCGGGCCTGGAAGACGGACCTTGACGTCCGTGGCGTTTTGGAACCGCCGCGTGGTTACAAAGGCCGGCCGCAAAGAAAGGTCTCCTTACTTTGTCCGCCTCTGCTTTTCCGGAGGCCGGATCGTCCCCCTCCAACGCGGTCTCATCCTCGAGGAAAGGGTTGGTGGAGGCCAGGGGCGACTCGACCTTCTTCTGCTAAGAGGGCAGGAAGGAGAGGTGAAGGGGGTGGGGGGTGGATGGGCCAAATACCCCCCCTTTAAATTTGCTCCTTCGGGGGTCACTCCTATAAAACCACCCTCCCTCAAAAGCCGGACCCGTTGAGTCGGCCTTCGCATCTGAGCCCGGGGCCGGCCGTGACTCAGACCACCGGACTACAACACCCATCACCAGCCGAGCCAACCCTGAGGGATGCCGGGAACTGGAGGCCAGCATCGACTCGGGAGGCATCGTTTTCGCCTAGCTGGTAAAATGACATTTACAGTGGACCCTTGGAAAACAAACGGTTTGTATAACATAAAATCTGTACAACGTTAAAAAAATTCCGGAGATAGGGGGAATTTGCTTAACAGAATCGGCTATGAGGCGAATCCATACAACGTAAAATTTGTCACGATCAGGGATTACTCCGTTTTCAATGCATTCCTATGGGAAATTTGTATAAAGGGAAATTTGCTTGACAGAATTTCATTTGGAACGAATTAATTCCTTTATACAAGGCACTACTGTATTTTGGTCCTTGGGCGTTCCGATTTTTTCACTTCAAAATGGAGTCTTTCACGTCTGAGTTTCCTCCCAGATTTTAAAATCAATTCCAGTTAATTATTTTCCCAGAGCGGTCTCAACTTTGATGGTTCATTTGCTCTCCAACCTGCATGGACTCCGTCCCTCTTTCCCGGAGCTTGGCTTGGGGCTAGCGGACGACCCGAACGGGTGCGAAAAGAAAGAGGCCACCCCCCACCCCCCCAAGATCTAAATCCACAGAGCCTCCGGGATCAGCCCTCGTTCCGCCGACGCAGGAAACTGGCCAGTTTCCCTTCCCAGGGAGACTCTCGAGCTGGGGAAAATCTCAGGGTGAACCCGTCTCCGGAGTTCTGCTCACCGGCAAGGTGTCGGAGAGTGTGGATCCTGAGAAACGCTTGGCGAGGAGGCTTTCGAAGTTGGTGGTCCGCTGGATGGCAAAGAGAAGGAGTTTCACCTCGATCTCCCGGGCACGGGTGCGCATAATCTTCGCCAGTTCGGTCCTGCGGTGGGGGATGATTCAGGAGATGAGTTTCAGGAGATGAGGATCAGGAGAGGGTTCCCAACTCCTTCTGGGGCATTATCTCAGCATCAGGCAAAGATTCTGCACACACACGCCCACCGCCACATTTTAACACACAACAGCAGCAGAAGGTGAGGAAGGCGGTGAGACGAAATGGACCAACTCCCTCAAGGAAGCCACGAGCGCCCGTTTACAAAAGTTGAGCGCGGCCCGTCGAGGAGATTCTGGAGACAATACTCCTTCGCAGGGTGGCCGTGACTCACGGGCAACTTGCTGGCACGTAATAACGACAGCAGTTGCTTGTCACTGAATCCTCGTTTGCAGCGGCCAGGGCAGAACCTTCACGGGGGGGGGGGCAACTTCACCCTTTTGGCTGTAAATGCCAGAACGGTTGCCTGATTCGTTGCATTTTTTTTCCTGCAGCCAACGGGTTTTTAGAAACGAGGATCTTGTCCAAAATCTTGGGCGCGACTCAGGAAGTGGCCTGCCATTCGCTCACGGGGGTGAGGAATCCAAGCGACGTGGCCTTCCCCGTGGCACGCGGGCCATTGTGCTCGTGCAAAGGGGCAAAGGAACCAACAGAGAGTGTCCGAAGGCTAGCTCCGGAGCCCCACCAGAGAGTGTCCGAAGGCTAGCTCCGGAGCCCCACCAGAGAGCGTCCGAAGGCTAGCTC
>JAHTLZ010000038.1:10210162-10221076 GCA_023846285.1 Phrynocephalus versicolor
CTCCGGAGCCCCACCAGAGAGTGTCCGAAGGCTAGCTCCGGAGCCCCTACCTGGTGACGTGGCAGAACCCGACCGCAATGTGCTCCGTCATGCACCACTCCGCCGGGAACATGCGCCCGTACTTCTCCTCGTAGTCCACCAGCTGGCGTTTGATCCAGGCGTAACGGCGGTCGATTTTATCCAGCCAGGCAACCTGCGCGAGGGCGAGGGGAAACCGACACAGAGCGCTAAACGGCTAGAGCGCTACACCGGACAGAACACCTGAGACGGATTATTTCTCAGGTCTTTTAAAAAGGCTCCACCAGGTGACATGAAAGCATGCTGATGGGGGATTGATGGGTTAGCCATCCCCACCCTGGTGGCTGGGGATGATGGGAACCGAAATGCGACACCACAGCCTGGACGAGAGGAGCAGGAGAGGAGAGGATCAAGTAGGGTTGTTTGTTTGTTTGTTTGTTTACGCCCCTTGCCGAGTTTAAATCAAGGGAAAGATGTCTCTTGGTCACCCACGCTCTCTTGGACAGGCACTACAACTCCCATCAGCCTGCAAGGAAATGCAACGCCACAAAACCCAAGAAAGCAGACACGTTTCCTATCCTTAATCGAAATATTATTCCCATTATAGAGGACGGAAAAACTGAGGCTCAGCTGAATCTCGGCCCTCTTACGGGCCTGAGGGTTTCCTCGCCACCGACTCATCCCTCCAACCGGTTCCCCCGAACTCACGTCTTGGTTTTCCTGGAAGAGGACCAGGTATTCCGAGAGGTCTTGCTTCACAAATTTTTTGATGATCTCCTGCTTGATCCGGGGGTCCAGGACGTTGGCCACCAGGCAGGCATCCCGGAGTACGTTGCTGGGGCCTCCCGCCCTCTACCGGGAAGAAAAAGGAAATAACCAACAAATGAAGAGCCAAGAGCCTCTCGCGGCTGCCTTTCTCCGGCAGGAAATTTGAAAATAAAAGTCTTAAAGTCTTATTATTCTACTAAACCCTATATGTTATGAGAGAAAGAGAAAGAGAGAGAGAAAGAGAAACAAACAAACACACACACACACACACACACACTTTGCTGGTAATGTTGATTTGCGTCAAGCAGTTTACACCTATCAGGGACGGGTCTTTTGTCAAGTTGGTGGCTCTTAATTGCCGATACCAGATCAAAATGCTTCACACTTAAAAAGTTGCAGCTGACAACATTAGGCTGCTGACAGGGGTGACCCATTTACTTCTGCCTATTCCCCACCCACCCACCAAGGATTGCTGGTTGCCAAGCCCACAATCCCCCCCTCCCACCCATGAGACTTGGTGAAATGTTACACCTCTAGATCGTTCTGTGTGAGTCATTAATAGATGGGTTTGATTTCTTTCCAACCTTTGTGCCTTGGGAAGGGAAGGCTTCTTCAAAGTCAGCCAGGATTTGCTGACCCAGTTCGTTCTGGGCCGCCTTCACCCTGCGGGAAGAACGGACAAGGAAGGCATGAGCTCCGAAGACACAGCTAAATTCTTCGCAGTTTTTTTTTTTTTTAACAACAGGCTGGATGTTTGGGGGAAATAGTGAACTGTTTTATAATTCTGGCTTGCCCTTGGCCTGGTTTACATCCTTTTAAGTCGAGCTCTACAAAATAGACGACCAAGTGCGAGCTCAGTAGCGGAACAATACAGTACAGAACCTTTATTGGCATCAAGCAAAAAACAAACAAACCCAAAACCATACAATACAACAGGCAACAATAATTGCACAGAGGAGGAGTGTGTGCACCCAATGAAACAACAGAGATGCTGAAAATGCAAAACAAAACATATGACAAAAAAAACCATAATATAAATAATAGTGCAAAACAGCGCTAAATGGCACAGCGCTACAGCAAAACAGCACTAAATGGCACAGTGCTACAGTGCTAAATGCCACAGCACTACAGCAAAACAGCACTAAATGGCATAGCGCTACAGTGCTAAATGCCATAGCACTACAGCAAAACAGCACTAAATGGCACAGTGCTACGGTGCTAAATGCCACAGCACTACAGCAAAACAGCACTAAATGGCACAGCGCTACAGTGCTAAGTGGCACAGCGCTACAGCGAAACAGTGCTCAATGGAAAAAGCTCACAAGCCAAGTATTCTGCATTTCTTCAACTAGGCTATTGGTTTGGAACGAGCCAAAATCTTGCTCGTGGTCTGTCACCCTGCGTCAACGGACAGTTCCTCCTCGTCAACAGGTTTCCGGGAGCGCTCCTCCGGTTACCTTTCCGACAGCTGGCGGATCTGCGGGATCCCCATGTACTTGTTGAAGTGCTCCAGCACGTTGACCACACCTTGGAGGAGGTTGGCCACTTCGCCGTACTGTCTCCTTCGGGTCATGGCTCTATGGTAGCAGAGGACATAGAGAATGGGCAGTTAGCAGGGCTAGAAGGTACAGGCACGGACCGGCAGCCCCTCTCCCGGATCCTGGCCGCAGGAGACAGCCAGACAGGGGCAATGCTTTCCTCCATGTAGTTTGAATCCTGCAACTCCATTCTGCAACTCCATTCTGCAACCTGCTTTAAGCAAACATGTACGCATTCCCTTTGTGTTTTGAAATTTACGGGTCAATAAAAAGAACATCAGAACTCGTCCCCTTTTGTCATCTGCTTTTCTGAGACTCTGCAGCCTGGAAGACTGCCTATAGTGCACCTGAGGACTAGAGACTTGACTCGTTTCCAAAATTAAAACTACCCTTCCAAGAAAGCTGGATTTTCCTGCAACGCGGAGAGACTCTACGTGTTGCCCCAGGGTTGTGACATTTAACACGCCCACACGCACACGCAAAAGCGCTTACTCCAAGGAATCCACGCCACCGGCCAGCATGTGGAGGTGGTTGAGCGTCGTGATGGAGGTGGTCAGGTGCCGCTTGGCATGGTCCAGCTGTTTTATATCACGCGTGATTTCTTTAACCTGTTCAGATTTTAAAAAAAAAAAGAGAGAGAGAGAGAGAGGGAGAGAGTCTGTGAAGATTCTCAGTCATCCAGGTGAGTTTATCTGGAGGTTGAGTCATGGCAACTGGACTTCTTTTTCTTGAGAGATAGAAACGGCCTTACCATCTGCTCCGATTTTTCTGCTTTTTCCTTGATGTCTTTGATTTTGGTAAAAAGCTGCTGGATCGCCTTCTGTGCTTCCTCGAGGGCCTGGTGGGAAAAGTAAGGGAAGAAACTCCGTTTGGCACCCGCCTTCAAGAGAGACGACGCCCCCCAACCCCACCGAGCACAGAATGTCGCTTTCCGGCGTTTTAAGAAGGGGGATCGTGCCGGGCTGTCTCAGGAGACATGACAATCCATTATAAATTTCCTCCCAATCTCCATCTCTTCCTAAACTCAGCGTCGCCTCTTCCCTTGGTGACTCCCAGGGGACCCTAAAAATGAACCCCAGAAAAATGAGGAGGCTCCTGGCCTAACCTGCAGGGCTGTTGTGAGGATGAAAATGGAGGCAAAGGACGTATCCACCCATTAGAGCTTTTTTTTTTTTTTTTTTTTTGAGAAGGCAGGCAAACAATTAAAGGAAACACGGAAAAGCCAAGCCATGAGGGGACAATAATATCACATTTGTGCTTTATAAGTTGTGAAATCTTGCAGCTACCACGTGGCCCACCGGGACTGATAAACCAAAAGCCTCCCGTCTCATTTTTTTCCCAATCCCGAGTGCCCAAAAAGCGGTGGTCAGTGTGTGTGTGTGTTTTGGATCGCAACTAGCTGCCTTCTTGCAAAGGGCCCAGATTCTGACTGCCAACAAAAAGACGGAGCGGTTGAAACCAGATTCCCTGTACCCAGGATGGATTAACTGAGGCTCTTCTCCCCATCAGCTCTCCTTTTTTCCTAGAATTTATTTGCTCCTGCAAGGAAAGAGCCCTGAGACTCATCGCAAGGGTCTTTTAAAAGCAAATAAATCGCCCCACCAGCCGAGGAACAGAGGAAAGAGCTGGTTGCCTCCCTCTGATTTTCTGGAGACATCTTTCCACAATATCTCGTTAAAATGCATACCTCCCGGCCGTCCTGCCCGACGTTGGTCTGCCCTCGCACCACCGTCCGAATATTATCATCCAGTCGTCTATGGGGGGGGGGAGAGAAGGCAAACAGCTTGATTAAAATCTCAGAGGGTCTCCAAGAAGGTGCCCGCAGATGCTGAAAACTGCAGATGATAGTGGACATTCTATGCAGGGGGAGACCCAGGGAAAAAAATATGCTCACCATGTACTATCAGAACTTGCCACTAGGGGGTACCAGAGACCAATAACATAAATACATAGCAGGGTCTCTGGCTCCCTCTATTGATCTATTCTGGGAAAGACATCGTGAAAATACATATTTCGGGGGTGGGGGGTGGGTCTCTTTAATATTTTCAGACCATGGATAAAGTGAAAACGTGGATATGCAAGTCCTACTGTGCCACGTTCCCATCCCCTGGGTTAGGATGACGGATTTGAAAGAAAAAATGTCGACAAAGAAATACCTAACAGACACCCCCATCATATTAGAGACTCTCTCACTGGAAATAATAAATCCTGATCAAATAAGAGGAAGGGTCCCAGTCTAACAAAGCGGACGTCGGTTCCTGAGCATGATATATTATGACAAGTTTGGAAGGACTTCAGGGAAGATTCTCGGGAGAGGGCTCCTGGTCTCAACCATTCAGCAACACTACAGAAACTGGGGGGGGGGGTGCTTCATTTATCCACTGTTCCCAGCATCCACGAGGGGGGAGGGGCTCGCAGATACCTTATTTTTAGCTTGATCTTATTCACCACGTCGTCAATATTCGCCAAAGACTGCAAGACAAAAACGAGGAATAGGAGAGAGAACCCCTTATTTGCTTCCACGGACTGCAGACGGAACTTGCGCATTGACGTAGGCCAGGCATGGCCAAACTTCGACCCTCTAGATGTTTTTGCACTCCAACTCCCACAGTCCTTTGCCATTGTCAATCTAAACTTAGAATTCTGGGAGTTGTGGTCCAAAACATCAGGAGGGCTGAAGTTTTGGACATGCCTGACTTAGGCAGAAACCGTCCACCTGCCTCGTGCCAATCGATCACAGTGACTATTTATGTTCTTCCTATTTACAGCTTACATTAATTGTGCTTTTAAAAAAATGAGGCTAATTTATTTATCTATTTCGGCTGTCCATGCAACCCCCCCCCCCGGCCTTCTGAGTTCCACTTTGGAAAGACAAGCGTAGCAGCATATAGTTCATATTTGAGGACTGTGGATGGTGCCTTCCAGGCATCACTTGGGCACATTTCCCAAATAAAATAAAACAAATAAACATGGGGGGTGTCCCATGTTCCCCAGTTTAGCAATGAACTCCGTCTCATCATGGCACGACAATGAAAAGAACTCACCTGCTCAGTAGGGAAAAGGGTATTGATGTATTCCACGGCATTGAAATCGGCTCGGTCCAGAGGGTCCTGACTCGGAAACACCTGTAAGGCGAGGGAGAGCGGGAATTAAGGATTTTAAAAATTAAAATATCTATAGGAATCAAAATTTAAAAATGCACGCAGCCTGGAAATCATAGCCACTGCAGTCGTGTTAAAGGTCTGAGTGGATCTGCAGCTGCATAAACCCAGCACCGTGGATTATGTTTGTGTCGTACCTGTAGAAGGCGGAAGGAGTCGACCGATTGGGTTCTCTCCGGCAGGATCCTGGAGGGGCACCTGCGGCCATCCATGGGGGCCACTGAAGGGCACCCCACAGGGCCCCTTTACCTGATCCGCGGCTCCACCCCTCACCCCATTATCAGCTCACAGCCTCCCCTACAAGTTGGTCCGCCAACTTAAAACTCTGATGAGTTCCCCCGAAACCAAACCAAGCGCCCCCATGAGACTTAGCTTCCCCACCCCCCAGCACCTGGGATGTTGGCATCCCAAATACATCCCCATGGATCCCTGGCCCCACAGAACTGCCCCCACCCCACCCCCGCCATCACCTCTTCCTGGCCTCTCCACCCAGGTTCCCCCCCCAACCACCCAGCCCCACATCCACATCATACAGGGCAATCCTGCTGGACGTCTCCAGAGACCCATGCCGGAAAGGGGCTGGAGGAGGGGAGTACTCCCTGGGGAGGGGGTGGGGAGAGGAGAGGCGGGGGTGGGTGCTCGCACTACAGCTCCCATCCTCCCCAACCAAGGGTCTGGGAGATGAATGGGCAACTGGGTCTCTCTGTAGAGGCGGGTCCCTTTACCCCAACTCCCATCACCCCTGCACCGCCAGCAGCCGTGGCAGCTCAGGCTGATGGGAAGTGTAGTCCAAAAGAGGAGGGGAGGCGCCCCTGGGCCAGGGCGATGGGATTTGTAGTCCCAAACCTCTGCTGGCCCCCCAAGTGGTCCCTCCTCCTCCTCCTCCTCCTCCTCCTCCCCATAAGATTTCTCTCTCTCTCTCTCTCTCTTCCTCCCCTAAAGGCTCCCCCTGGGGCAGAAAGCCCTACCCCCTCCATCCCCACAGGCCCCGCCCACCTTTGTAAGCCCCGCCCACTTGCCCCCCACAGGCCACGCCCTCAGGCCCCTCACCTGCTCGATGGCCAGCTGCACTTCGGGGGCCAGTTGCAAAGCGGCCTCCAGCTCGTCGGCCAAATCCAGCTCGTCCTCCTCCATCTTCCCCGGCCTCCCTCCGCACCACCTTCTTCCTTCCGGGTTCCCGCAGACCCACTTCCGGGAACAGCTGCATTCTGGGAACTTGGAGGACCGCGCGGCACGTCGAGGTGGGCGTGGCCAGGGAGCTTGGCCCGGCGATTAGACGGGTGGGGGGCGGCGCAGCCAATGAGCGCGGGAGGAGGGCGGGGCGAGGACGGGGGGGAAGGGCCCCGCCTGACCTCCTGGCCACGCCTTTCACCTCCTTATATGGCTCGAACGGTTAACCCTTCGTGGGGAGGACAGGAATGCCTTTTCCCTCCTCTCCATCTGCGTATTCCAGCCGAAGAGCCAGTGTTGTGCAAGCCCGTGGCCGGCGTGGCTGCAAGGAAACAATGTTTTTACCTTCCCGCCTTTTTTTTTTACGGCGGCACCTATTTATCTACAAGTGGCCCCTTGTATAAAGGAATTAATTCGT
Organism: Phrynocephalus versicolor; assembly: GCA_023846285.1. Taxonomy (NCBI): domain Eukaryota; kingdom Metazoa; phylum Chordata; class Lepidosauria; order Squamata; family Agamidae; genus Phrynocephalus; species Phrynocephalus versicolor. Next base: position 10,217,236 of record JAHTLZ010000038.1, read on the forward strand.
TCCCAATGGAATTCTGTTCAGCATATTTTAACCTTTATACAAATTTCCCATTAGGAAGGCATTGAAAACGGAGTAATCCCTAATTGCGACCATTTTTATGTTGTATGGGTTTGCCCCATAGGCGATTCTGTGAAGCAAATTTCCCCCTATCTCTGGAATTTTTTATGTTGTACAGATTTTATGCGATGCAAACCGTTTGTTATGCGAGGGTCCACGGAGTGCTTGCATTTTGCATGCTTTAGAACTGCAAGGTTGGCAGGAGCGGCGTGGCAGCACCCGGGATTCGAACCTAGCACGTTGCAAAATTCGCCTCTTACAAGACTTCTGCCCTGGCTGCAACACCATCAACTACAGCCATGGATTTTAAGAACATCTCTAAGAGTTACCTCCTGGTAAAGCAAATCTTTTACCATGCTTGAACTTCTGGGACCTGCTTTGAGGAAGTTATTTAAACTCGAAAGCTTGCAATGTTCCCTGCTTTTTTTAATTTATATACATATATTTTTAATAGTGGCCTATAAAGATATCACCTGTAACCTGTTTTTGCAATTGTGTTTGGTGATGGCCATGCGGCTCAACCCCCTTTTTGCTTTGAGGAAATTCTCTGGGTAACTTGAGGACAGCCGCTCCGGATTTCAGCCCGATTTGCCTCGCCGGCGAAACCCAAGCGCTCCGTGGAACAAAGGCTGAATACACATGTCGCCAATAAATCAGCAAAGTAAATATACACCCACGGGAAGAAGCAGCGGCCTGGAGCCAAATGGGAATTTATAGCATCCAATATAATTTTGCTGATGTTTCTGAAGCAGAACCGAGCCATTGGAGGAGAAGCCATGCAGGAATCTGGTGGGGAAAAGCCCCTAAGTGTAAAGATGTGACACAGGAGACCAGGACTGTTGACAGGCACCGGGCTACTGTTGCCGACCCTCCTTTACCAACAATCTGCCTAATGGCAGAGCCGGCCCTACAAACACTCTCTGAAGGGAGCCAAGATAATAATCTCATTCTTTCATGTTTTTGAAAAACGACAATTTGACATGAACTTAAAAATGGACGTGGCAGACAAAAAAAGAGAGATTTTTTTCTCCTCTTGTGAGGAATCGTTGCTTTACTTCTACTGGGGGGGGGGGGCACACACGTGTGTATTTGTGTAGTCGCCCCTACGAAGGCGTGCCCTCGTGTACGAATGTCTTGCACTCTGCGAATTGTCTAAAATGAACAAATATGTGAAATTTCTTCTTTTTCTGCTCCAGCCTGAATTTCTACGCTGCAGTGTGGGGATGTTCCTATAACTTCAGGCAATTGCCAGTAGCTGTCGTTTTGAAGAAAATCAAGTTGCATTTTACCTCAGATCACTCCTGAGATTTTTCTCATCTTCTCCAGAACCTCCCACTCAGGACAAGACAGTACACGTTTCATGAAAAATCCAGCAGATCCAGAAACCCCCTTTATCTATTTATCTCTCATTCTTTTGGCCTGACATTCCTCATTGCTCACTGTGTTATTGTTTTTTTTTTGCCACCCCTTTCCGTCCTTCAAAACCAGCCACAGGTATTAGGTGGGATTCGAACTCGCCGCCATGCAGTTCTGGTTGAGCCAGCGGCGGCCCAAAGCCAAGGCTTCCTCTGCCTCCCAAAGACCACATTCAACCATTCAAAAAAAGGCTTGCTTTCTCATTTAAACAAGGATGGACATGCGCAATCCTGGCTTAAAGTTCTGAGAGGCCAAGATGCATGAAACAAACCAACCTCAAGAGGCCAAGATGCACAAAACAAACCAACATCGAGAGGCCAAGATGCACGAAGCAAACCAACATTGAGAGGCCAAGATTAAAAAAAACAAACCAACATTCAGAAGCCAAGATGCACAAAACAAACCAACATCGAGAGGCCAAGATGCATGAAGCAAACCAATACTGAGAGGCCAAGATTCAAAAAAAAAACACCAAACCAACATTCAGAAGCCAAGATGCACAAAACAAACCAACATTAAGAGGCCAAGGTGCATGAAACAAACCAACATTAAGTGGCCAAGATGCACAGAACAAACCAACATTGGGAGCCTGAGATTAACAAAAGAAACGTACGTTTGCTTATGTTAAACCAAACGGCGACTACATCGTTCGGGCCTCGGACCGCTTCCAAATCCGGATTTCCGCTTCTCAGCCCCGAAAGTACGATTTATTTATTATTTCAAAGCCAGGTGGTTAAAAAAAGAAAAGAAAGAAAGAAAGTTGTGTGTCAAGGAGGGAGTTGTGTGTCAAGGTTTGTGTGTGTGTGTGTGTGTGTGTGTGTGTGTCAGCTTAGCTGGAATGTCGGACAAGATTCCCCCTCTTTCCCGGCTACCAGGGCTGGGGGGATACTGGGCATTGTAGTCCAATTTTTTAAAAAAGACTCTAAAACCAACCATTTAAAATCAAGCTGGGAAATTCCTTTATGTTTTTCATTCACCTAACTTTGTGTCACCAGCTCTGGTCAGTAGCATCTCTGATGTTGGGGGTGGGGGTGGGGGGAGTGAGGTCTCGGTCCGAGAGAGAAGGGTCCTTTCTTGATCAACTTGGAGGCGTGGATGATTTAACCTTCATAGTTGCAAATCACATTATTCCTTCTTCCTCAGGTATAATAACTTCCCATCCCCAAAAAAAGGTGGAGGAGAATTCTGTAGCTACACCCGATGCCTCTCGCCACTGCAGCCTCCCGTCCTGATTGGATGAACCCGCCTCCGTGGTATGTGACCTGTTTTTAATTTTTTTTCCTGGTCATTTTTTTTAAAAGCGGTGGTTAATTATGGGCTGGGGCAGTCTTGGCTGGCCCTACAGCTGCCGTGCATACGCTCATCGGTGGAGATAAGGAGGTGAATAACCGCTTCAGTAGGAGGAACAGTGGAAGACAGAGAGCATAAATTTGTTTTTAAACATGAATTTAACTGCTCCTGAATGGATGGGGCGTACAGGTGAATTCTCCCATCTCCGCTGGAGACAGCCGTTTGTTCCTTATCTTTCTCCTTCTGTATGAGATCCGTAATGGGAAAAACATAGATCTCCCAAGCGCGATCCAGGAAAACTCACAGTTTGACCTCCGCTCGGCTGCAGTGGAGTTAAAAGTTGAACCCAAGTGCGTAATCGTTCCCACGGCATCCTCTTGTTCTCCCTAGAAACTGCGGCAAAATTTTAGATTACTGGCTGAATTCCTCTAGCTGTGCAGCAAACCATTGCAGAGTCCCAGGGCAGAAAAGTTTCCAGTTCAACAAAGTAGGCCACTCCATTCCCCCCCTTTCATTGACTGGCACTGACAGTCTCAGCAACTCCCTCAGGGACATTCGTTTACTTACAGTTTAATCGACCAAACAGCAAATTGACAAACACGTCTGCTTTCATCAATAGATTCCAAATAATTAAAAAGCACAGAACGGTGGGCCTCTCTTAAAACCCAGAAGCTGCAAAGGAATGGTTGGTGAGTGCTAGAGAGACGGACCTTCATCCCAGCCCAGAAAGGCCCCTCCCAGTCAAAGCTTGTAAAATCAGCATGCAAGGTTGGAAAAACTTTAAAATGGTCAGAAAATACAAGCAACTGAGTTTATTCCTATTCATTTACCGGTTCTGCTAGCTTTTCTCCCCATCGAAAGCAGGTCTTTGGTAGAGCTTACAGCTCTTGATTGCTAATACCTGCACGAGTCAAACTAGTTGAGGTTACAAGCAGGGCAGCTGTTATTATATTATATTATATTGTTGCTTGTTATTATTGGTGATGTTGTAAACCGCCCGGAGTTCCTTTGGAAGACGGGTGGTATATAAATAAATAAATAAATAAATAAATAAATAAATAAATAAATAAATAAATAA
>JAHTLZ010000038.1:10229896-10252983 GCA_023846285.1 Phrynocephalus versicolor
CCCTCCCTAAAAAAAAAAAAAAAGCCCCCATCATAAACTCTCCCCGAACAGGCTTCCCGCTTTCCTTTGCAAAAATAAACAAAAATAAATAAATTGATAATTCAATTTTCCCAAGTCCAGGAAGCGCTTCAGAAAGTCGCCGACATGTGGCAACTAAAAAACAGAAGGAAAGACACACACCCCTTCCCCACCACCACCACCGGAAAGCAGGTTACTAACACGTTTCCTAATTTTCAGGAAGCTGGCGGTCTCCTGCGTGGTGTCTCTTTGTTTTTTCAATCCGGGCGCCAGAAGCGGCCAGAACACAATATTCGCCTCCGCGAATCCGCAAACCATCCGGGGCCCGAGTTGTTGATTTACAACAGCTATCGGGACACGGTGACTTTGCCCACTTAAGTTGTCGATTGCGGGGAAAAGGCGATAAAAGTGCATTTAGTTCCTCTCCTTGGCCTTCCCAATACTTTGAAACCGTCGACCGGCTGGATTCGAACTCGCCTCTGCTGGAACCTCAGTGCAGGGCCTTTGGTTGTTCGGCATCTTTGTTTTCCCCGCCGATGGCACGAGCAGCGAACGGGGCGAACCACACTCCTGTCCTACTGTATCGGGTCGTTGTGCAGGAAGGAGAACTCGACCACCTTGCCCGAGCGTTTGGAGGACTGGATTCGTATCGGGAAGACTGGATTTGTATTTTGATTTGTATCGGGGTGTTTTAATTGTTGTTTGCTTTGTTTGGACACCGCCCAGAGTTCCCTTGGGGAAATTGGTGCGGTTTATAAATCTAAAAATGAATAAATGAATAAATAAATAATGAATAATAAAGCGCTGGCTCTTTGGTTGAAATTCGGTGCTGGAGGACGGCTTTGCGAATATCTGAGATGGTCAGAAAAGAAGGAACAGAAACCGTTTTTAAGAACAGTAGGACTATCATTCTGCCCCAATATTGGATGTGGTGGTGGGGAGCAGCAGCAGATGCTGTTTGCAAAAATTCTTCAGCGCGGTCTTGTTTTCATGGCAGCCCAGCCGGTTCACGAGCAAGGACGGTGAATCGTTCCTGTTCAGAAAGGAGTTTATTTTTAACTGGACCGGACGCTCCATGTGTCATGAATTTTCATTCTGGATCATGGGGTCATTATCATTTTCGAAACCTGTCTGCTTTCTGTATACGAAGATTCGTGAGCGGACTGGAGTCTGGCCTCCCAAACACAAATCTTAATGAGCGGGAAACAATACAGGCAGCTAATTTTTAAATTTTTAAAACATTTCAGCAGGTTTTAGGGGACCGTCTTGCCGCAGAGATCAAGACTAATTCCTGATCTCAGATGCGTTTTAAACGGCATTTTTAGTTGACTTCCAATACTTGATCACAGTTTGCATTTTGATTGTATTCCTTTAGTTGTTATGAAGCAATAGTAAGTAATTAAAGCGAAACGTGCTGCTTATATACCGCCCGGGGTTATGGGGGGTGGCATTAGGATCGTGAAGAGTCAGAGAAAGTCTCTGAGGTTTCCTAAAAGTTATTTTTCTATCTGTTGTTGATTGTCTTGATGAAGGACCACAAGAAAAGGGTAGAAAACATGTTGATTGAGCTGTATCCCCCCCTTCTAGTCCATTAATAAAAGATATTGCTACCCTTATGACCGAATCTTCAAATATATAAGATATCAGTCAAATAAATGCATGCATTTATTATGATAACATTGGGTGTCTTGCTGGCAATTTTATTCATTTATTTGACTCTTATACTGCTCGTTTAGCTAATGGCTACTCTATTAAAGCCCATCTCTTTCCCATCATCAGCGCTGTGTTGCTGCAGTGTTGTGTCGCTCTCTCTTTTAATTCTGATTTTTTTAAAACATTCTTCACCTATAGGTTGGTTTCGTCGGTTCAAGCCACCATGGCCACTCTTTCCGGAGTCATCGTCATCTTAAGCTGCAAGGACGTCGTTCACGACAGGTAATTATAAAAAATTAAAAAACGGGGCCCCCAACGCATAACCCTGAATCAGACGCACCTTGGGTTGAGAGCATCTTTCATCTCCCAACTATTCCGCCCCCGAGCGCTTGAGATCAGCGACCCCCAACCCACTAAGTCACGCCTTATACGGCTGGTCGGAAGCGCCGGCCAGCGGTGGGCCAACACGTGGTCTCTTTTTTCCTTCCACTCATAAATATATTCCATTTCCTCTTCAAAACGACAGAGGCTTCGTTTCGCTGTTGCAAAACCTGTCCTTTGAAGCAGCCCTGGGCCCAGGAGGTGGCTGGACACCCCATCCCCACCTGGCTCGTTTGCCGTGGGTATTCCGTTGCCCATCGCCCTCGGTCCCTCACCCTCGTCCTCCTCGCCGGGGCAGGAGGGAACAGTGTAATTCCAAGAGGAACACGACACGTTCCTTTTGAAATCAGCTGGGTGTTACTAGTGGTGCAGGGTCGTAAGCTAGGAAGAAGTCCCCCCACCTCCCCGATCCCTGTAATATCCACCACTAGAGATGGGCACGAATTAAAAAAATGGCGTTTCGTTTGTCGTTTAGGGGGTCCCTTTCGGTTCGTTTCCGTTTTTCACGAATTTTTGCAAAAAAAAGTTTTCTTTTTCGTTCGTTTCATTACCGTTTCGTTACCATTTATTTCAATTTTTTTGTGATTTTTGTGGTTTTTTTTAAGCAAATCAACTGTATTGCTGTAACGAAAACGAAACGCACGGCAAAATTTCCGGTGCTTCTGTTCGTTTCGTTTCATTTGGGAGACAAAAATTCGTTTGTCGTTTCGTTGCGTAACGAAACGAAAAACCGGAAACGGAAACGGAAAATTGTTCGTTTCGTGCCCATCTCTACCCACCACCACCCAGCAATTTTTAGATTTTTAAAGACAAGAGATCCTCAGGGACCCCCGTCCACCCTGTTGTTTAGCGTATTAAAACCTTCTTAGTTCACTTGCTCGGACCCAGCGCCAGGCAGCCCTGTGCCGTTGGCAACGCAGCGTGAGCCGTCATTTCACGGCGGTTTTCATAAACAAACAGTAACATCTAATTGCTAATTAGCCCTAGAGGTGTGAGTCAAATAAGGCCTCGGTAATAATCACAGGACCGCGCTCAAAGAACAATTCGGCATTATTATAATACACTCCTTCCTGAGGTGGCCCGGGGTGGCATGACGGCACGTAACATGGAGATAGATTCTGATGCCCGGGGGCATCGTCCTGATTTTGCCCCATGCATGGGACACTTCCGGTTCTAACCCTCCCCTCTTTTTGTGCTCTCTCCCCCCGCCCCACACACACTTCAGGCACTGGATCGCCAGGGAATACATCTGGATCGCGATGTCCTACATGGTCTATGACATTTACGTCATGTACCTGTGCCATTGGCATAAGAACCAGGAGCAGGGCTCGGCCGACCCGAAGCACTCCCTGGCCAGCGTCCAGAGTTTCCTCCGGAGAGAAAAACTGATGGTCACTCATCACCTCTTCATCATCATTGTCCTCACCCCGGTGGCCGTGGTAAGTGGCTCCCTATCCAGTCCGAAAGGGCCCATTTTTTTGCTCCTGGGAGCAATAGCGAGCAGGGGGCAGGCCGCTCGGGACGAGAAACTGGTGGCATGGGGCCCGCAAGGGATCTCATCTCACGTTGAGACCCTGAAACTAGCCCCGGCTCTGTGCTTCCACTTGATCTCAAGACTGGTCTGCTCTTCACACCCCCACTCCCAGTGCCGGGTTTGAAACGAGGAGTTCATTCTAGGAGATACGGGATGGGAGACGCCCGGAATGGAGAACAGAACCCGTGGAAGGGATCTGGGTGGACCACCAATTGAACATGAGCCAGCAGTGTGACGCGGCGGCCAAGACAGCCAACATGATTCTTGGTTGCATCAACAGAGGGATAGCGTCTAGATCAGGCACGTCCAAACTTCAGCCCTCCAGATGTTTGGACTACAACTCCCACAGTCCTTTGCCACTGACAATCTAAGCTTAGAATTCTGGGAATTGGGGGTCCAAAACATCAGGAGGGCCGAAGTTTGGACATGCCAGCTCTAGATCAAGGCAAGTGACGTTGTTGTCTTGTGTCGTGACAGTCGTGACCGGCTCTTCATGACCCCATGTCCATGGAGTCTTCTTGGCAGGAATACTGGAGTGGTTTGCCAGTTCCTACTCCAGGCGCCGACAGCACCTGGTATTCCCTGGTGGTCTCCCATCCAAGCACTAACCAGGGCCGACCCTGCTTAGCTTCCAAAATCAGGCGAGATCGGATGTGCTTCGTGATAGTCCCACTCTAATCTGCTCTGGTCAGACCCCGCCTGGAGTACTGTGTCCAGTTCTGCGCACCTTAGTTTAAAAAAGGATGCTGGCAACTTCGAGCGGGTCCAGAGGAGGGCGGCCAGGATGGTTGAGGGCCTGGTGGAAATGTCTTATGAGGAACGGCTTAGGGAACTGGGAATGTTTAGCCTTTCAAAAAGGAGGTTGAGATGAGATGTGATAGCTCTGTTTAAACATTTGAAAGGATGTCGTATCGAAGAGGGGGCTGGCTTGTTTTCCATGGCTTCAGAGACTAGGCCACGGGGCAATGGTCCCAAACTACAGGAAAAGAGATTCCATTTGAACATTAGGAAGAACTTCATGACGGTTAGAGCTGTTCAACGGTGGAAGATGCTGCCCCAGAGGAGGGTGGTGGAGTCTCCTTCTTTGGAGGTTTTTAAGCAGAGGCTGGATGGCCATCTGTCGGAAATACTGCAATGGGGGTTCCTGCGTGGCAGGGGGTTGGACTGGATGGCCCTTGAGGTCTCTTCCAATTCTAGAACTCTATGTTTCGGGGGGGGGGGGCTGAACCTCACCTCGGCCGTCGGTATGACCTCCAAAATCTTCTGCCCACAGCACTTCCGCGGAGAGCTGGGGGACTTTTTTGTCGGTTGCATCTACACCGCGGAGCTGAGCACTCCTTTTGTATCGCTGGGCAAGATTCTGATGCAGGTAAGCAGCAGCAAACACCCCCCTGCATGCGACCCCTGCGTAGAAATCACCATTCCGAGTTGAGTGATATACATTCCAGGGGCCCACTAAAAAAAAAAAAAAGTTACACAACTGGGCAAGCTTGCGGGGATAACAGAACGCTTCGGCGACCTCCCGGCGAGGAGTTCTGTTGGATCTGCCGGATTAAAAAAAAAATTGTCCGGATCGTAACGCGGCTTTGCTTCATCTGCCGTGGCCTTCTAAAATTGGTTGCTTCTTTCTCTTTTCTCCCTGTGGGCAGCTGAAGATGCAAGATTCCCTCCTGCACAAAGTCAACGGAGTCCTGATCCTGGTGACGTTTTTCCTCTGCCGGATCCTGCTCTTCCCCTTCATGTACTGGACCTACGGGCGCCAGGTGGGCCTGCCCACGTACCGGGTGCCGTTCCACATCCCCTTCCACTGCAACGTGGCCAACGCCTTGCTGATCGCCCCGCAGCTCTACTGGTTCACCTTGATTTGCCGGAAAGCGATCCGTCTCTACAGCCGACCCCCTGGCCCCGAGCGGGCCAGATAACGGGGGGGGGGGGCTCGTCCATCGGAAACCCCGAGGCCCGGCGGGGCAGACATTTCCGAATCGGCATTTTGGTGGGGCTGTGGTTTAGGGAGCACATGGAGATTTCTTCGCAGGGCCCGCGGCAATCTTCCCCGCGTGGCCTGGGATGGACTTGAAAGCCCATTCTCCACAGGCGTCTTACCAGTCCAGTTTTGGGGGGTCGCACCCGCAGTGCCATCAGTCTGCTCGGATTTCTTTTAAAAACGAGCTCGGGGTGCGTTCTAGGTTCGGAATCCGGCGCCCCGGCTGGTTTTGCGGGCCCAACTGGCGTCGAAAATCCAAAGCTGTTCCGGCCAGCCCTTGCCCCTCCTTCATTACCCTCTTCCGTTCTGGGTTCGAATCCCGCTTTAAGGCATGGGGCGCCAAGCTTCGTCAGAGCCCGGTTTAGATCACCAGAGCGAATCCGGGACTGATGGTTCAGGGACCGAAAGCTGGTTTCCGGGTGGGAACACCTGGGAGGGTTCCTACCAACTTTAAAAAAGAATAATAATCCTTGTTTCGGTTGCAGGACAAAAAATATGTTGCCGGAGAATTCTAGCTTTCTTGGGGAAGAAAAATAAGGGGGGGGGCATTGAGAAGCCTAGTTTTTAAGCCGTTTAGGGATATAAAAAGGAGGCAACGCATGACGGATCCACCACGGAGGGACAAGGAGACCCTGAACAGTGTTGTAAAACATGCAAAACAAGCCTTCATCTCTAAAGACATCGCCCTCCGGATTCTGCAGCTCACAAGTTCAAACCCGGCCATCTCCTATCCAAATAATTCTCAGCGGCTGGTTCCCCTCCAAATCTTGCAAAGGTTGCAGAATCCCCGGTTATGTGAAGCCGCACTTGCTTCAAGGATATTCCACCCCGCCCCCCACAAAAAAAAAGCAAAGTGTTCTGCTTATAAAACCCCCATAGCAGGATATAACCCTGGGAAAGCTGACGCAGATGGAAAAGCGTCCCCAACCAAGCAGGTAACCCAAGCCTGGCTTATATTTACTGTTTCTCTCTTCCTTCTCTGGGGCCAAAAATCATGGCGTGGTAAGCAATCGTGAATTGAGACTTGGGCGTTTCTTAGAGGATAAAATGTTCCGAGAACTATGATTTCCTTATCTCAGCGGTGGGAGATACCCCACCCTGGGCTTTCTTACTAGGACTATTTTTTGAACTACTTATTTTTAGGACCAGAAAGGTGCCTTGAACACCTACTTAGGTGCAGTGGGGGACCTCCCCCGCCAAAGAGGTTAAAATTGCACTAATCCTGCACATTCCTTTTCCCTTACTTTCTCTTTTCTTATCGCGCAAATAACCACTCAACCAAACAAAGTTTACCATTTATCTCTCTATCTTTCCACCCCACCCCCTGTATAGTCAATGCCTTCGAAAGTATTTCCTTTAAAAAAAAAAACAGACTGGGCACAAGTGCTCAGCCAGATGCTGCTGGACTACAGCTCCCATCTGGCTGGGGGCTGATGGGGCTTGTAGGCCAAAAAAAAAATGCCCACGCTGCCATGGCAGGTAAGACGGGGGTTGCCGCCTCCTGGTTTAACAGAAGGCCCCTCTTTGAGATGGAGGTAAACATGCTTTCCCGGGGGGGGCGGGGGGTTGGACTACAGTACCCATCATCCCCACCCACTGGGCAAGGAATGATGGCGGCAGCTGTGGCCGGACAAGACCCGGAAGGACGCCCTTTGCCCTCCCCCCCCCAAAACAAATCTACCCTCCAAAATACCATAGAGGTATTTGCCTAGAGATGCCAAATGTTAAGCCCTACTACGGGCCCTCCAGATGTTTTGGACCACGAGTCCCAGGATTCCAAGCCCGTCTTTGCCAATAACAAAGGACTGTGGGAGTTGCGGTCCAAAACAACTGGAGGGCCGAAGCTTCTATAAAAAGCCTGTTTTGTAAATATTTCTTATCGTTCCTACACCATATCCCTCCCCAGTCACTGGTGGGCCTAAAGAATAAAGGATTCTGTAAAAATAGGTATTCTTGAGGACTAGTTGCATTTAGTCAGAAAAAAAAAGGGTTTTTGGAGGAGGGTTAGTGGACATTTCGGGCCTTCCGGTTGCTTGAAAGGCACCTCTGGACAGTTTCGGAAATGTTTTCCCGGTGATGTCAAATGGCCCGGCTTGGCAAAATGTGTCTCCCGGCCCACAGCCTGCCTTTCTAGTGTTTACATTATAAGCAAGGGAGGAAGCCCCGGTGCCTCACCAAGAGCCAGGGTTATCCTCAGGTTTGAAAAAGCATGGAAACAAAAGAGAGAAATACAGACTGTCTATGAACGTCACTGGATTAATCTGCTGGTTTCTTGTGAGCCTTAGAAGCCTGGCGTTTGAAAAGCAGAAAAATAAATTATTTCTGCTGAAAGAAATCCCTGTTTTCATCTCGCTTGTCTCGACGGGAACGGCTGAATATTTCAAATATTTTGTCAGAAATTGCTCTTGTGTGTGTGAGTGTGTGTTTTCTTTTCAAAGCCAGGAACAGCCCGCCTCTGAACTAGCCAGAGGCTCTTCTAAACTTGTGGCAAAGCAGACGCATCGGGGGAATCGGAGCCCCCTGGATGTATCTGGACTCCACGTCCCATTGCCCACCCGTAAACACCAGCAAAGCCTCACGGGTACCGCAGTCCTACAATCGAGTCAAAATCCACAATCCATTGCACAGTCCAAACAACCTCGTGTTTCCTGTCTCTGGCCTATAAAGATGGCTAGAAATAATTTAAAAAGACCTCCCTGTAGGTTTTTGAAAATAAGCTATCCTTGTTTGGGCACAACTCAGTTCCATACGAAGCTGTATTATAGCTACTGTCTACCAAAACTGGGATGACAATAAATCTCATTATAGTTTTCCTGAACTCCTTGCTGAAGGTCTCATCTGAGCCTTAGAGAGGGTCATAATCTCCATTTCCTGCCCAATTAATTTTTATCGAGACTTTTTTTTTAAAATGAACCCTTCAGAGGCAAAAAATTGATTTCCCCCCCCTTTAAAATGAGGAATGCTTTCAAAATGAATAGCTATCTAAACCCAAGAAGTTTTTCTGAGTTGATGAAGATATGTGTGTCTCCCCCCCACACACAAAAAATAAGTATTTAGGGCAAGGGTGTCCAAACTTCGGCCCTCCAGATGTTTTGGACCACAACTCCCAGAATTCCAAGCCTGTATAGCCAATGACAAAGGACTGTGGGAGTTGTGGTCCAAAACATCTGGAGGGCCAAAGTCTGGACACCGCTGATTTAGGGTGTGCTTTTGCCACCTCTCGAGGTCACACCCCCCCTGCCTTATATAGAGGAACGACCATGCCTAGCCCCGCCCTCTTTCTGACCCCATGACTGCCCTCAGCCAATCAGGTTGCCCAGAGAAGCCTCAGGTAGGGCTTGAACCCATGAACTGCTGTGGGCTGAGATGGGGCCCAAGTGATGGAGAGCTGGCTAGGGTTTGCTGTGCTGAAGGAAGGAAGGAAATGAAGCAGGAAAAAAGAAACACACCTTGTGTTTGCACTACAAAGCCCCAAACCCCATGCCACATGGGAAGTGTAGTCCAAATATGTCAATTTTGGGAGGCAAAGAGGGAGAAAAGATCTCGTTGGGACGCAACTCAGTTCCATCTGAGGCTGTATTCTAGCACTACCAAAACTGGGATGGCAATAAATCTCAAATTTTTGGTGTGGGGGGGGGGCGTCCAGCTGCCAAATATCCCCAGTTCTGGGCTTTAGAGAGGGTCATAATCTCCATTTCCTGACCAATTAAAGCCAGATCTCTGGCTGGCATTCTGAGGAGCCTCAATTATACCTAAGTTACGGGTGTGATGAAGTGCAACAAGTAAAAACAAGGGGAGGGGAAGAGGAGATATAAATGTTTATTATAGTTTTCCTGAACTCCTTGCTGAAGGTCTCATGTGCCAAAGAAAACCCAGATTTATGTGTGTGTGTTTCTGTGTGGGCTGCCCATCACATCTTCCGGAGCTTCTGCAGAATCATAGCGCGCAGCTCCGCATGGGTGACGTTCTCGGCAACCGACGCCAGGAAGTGCCGCTCGTTGGCTTTCCGCAAGGCGCTGCCGGGGGCCTCGTCGGCGTCGTGGAGGGTCTCGTACCGCGCCAAGACCTCCAGGGCGAGCAGGACTGGGCCCTCGCTGGGGGTGTCCTCTGGCAACATGGCTGCCACGTGGAGAGCGTGGCAGAACACCTGGATGTAAACAAAGGAGAGGGTCCGGGCCGTGGTCTTCCCTTCCGGCGAAAGCCCCTGGCCCCGGGCGAGGCCCTTGAGGGAGCCCAGCAGGTCCGACACGCCGAGGCAGTAGAGCTTCGACGCGTGCTTCCACGCCTCGGCCGGGAGCCACGTGGCGCCGCTCGCCCCGCACAGGAACTGGAAAGCCCTCAGCATCAGCACCGAGAAGCGGAGGTGGAAGGCGAAGGGCCGGAGGTCGAGCAGCGGAAGGTGGTGGACGTACTCGAGGGAATAAGGCACGTAGAGGACCTCCCTGTCCAGGAGGGTTTGGATGACGTGGACGAGGCGCCGCCACTCGCCGTGGCTGCACCACGGAAAGACTTGGACGAGGGCCACCAAGAAGCCCTTGCTGAAAAGGTTGACCTCCTCGGGGTTGTCCACGTTGACCGTCAGCCGGGCCAGCATCTCTTCCTGCAAGGCCACGGACACGCAGCAGCATTCCATCCACGCCAAGAGGCCACTGCCCGCCCCGTAACTCGGGCTGGGGCAGGCGGTCCACTCCTCCTCCGGCAGCTGGCAGACCTCGAAAAGCGTGCCCGGGGCTTCGTTCTTGAAGTGCTGGCCGAAAACACCCTTGAGGCGGAGGCCGACGGTCCAGTCCAACGCCCGGGTTTTCTTGTGAAGCCACGAGACCGACTGGGTCCAGAGCTCGGGAATGACCGCCTCCTTCTGGGCCACGAGGGCCTCGGCAAGGCGGCTCAGGTTGCCGGCCACCAAGTCCTTGGCTTCCAAGGGGCAGGGGCGCTGGCCGGCGGGTGCGTGCCAGTAGTGGCCGAAGCTGTCCAGAAGGCGAGAGAGGGCGAGGAGGAGCGGGAAAGGGTGGCAAGACTGGACCCAGCCCTCTTCGGACGGGACGCTCAAGACCTGGTCGAGGATGTGCAAGGATAACTCAACCGACGGGGAGTCCGATTTCAAGGAAGGAAGGACGAGGTGTTGGATGACCTCCGCCGGCTGGAGGAGCGGGCTGGCCCCGTTCGGTTGCAGGAGATAAATCACAAATTCTAAAAACTGTTCCTTATCCTTGGCGGATGAGAGGCGACCCCACACCGCCTCTTTCAAACAGCTCATCACCAAGCCGGCACGCTCGCCGGGCGCCTCCGCCGGCTCTCGGAACCGGAGCGCCGGGAAGGAGCACAGGATCTCCGCCAAGAACCGATGGGTGCCCAAGTTGGCCACGGCTAAGTGGACGACTTTCTTGACGGTGGCTTCGGGGTTGAGCACCACCAGCCGGGCGACGGAGGCCACCGCCTTCGTGAAGCCGTCTCCGGAGGCGCTCTGGATGATCTGGTTGAAGGCCACGTTGAGCTCCTCCTGGAAGCCCTCCGAAAAGGCCGCCCACGTGGCCGAAAGCCCCCGCCGGCCCCATGCGGCCAGCACGCCTGCGACGACGGCGTTCTGGCCGGCCAGAGGGAGCTGGGAGTAGCACTCCAGGAGGACCTTGGCCGCCCCTGTTTGCTGCTCGAACCACCCGGAGGAACGGCCGCCCTCCACCGCCGTCTCCAGCAACCCCAAGACCAACTCTGGTGTCTGGAAGAGGTCTTTGTTCCGGTCAAGACACGCCACCCACTCGCGGCTGAGTGCCCATTTTTTCTCGGCGGCAAAGACGGCACAGACCTCCGCATGCCGGTCCATCCTCTTGTCAATGATCACCACGGCCACCGAGGCCTCCAGGTCCCTGTCGGCGGTTTTGCTCCACGACGCCGGGTTGATCTTCTTCGAAAAGTCTACCACAAACTCGGCGAGTTCGGAGACCTTTTTCGCCTGAAGAGGATCCGGTCCGGCATAGTTAGCCAAGATCTTCTCCAACGAAGCCAAGCGATCCAGGAGGCGGTAGCTTTCGTAACAGATCTGCTGAGGATCCCGGAGGAGCCCCTGGAGATCCGGGCTCCATTCCTCCAGCAACGAACGCAAGAAGCCAAAGTCCACGAGGGACGCTTCGCCAGATCCCCGCGCCACGCTTAGGAGGCTCATGCTGCGCTCAGCCTCTTTCACCTGCTGCTCCAGTCCCTGGTCCTGGCAAGGGTTCTTCTCGCCATCGCTGCTCCAGAGGGTCACGACGGAGGAGATCTTGTCTAGATAAGTCCGGACGGGGAGCTCCTCAGGTTGGGAATGAGGGGCCAGCGAAACGGAGAGCACCTCTAAGAGATTGGCCACGGCGTGGCACTTCATTTTGGCCGGCTCAATCCTCTCCTTGATCAGCTTCAAGCCCTCCGTCAAGACTGGGAGGATGCCGACCGCCACGGAGCTGGGACCGGTCAAAGCGGGAGGGTCGCCCTTGAACCTCTTCGGAGGTCGGTCTGTTTCATCCGGATCCGGGAGGTACTGGCGAGTGGCGGCCCGGAACGTGGCGGTCAGCCGGTCTTCTGGCCCGTCCTTCTGCTTCATCAGCTCGCCCCAGACATTCAAGAAGAAAGCCACGTCGTCCGGAGAAGTGTCCTTGGACATGTATTCCACCAACGCCTCCGCTTCCTTCCGGCCAACGGGATCCGGCAGCACCCGGAGGAGTCGGGCGAAAAGCCGGGACGCGCCGAGGGCCTTGAAGAGCTCATAAAGGACGGTGCGGTTGACCTCCGGGATGGCGTTGGCGGCGGAGAAGAAGGGGTCATCCTTCCATCTTTGGTTGGCGGAGAAAGCCGGCCCAGAGGGATCAGAGGAGAGGATCTTGGACCACAAGACGACGGCTGCCTTCTCCTTCCAAGCCTCCGGCTGGGGCGGGTAAACGGAATAGGAGGTACAGATCTCCTGCAGGGCCTCCACGATGGGTTTGCCAACCACGGGCCAGTCGGCTTTGGTCAGCTCCGACAACGGTTTGGGGTGGCACAGCCGGGAAGCTAGGAGGAACCCCCCATGCAAGACGGTCACCTCTCCGCAGATGGTCACCGGCCCTGTTTGAGGATCAAAAGGGGACAGGAGGTGAACAAAGGCCTCTTCTAGCTGGGGCAGAGACTATGTTTCGGGAGTCCCCCGGGTTCAAATCCTCCCTCGGCCGCCAAGCTCGCTTTGGAGACCTGGGTCTACCTCTTGGGGTCGTTGTGAGCATCAAAGCAGGCAAGAGGATAAAAAATGAGCCATCCCTCAAGGAGGTGAAAGGGAGGGCTTGTAGGAACAGGGCCTTTTCGGCAGCTGCCCCCAGATTGTGGAATGCCCTCCCAAGCGAGACCCGCCTGGCGCCAACACGGATGACATTCCGGCGCCAGGTTAAAACATTCCTATTCCAGAAGTCTTTTAACTGATTATTGTGGGTCCTGGTGGCGATTTTAGTGTTGTATTTTAATATATTGTATCTATTGTATTTAACTGTTTCATTGTTTTAATTTTATTGCAGTTTGATGTTTCAATTGTCTGAATTGTTTACTTTGATTGTGAGCCGCCCAGAGACCTTTGGGTAGTGGGCGGCATAAAAGCTAAATAAATAAACAAACAAACAAATAAGCCGAGCCAACAAGCACCACAACAAATACATACAGCTGTGACACAAAATCTTGCCATTATGTTTCCATCTTATGCTAATCCTATGAATCTATGGCCACCCAAAAGCCTTCCTCTGGGAGAGCTGGACAGGTCCCCGAGACCCCCTCCTCAAAAAATGATGGCTTCTTTCATGGGGCTAATCCGTCTCACGCCTGCTTCCCTCTCATCCTACGGCCTCCCCAATTTCACAAGACTTCCCTCCCCCATCTCTGAATCCTTCCTGCTTCTTTAGAAGCTACACTGATATACATCCTTCTGTCCCTCTGGGGTCAACCACCCCCAAGCCCCCAAAGCTGTGCCAGTGTGTTAGGGCTGGACTGCAGTCCCCAGAATACCATTCTGCCCCTCCCTGCGGAACCATGGGACTTGTAGTCTCCCCAAGTCTACCGCCGATCCTTAAAAAAAAAACAAAAAAAACCTGGTGTTTTGTTTTGGTGTTTGTTTGTCTGCAAGGAGGGGAACCACGCCCGATCGGGTTTTCACCCCACCCAGTCCCACCTATCTCCATGGCTGGGGGGCCACCCTCCCCTCGTGGCTCGGCTCAGGGAGGCGAAGGGGAGACGGCATGGCCGAGATCGGGGTGATGTTGGGGGGGCTCCCTCTGCAAGGACCGGGGATTAAACCCGGCTTTGGTCTCCCGGTCTTAAGCGGCGGCGGCAGCGGTTGCGCGCAAGGAGGGCCATTGTGCGCTCAGGGCGCACGACGCACAAGGCGCGCGCAGGAGAGGAGGAGGAGGAGATCCCGGCGGCTCCTTTGCAACTCCACCGGGGGTGGGGGTGGGGGGGCTCGATCCTGATCTTCCTCCTCCTCCTCCGGCCCGATCCGGATCGGGCTCCAGCCCCAGCCGGCGAGACGGGGCTGCGCAAAGCCAAGCACCGTCGGAAGAGTTACCTCTGCCGGCTCTTGCGCAACACCGGCTGCGGTCCCCGCGCCTGCCCTCTGCCTGCTTACACCTCTTGGTAAGAAGAGCCGGTTTCCTTTCTTTTTTGGGGGGGGGGCGGGGGGAGGTTGGGGGTCCTGCTCCCCTCCCCATTTCCAAGAGATCACCCCCTCCCCCCCCAAAAAAAAGAAGAAGAAGAAAACCCTTTGCAAGCGCCGATCCCAGCACCCTGCAAGGCTGCCTTGCTTGCTCTTTTGGCGGGAGGTTTGCAAGTCGGCTTTAAGAAGGGCGGCAGGGTTTACTCGCGAGGAGGCATGCCCCCGGATCGAGGAAGCCCTGCCTCCCCCACCCCAACTCCGAAGCCAGATCCGCTTCCTGGGGAAGAGGGGGGTGTTTGGTGGTGCAGGTGGGGAGGTTTGCATGCAAGGCTCGGGGGCTGACTCGCGAGTAAACCCCTTCCAAAAATGCATCATCCCCACCCCTCCCCAAACCAAGTTAAGCCGGAGCTCGGATCGCAGCCACGTGGCTCTCCCTTTCCTCCCCCCCCCCGTTCCGATCCCGCGCCCTCCTTACTCACAAGGAAGCGCCATGGAGTCCTAATGGGAATTTACTTCCCACCCTGGCGGGAAAAAAATAACAACACGCGCGTCAATGGCAGCCCGCGCCAAGGTCCATGCTGCCTTTTAGCCCCGCCCACCTGCTTTTAGCCCGGCCCCTTCCCCTCTGTGGCCACGCCCCTTCCTGGGCTAGGAGGTTACCCAAGGGAGGGCAAGCGTGCCTCTGAGCGCCTGCAGAGCGCTGCCTGTTTATCTGCCTTGCGCCCTCCCTCTCCAAACTCAAGGCCTTTTTGCATGGTTTTTAATCACCATCTTATGACCAGTGACAGATCTTAGACACTGGTGTGTGTGTGTGTGTTATTTTCTATTGTTATTGGTGGAATTTATTTATTTTATTTATTTATTTTAGAGTATTTTCACCCCTCCTTTCTCCTTGGAAAAGGACCCACGGCGGCTCTGCAATCTCTCAGAGACACCCGTGTTTCCTCCTCACTCCAAGCTTTAATTTTAGGTTCCACCCGATGCACATATTAAATATTATTTTTTGGGTGCTGCTTTTAAAGTTGGTCTTGTTTCTAAGTCCTCAACCCCAGTGAATGGGGTTTTTTTTTTTTTGGAATATCTATTACATTGGTGTCACTATTCTAATTTGTTATTGCTGGTTATTTTTTTCTGGTTTCTGTGGCGAACCACCCCGAGTGGCTTTGGCTGCCGGACGGTGTGTGTGTGTGTGTGGATAAATTAAATAAATAAATATGGAATTGAAGGCCTTTCGGCCTACAAATTCCATCATCCCCCTTATCCTTAGCCAGTAGGGTAGGGCTGGTGAATGAGGCAGCCCCAAAGAGCTCGGACCCCTCCTAAACTTCTCCCTCGCTGGAGTACTAAAATCACTCCCAAGATAATTTGTTCCTGACCCCCTCCCAAAAAAGCCACACCCAATGGATGTTAATTTCATTATAATCAAAAATGTACTTTGCACATTCTCAGAGGTAACGGTGCTGTAACCTGTCCTTATTCCGAATCCGCTTTGAGGTTGTTTTCAGGCCAGGGGCATCTCCGTTTTGGGTTTTTCGGGGGAATGGCCAAATGAATAAACTGATAATTAAATAAAATTACTGTTATTGCTACTGTTATTACTGGCAGGAGACTTAACTGAGTTTCCCCCCCCCCCGACCCCTTTTGCTTCTAATTCCAGGGACAGCCCGTTTAGACACGACACCCGCCTCATTTCCCGAAAGTCCCTTTGTACGGGCGTCAAGGAAGGGGCGCTGATGACCACCTGTCAACGTCTCAGCCTGAAAAAACCACAGCCTTGGTCAAACCAGTGAAAGCGGCTGGGAAAATCTTAATTAATCAATGGAACTGTGGAACACCCTCGTCGGGCTCTATCCTGCACCCCTGCCAGACCAGGCCTAGTGGTTGGAGGGGAAGGCCCCCTCTCTCCCATCATCCACACCACGAGTTCCATGTCCATGGTCCCCGGTTCCCCGCCACAGCCCTTTGTGATGGGGCTAAGGCAATAAAAGGGCTGCGGTCAGCATCAATCTTGCTTTCGTTTGGGAATGGAGAAGGCATGAGTGACATAGTACGGCCCTCGCCAGCCTGGGCCTATACCACTTTAGGCCTGGAATTGCCTGCGGTCTTTTTAAAAAAATAATAATCCTGCACCTGTGGCATTAACGAGAAAAAAAACAGGTAGGACTATTCTTTGAACGTTACTAAAGATGTCAGAATGATGCTTTACACTCAAGAGCTGTATACGCCTGGAATCTGCCTCGGTAGACAGCTTGAAAAATCTGATTTTTATTGCTCTCGGCCAGGTAGGCAGAGAAAACGGTGCTGGCGTCACCTCTGGCTTATGAAATGGCGATCTCGAAGATGTCCCGTCAGCTGTTCCGCTCTTCTAGACTCAAACCTGTGGCTTCCTTTAGGTGTTCAGTCCGCCTTGTATGGGGCGCTTCCTCTTTTCCTTCTGCCTTCCAATTTTCAGCAGCCTTATGGTCGTTCCCAGAGCCTCCTGCCTTGTCCCGAAGCGCCAAATGAAGCCTCAGCTGCTAAATTTTTGCCTCCAGAGATCTTGTTCAGGCTTGATTTGCGGTTTTCCTTCCTGGCAGATCAGGGCATCTACAGTGCCCCCCTGCCCTTTCGTGGTTCATATACTGCGATCACGCTATATCGTGGGACCGCAGTACCCGGAAAGGGCTTGAGGGAAGGGGGGAAGGTTTGGGGGATTTTTAAACCTTCCCCCCTTTTCCCAAGCCCCGGGCTCCAGCTGATTGGTGCTGGGGTGGGGAAACAAAAGGTTTTTCGCCCCCACCCCAGCGCCAATCAGCTGGAACCCGGGGCTTGCCTCCGGAATACCACATGATGCTTCTCCCCACCCCCTTGGGGTGCTGGTTAGCAGCGTGCAATGTTTAAAATCATGCCCCTCTGACCTGCATCCACATATTGCGGATTTGCAATGATCGTGGGTTGGGTGGGTCTCTAACCCCCGCAATAGACGGGGGGGGGTTACTGTATCAGCAATTCCTACCTACAACATCACACATTTCAAACAAATCAAATTATCCTAATTTATTTCCAGGAGATGTTTGTCTTGGCCCCTGAGTAGTCTCCGAGGCCAGCTAGCTCGATGAACTGAAGATTCCGGTTAGGAGGAAGAAATAAACCACACACACACATATTAAACATATGCAGGTCCTTTATTTCCTATTTTCACATGCAAATCATCCCCGCTCTTTCTTAGTACGAGTTACAGCCTGGCTGGAATGTGTAGCAACGAACCCAATTTTTAAGACTTGTGTTTTGCATTTCCAGTTTCGGAAAAGGTCAAGCAGTGTTTGGATGAGAGTAAAAGAGATGGGAGGGTTTCTTGAAAATAATTTTTTTTAAAAAAGGGTGCGACAGAGGAACGTTTAGGAACCGTTGATTTAGGCCTAGCTCAGCCTGAATGTAAGAGGCAGTGTTTCACTCTTCATGGAGAACCAGAAGCAGAGAAAAACCAGGCGGATGTACTTGGAGAGGATCGAATCTCTTTCAAAAGCTGCAGACCGGCCACGCTAGGCAGAAGGCTTGGAGATATTTCGCTTCGCAAACCACTCGTGGCTTTTGTCTGCCGCCATGGCCTGTGGGGGTTAAAGGCGAAAACAACAGCCGTCACAGTCTACCAAAGCCTGCCTCGAGAAACCCTCCCACCCTACCCCACTCCTGTTCAGAGAAGAAGTAAAAAGAGCCTAGGTAGTCCAAGCTGCTAGATCTCATGAATGCGGAAAAAAAAGAGAAAGAACGCAGCTCACCTCCTCTAAAAGTTTTTCGCCCTCTGGGTCCACCTGAGACAGCTCCCGGAAGGCTTCGTCGCCCACGAAGCAGATTTCGTGGCCGTCCTAAAAGAGAGGAGAGGTATGCCATGAACGACAGGGTGGCCTGTATACATGAAGCCGTGGCTAACTCAGCATTTCAGGAACCACCTAAAACGGAGAGGCGTCCCCTGCTTCCTAAGAGCATACAACTCTCGCCAAGCTTTTTGGGAAGATGTCTTCCAAACTAGCCACGCCACCGGGATAAACCGAACTTGTGGCTGGAATACCGTGAAGGAACACCTCAATTTCCAAGGAGTGATTGGCGATCAGAAGTCCAGGGGGTGGTTTGCCTCAAACAGGCACCTCAGTTTGCAGCCTGGAATGATTTTGCATAAAATAAACACTCTGGTTTGCAGCCCGAGAGGCGTTACGCTTAGGACAGGATCTCTGCTTTGTACCTCTGGGAGATCTTGCACGGCTCAGAATCTAGCACCTGGCACCTTTGAGATCACACTCTGACAATACTCACGGGATCCGCCAGGATGACCACTTGCACCGTTGCTTTTCCCGGCGTGTCCAGGCTGACCAGCGGGGTTAAAATCTTCTGGTTCTCTTTCTTCATCAACGCTTCAATACCGGGCAGCTTAAGGTCCAAAACAGAATCCAAGCAAATAAAAAAAGAGGGGACTGTGAAATTCAGAGGTGATTAAAATCATACAGGGATTCAATGCCTCCCAGTCCTCCCGTAACCAACCATCATATTGGGCATTTAGAACCATTCCTTCCAAACCAAACCAAAGGCAAATCTCTTAACTATCACCCCTACGACTATGCGCTCAACAAATTAGAGAAAATTTATAATTTGGGTTTGGTGACGGCTTGGAGAATCAATTCATTGTGCTTTGCCCTTGGGGAAGAAACTGGTCAAATCTGCTTTTAGACGTTTTGATGGGTTTTCCTCCCTCCATCCGAATTCATTATCTGGTACTCAAGTTGACGACGCTGCTGATTTTAATTTGGACATTAATTCGGGTAAGATTTGGGTGCTGGAAGGCCGTCGTAACCACAGCCTTCTGGGAGATTTCTTGATCACGGCCATCCTTTGCGCCGTGAAAAGCAAATTGTGGCAAGAATAAATGGCAACCAAATGAAAATGCACCATATATTATAAAAATTATTATAAAAACGCTAGGGGACGGAACGTTTTCGAGGTCTGGGGAAACAGAGCAAACTAAGCGGGTGATTAAAAAACAGCCATGTTAGCCTCTCAGTTTAGGAACACCGGAAATTCTGACCTCTTCTTTGGGGCAAGAGAAGGCGATGCGCCCAAAAGATGTACCGTGATCCACCGCCTGTCCGATGCCTTGCAGTTCCAGCTTACACTGGGGGGGTGAACATGGAGGAAAGAACCCAGATTAGCAGGACGGCACGGCGTGTCTGCTGGCTGACCCAAATGGCAAATGATCCCAAAGGTTGAAGCATCCTTCATTGCAAGGAGCCCCTTTCTGAGAGCGACACCCAGCAGAAGGTTTGTGGGGGGCCACAAGGAGGGTGGCGCGTCCTCACCCCCACCGCCCAGAAGCTCCCTGGATCATCTCGGGGGGATCCAAACGGAATTCATGAATTCTCAAACAGGCACCTGGTCATCTGCGTAGCCCAAAATGGCTCTCCTCTGGCTCTCGTCCCGGCTGTAAACCTTCATCCCCAACAACCTGGACCAGTAATCCACGGAGTTCGGCAAGCTGGACACAGCCAAAGTTACTTTCACGACAGGATCTTGGAGGTGGGGACAAACAGCAACAATACATCTTTCAGAATGGGAAAGAGCAGATTTGACTTGGCTAAGGGTGGCTCAAGCGGCCCCGAGATCCAAGCCTCGAAGGTCAACATTCGACAGCTGGTTTTTTTTTTAAAGAACCAGGTCTCAACAAATCCGTCACGAATCACAGCAGATTAAGAAACAGATGCCACCCAGCACCCCTCCAGACCTGCTGGAAGGCAGTTTTGTCCTTCCTGTACCTTCCTTTGGGCTCATTTTGTCTTCCAGAACGAATCGGTACCCTCCAGGAGCTTCCGTTTCGTAGACGCCGGCCGAAATCTCCTTCAGCGGCCACTGTAGTTTTCGGGCGTTGCTCACGGCTTGGCTAGAGGCGACGGTCATCCCCTGGAGCACACCAGGAGGTGTGTGTGTGGAGGGGGGGGGGAAATCTATTTTAAAAAGCATCACACCCTGGTAGGTATGCCCAGAATATGACTAAAGGGTTTGTTAAAGTCCAACACCCACCCACCCTGATTTCTTAGGGAGAAAAGCCACCCAGAGTGGGCGGCATTTATCTAATAAATAAATACACACACATACCTGAAAATCGTTGCCAAGGCGGTACTGCCCAACGCCGTAATTGTAGGTCAACTCGGCGACAAAGTGGTTGTCTTCCGGACCGTAGCCCACCATCGTTTTACTCCACTTGCCATCATAGGGACTAGAAACATAGCAATCTTAATTCACGCAGAATGCCAGAAACACAGAGAAGTATTCCTTGATCTTTTCTACCTGACGGGCTGTCTCCCTCCATTCAGCCTAACTCGTGACAAGTACAGACTCCAAAGACAATCTATTCTAAGGCGGCATTCAATAACGTCCTTTGTTCCTATGATGTATACACCTTAACACTCTCTCTGTAGTCAAATCTCCTCTTCTGCACTGGCAAAACGGCAGTGCTTGTCAATATTCTGGCTTGCGAACACACATGGGCAACACAGTTAATGAATGTTTAGGAACATCCCCTGAAATCACTGAAGGCCAACCAATGGGAAGCCACAGGGAGCCCCAACATAATTTTTAAAAATGTATATAACAAGATGCACAGGTACTTAATTTTTTTAAAAAAGTAAAGATATATGTTCACCATTTCCAGGGGTATCCAAGCCTACCATAATTTTTATTAAAAAATATAATACCATGGGGAACTCTCCCCCACAAAAAATGTTCGGAATCCAATTAGGCAAGTCTTCCATCCCACGCTGAATAATAATGCAGGGATAAAGCTTATTAAATTACAGACACTTAAAACAACCTGCCAGCAAAGCCGCACTAAAGCCACAATGGTGCTACAGGGACATGTGATGTTTTGGTATCTTTTTTTAATTTTGCGTGCTCTTCGCAGCTTTAATGTTACCTTTGGATGTTTTAAGACGCCATTTCTTAATTCCCTGTTCCTAACCTGAGCATGTCTTAAATGTCCTGGGCTGTATATTGTCTGTCATTATTGTAAGACGCCTTGGGTTCTTTTCAAAGGAGAAAGGCGGGGTAAAAAAAAATCAAAATATAAATAAGTCAATAAAAGTAATAATGACATTTGGAAAAGTCTTAAAGGCATGTTTATGGACAAACCACTCCCACATTGCCTCTCCGCTTCCCAAAGCCCCGGCTTTACTGGTTCCCGACAGGAAAGGTGTTGATTTTAAGGAAAGCGGTGATGAGGAACTCCTTGGAGGAGGAGAGGGCGTACCCATTACACGTAGCTTGGCAACCTTCTTCAAATTCTTCATGCCTTAGCACCTGTTGGATCAAATACAAGGAGGGAAGCGGGTCAGATGTACAGTTCAGGTGGCTTCCTGAAAGGAGAGATTCCCACCTTGTCATCTCCTTAACAAACTCCACCCTGTGGCTTCCTTTTAGGGAGTCCGTCCACCTCGCCTTTGGGGTCCTCCTCTTTTCCTACTGTTTTCCACCTTAGAAGCCTGCCAGTCTGCAAATCATGTGCAACTGACTTTATTGATTTTATAATGATGCAGTATTTAACTTGGTTTATTGTTTTTTTCTTCTTGTGGTTGTAAACCGCCTGGAGTTTCTTCTGGAAGACGGGCGGTATATAAGCTCTAAAATAAATAAATAAATAATAAGTAACGATTCGGAAGTACAGCCTGCAATGATTTGCAAATGCAGGACGTGGGAAGCCTGTGATTCAGAAGCCAGCACTGACATGTGCTGTGATCTGTGGTTTTATTTTGCATAGAAATGGTAATAATATTCACCAAAGAGAAGGCAGGTGGCTGTGTTTTATGATAGGAAGAAATGCACTACATAGTAATTTAGATGAGAATTGTGGGTGGGAATCTGTTAGGAGTATTTATTATTCATGAGAACTAATCTGGTATTAATGGGAAACAAGTCATTAACTGAAGGGAGGGAAAAGGCTTTAAATCAACTTTCAGCTGACAAGTGAACGCTTAATAAGGGAAAGATGCCTTTAAGAAGAAAAAGCAAACGCGATCGCATAAGATTGACCCCAAACGCTGCCCGTAGAAAGCCGGCTACAAGGCCTACGGCGCAAGCCCGGTGTATTTTGACCCCCGACGTCACCCGTAGTCGATGACGTCACCCCCTATTTGTCGCTGCCTGGGGCCGAGCGCTCCCCCTGCCTTCCCCCCTCCCCGCTAGCATCCCACCACTCACGCGCATGCCCAGTAGCTCCCGGTAGAAGCGCGCCGTCTGTGCTCGGTCGCCGACTTTGAAGACGAAATGCAAAGCGCGCCGGGCCTTCATTTCGCCCTCCCGTCGCAGGACGGAGCTTCCCTTCTCCAGGCTGGGCCGCGATTTCCGGTTGGAGGCGGGGGGGCTCTTCCGCTTCCGGCGCACTAAGATGACGTCACAGGAGCGCATAGAAAACTATGGATGCGCGGCTTCTGTTCGGACCCTAGAGATAATAATGTAGAGTGACACATTTCTGCCTAAATTTTATGGGATGACCCTAACCCAGCGGTGGCGAACCTCCGGCCCTCCAGATGTTTTGGACCACAACTCCCCCTGTCCTTTTGTCACTGGCAATACAGGGCTTAGAAATCTGGGAGTTGTGGTCCATAACTTCTGGAGTGCCGAATGTTCGCCACCACTGCCCTAGACAACAGTTCTCTATTTCAGTGCCTGTATTCAACCTATATTTGCAGCGGAATCTCTCTCTCTCTCTCTCTCTCTTGAAGGCCACTGCCAGGTGCCTGTGAATCCCAGCGACAAGTTTATGTGTATGCGTTTGTGCGCGTCATTCTAACCTCCTATCTCTATGGTCAGGAAGAAATAAAGCGGCTCTAACCGGAAGTTCTCCCCGCACTTGACTCCTC
>JAHTLZ010000038.1:10262520-10288234 GCA_023846285.1 Phrynocephalus versicolor
GAACGGGTTCCCCCAACAAGGGCCGCATTCAGAAGTCCCAGAGAGGGTGGGGTGGGGGGTTAGAGAGAGAGAGACTGGGTAGGTGGGGGGGTGATTTTGGGAAAGGAACCGACAGCCGCCAAGTTCAGCAGCCCCCACCGAGAACCTCCTTTTTTAAAAAAAAAAAAAAGGCAGCATAAAAACTGGATTTTATTTTGTTTTTTTGGCCTCTAAACTCCTCCGCGAAGGTCTCAGAAAACCCCTTTAAAAAAGGAACAAAGAAGTCCGATTTACGACACTAAAGGAACAAGAATGCGGCGGTTGTTCATTGTGTTGGTTTTCCGCGTAACTTGGGAAACACACAGAAGCAACGGGCCTGTCATTAGCTATTTCCCCGCTTCGGATCAGCTTGAAAACTCCCCTGGGGGCTAAGATCCCAACCCCAATGTCATTTTTTTTAAAAAAAAAAATAAACATTGAAAACTGCTCAGTCTCGCCTCAAGAGTCCAGTTATTTCAAGGTATTTATGAATTAGATAGTTATGAATTGAAGCCACACCCCTGACGGGTTGTGCCTGAGATTTATGAATGACTTCCCATGAGTTCCCATTGTTGGCCGTGCCTGATGGGATCTGGAGTCGAGAAAGAGCACCCGGAGGGCCCGCCAATTCCCTCGTCCTTCTGTGGGGTTTCTCTTTTCGACCGGGTCATAGATTTTAAACCCTGGCCCGCCGTGTAAGTGCACAAGGTAGACGGCCTCTAATTTGTTGGCACAAATCCTCTAAAAAAATCTGAATATAAGCTTCGCCGGATCAAATCAGGCAGGCCCTCTGATCCAGAAGCTCCGACCTTAGGAGCTGGAATTCGGAGATAGACGGCTCTCGCAAATGGAGGCTCTGTGGCTTTTCTCCTCCGCCCCACTGAGAAGGCAGCGCCTCTCCGAACATGGGTAACACCCCACAAGAGCATCTGGCACCATGTCCGGGTGGGTGGATGGGTGGGTGGGTGGTGGACCAGGCATGGGAAGGATCCAGGTTCAAATTGCCCTCACCCCCCCCCCGAAACACACCGGGTGGGCTCAAACTAGGGGAGTGAACCCTGGGCAAGAGACTCAGGCCATGCGGCCACGATCACCCCGGGTGAATTTTGCAATCGAGTGAGACCTCGAACCCTGGGTTCCAGAGCCCAGCGCTCCCACCCACCCCCATCCCGGACGCTGCCGTTCACAAGTTTTAGCGAGGTATGAAAAACAACTTTTAAAAAAGGGGGAACACCTCTGCTCCCCTCCCCCACGTACCTCGCCGGCCACGAAAAACAGGAGCGGCACTTCCTCCTCTTTGGCTTTGTACTTTGCAATTATTTTCTCCGCGATGGGCTGGATCAATTGCTTGGCAGCCTCTGATTCTCCGTCGTCGTCCGAATCTGCGGGAACGAAAAGCAGAAGAAGGGGGTTTGTACGGGACCAAACAGGGCAATTATTGGCCCCCTAAACAGCAGATCATGTGCCAGACGCTCGTGGAAAAAAAGGCTGATGTGCCCTGCAGTTTGGAGTCTCTGTA
The DNA here is from genome assembly GCA_023846285.1 of Phrynocephalus versicolor. Lineage (NCBI taxonomy): Eukaryota > Metazoa > Chordata > Lepidosauria > Squamata > Agamidae > Phrynocephalus > Phrynocephalus versicolor. The sequence goes on from JAHTLZ010000038.1 coordinate 10,264,058, forward strand.
GGGTGGGGGATTAGAAATCTGGGCAGGCTTCAAGATTCTAGTCCTCATTGTTTGTGGGGGAACAACTCAGTTTTTAAAAAGTCCTAATGGTTTTTAGGGTTTCGTTTGTTTCGGCGTTGCAGGCTGCCTTTTATGCTACAAATCTAAGACGCGGAGTTATTAAATAAATCCCGTCTGGGGGATTCTTCACAAGCGAGGGAGACAATACACGTCGGACAGGCATAAATAAATAAAGCCGACCCGATTAAATGGGGGGTGGGGTGGGGGGGAATAAACAAAAACAGTGCCCGAAGACACAGCAATTTTCTAGCTGGAGTTCATCATCGGCAACCTCCATTTATGTCAGATTTTCCATATCCTCAGCGCTGGAATTTCCAGCAGGCATGCAATTTAATCAGGATCGGATCGCGCATCCGCCTTCTCCTGGCTGCACAGAAATCTTGGCTGGTTTCTCGCAGCCACCAAGTAAAAGATAAAAATGATTTTTTTTGGGGGGGGAGGTTGCTTTCTTTTGCAGCTCAAGGTGCAGCAAGACATACGGGGTGGGGTCATAAACTTGGGGGGGGGGGAGCCCGCTGGGTACACAAAGACCAGCGCTGGGCCACCGGGGTGTGTCATAGCAATGTCATGGGGGGGGAGGGAAAAATTACAAGTGTGTGTGTTACTGCACAACTTAGATGACAACAGGGAGGCCTCGGTCATCATCGCAACCCGGTTTGTCCACACCGCCTCCACCACGGTTGGTTCCCTCCTTATCAGCTTGAGACAGCGGGGGAATGAAGACCGACAGCCCAATTGGCGTGATTCGAATCCAGAGCCGGCGGGAGGGCAATAAAGAGACTCCGGAAGAGCCAGGGATCATCGGGGTGGCCGCCCCAGGACAGAGCCAGGAAAAAGGAAATAAAACACACACACACACACACACACACACAATACAAGGCTCTGGGAGCAGCCAAATCAACTTAAGACCTGCTCCAGAGAGTCACATTTCCGGTTCTTTCCCTATGGCCGGAGAACGAGATGGAAACCTGTTTTGAAAAGGGGGTTTCTCGGGGGGAAACCCTGACACCCCCCCCAACTTTTTGACTCTTCAAAACACAACTTTTCCCGGGACCTTTTGAGGCCAACGAAGCCTCCGTGGTCCCAAACCTTCCCGGGAAAGGATATTTCGTGCACTTGATCTCTCAATAATTCATGCCAGCTCGTCTTTTTTTAAAACATAGATCATCCGGGGGGGGGGGGGACTTCAGAAAACAAAGGCAAGCCAAGTATAAAACAAATAATTAAGATATTAAAATGAATGGGGGGGTCACTGAGGAGACAGGGAACTTAGCCGTATCATTCCCTTTGGGGGGGGCTCGTGTCGCCAGGGAAAATGAGGCGGAACCAAATATACAAAGCGATTTTCCTAATAGCTCTTTTTACACCCTCGGGGATCGCCCCTCCTGAGACAGATCAAACTTTAAAAATGCAATGAATTCACCACGTGGGGCTGTTTTATGCCCCCCCTCCTTTTATTTTTGAATGGCGTTGATTCTAACGCGGACCCCTTGGGGGGATCTCAGATGTCCTCCCGGTATCAAAGCAAGGGAGCCTGACCTTACACGCCAGGGGGTCCCAAACTCCGGCATTCAGGCGCAGCTGGAAACCTCGATCAACACAGGAGAAGGCGGAGGAGAAGACAACTTATCGGGCTCATTATAAACCGCTCATCCTATTAAGGGACAACGGGCCCCCCTCCGGGGCGGGCCAAGGGGGCAACGACCGGATTCTGCTTCTCCTCAGCAGAGACGTTTCCCTGTGCTTTGCGCCAGCGGGCGGAGAAATCGAAAACCCCGGGAAGCGTACGAATGGAGGAGGAATTGACAAAAAAAAAAAAAAGATTTTGGAAGGGGAAAAAGCCACTCGGGAGAAAGAGCGTTAACGGTTTGCAGGACTCCCTGCCACGCAAGCCGGCAGAAAAAGGTTATTTCAATGCGGAGAGGGTGCAAAGCAGAGTTTTTTTTCCAATCTTGAGGACTAGAAACTTTTCCCGGGCTGCCTTACCGACAAAGAGGACGAGGCAAGGGCCCTCGTTCAGCTGCACGGCGTTGGACTCGGTCAGCTCCAGGACGGGCTTGGGGTGCCAGGGGAAATCCAGGCACTCGGGGTCGTTCAGCACCTCCACGCGGCCTTGCCGGGTGATGACCTCCCCTTTGGCGTCCAGGACGATGAGTGTGGGGATCCCTGAGTTTGCAAAGGGGGAAAAAAAAACAAACAAACAGGGAGGAATAAGGAGCCAGCCGGGGAGAAATCAAGGTTAAAAAGCAGAAATTTGCAATTAGGAAATGAGCAAAAACCAAACAAACAAACAAAAAAGGGAGCATTTTGTAGGGAGTGAAAGCCCCAAAGGTGTTCCCTGTGACAGGCAGTGCGGTGCATTGGTTACAGCTCTGGGTGTGGGAGATGCAGGCTGTAGCCCACATGGAGCCGTGGGAAACGCCTGAGCTATTCCGGACTGCTCGCTCTGATCTACCCCGCAAGGTCATTGGGTTCAAGGCGCCAGGACCGCCCGCTGACGAGCTTCGGGCAGCGTTAAGTTTCTAGTCCTCAAGTCTCGTTAAAGGAGGACATCAGATCGGCTGCTTGTGGCCAGAGGTTCTCAGGAGTTATCAAGCGTAGAGTTATGCTGATGGCTCTCCCGGAGGGCGGGGGGTGGGCTCCCTGTTTTACCTTGGATCCCGTACAGCCGGTTAAGGCGGGAGCGCCGGGTTTCGTCGGCGTACGGGACGGCCAGCCAGGGCATCTCGCTGAAATACTGCTTAAAGGACTCTTCTGACCTGGAAAAGAGGCGGATCAAGGAAAGGCCTCCGTCAGCAACAAAGGCCGGATTCTCGGAAGGAGGTCACCCGTAAACTGAACTCCCTTCGGATCGGGAGAACGGGCTCAGTATGAAGCAGCCCCTGCATCGGCCTTGTGTCCCCCAAAAGATCCCAGGGGTGGTGGTGGGTGGTGGTGGTGGAGTGGTTCGCCAACCCTGATTTTTACGGGCATTTTACGGGCAAGAGAGAGAGAGAGAGAGAGAGAGAGAGAGAGAGAGAGAGAGAGACCAGTGCGATCCCCGTGGTTTGAAAAAGGAGAATTAAACCTCAGGGAACAGCATCACAGCCCTCCTTGTCACTGCTCCCCATCACCACCCAAAAGAAAAACGCCAGCCGGGCTGACGGGCATGTTATTTATTTATTTATTTTTATATTTCTATACCGCACCGGTTTCCCCAAAGGAACTCTGGGCGGTTGGCACAGAAACCGACACCAAACAAACGTTAAAATCCAAGCAGAGAACACCCTGCCGGCTTCCTCTCTTACCTGTCGGCGCTGACAAAGACAATCTCAAATTTCTGCCCGGCCTCCTTGATTTTCCGGTAGGATTCCACCAAGACCCGGGTCAGGCTTCGGCAGGGAGGGCACTGCAGGCAACAAGGATACACACAAGATTGGCACCCCTGGAGTCTCTCTATGCCCCCGGCACTCCGAATAAGCCACCTAGTTGCCCGGGGCAAGTCTGGCAAGGATAAACAGATAGAATACCAGCTCCTCGCCCACCTTTATGTGCCCCGGGCAACTGGCATCAGGAGATGAGGGTCACTGTGGACTAGAAACTTGCTAAGGCCACGCAAGGGGCAGAACCAATGCGGCGAAACTGTGCCTCATTCTTGTTGATATATCAGTTCTCTTCTAGGTCCCCGTGGCTCTGGAGACGAGCTGTTCCAACCGCAACGAGAGGGATCACGCTCACCTTGTTTATTTGGCCGAGCCGGGTTCGAATCTCGTTTTTTTTGCCCTCTCCCAAAGGAGAAAAAGTTCGTAACTGAGCCCGCTGCTTACCCAGTGGGCAGAGAAGTAAACGCCGACGTGAGAGCCTTCCAGGGCGCTGCTGTCTTGCGGCTGGCCGTTATTTCGGAGGAGCGGCCCGGCGACCACGTCAGCAAACGGCTGAGGCCCCCAAGGAAACTCCAGGCCTGGAACGGAGGGAAGGGGAGAGGGAGGAAGAGGAAAGAGAGAGACACAGAATCATCACCAACACCGCAAGTCTTTGCTCTGTCCATCCCGGAGGGGAATCAAGGAACACGCTAGCCGGAAAAAGAGACTGGCCAGGCTAGCTGGGGGGTGGGCTGGGGGATGCTGGGCTTTGTAGTTCCAGAAGTGGAAAACCTTTCTCGAGCCTCCCAAACCCGGGCTCCCGGGGTAGAAGGATTCTGGGCTTCGGAGTCTCAAGGAATGAACACGCCGTGCTTTTCTGGTGGATTGGACCAGACCGAGGGGTCGGAAATCACGATTAACGGCCCGTCATATTCTTAATTTATGTGTCTGTGACTCCCGTAAAGATATTTGGGAAGGGTTTTTGGGGGGAGCCTGTGGTTTTTTTTCCTAAGTTCGGTGTGTCGGAACAGCGGTTTTCAAAGCGATTCAACTCTTAAAATGAGAAGAAAGTTGGAAAAAGCTATTAAACTAACTTGTTCCGAACTTGAACGGCAAGGATGTCAAGCCAACATTTTATACCAAGAGATACCTTTTTGTAATGTAGACCTGAGCTAAGACTTCTGTGCTGTTCAGAAGCTTGCAAAATAGAGCACAAAAAGATGTGCCTTTCTCTTCTAAAAAAAGACTAAATAATGGGGAAAGAAAGCACACTCTTTGCTTCCTAGTTTGGAAATCTACATTCCTGCCACTCCTGATCAATCTTTCCTTTTATTTCAACAGGATTTCTGTCTCGATTTTGCAAGCTTCTGGGCAGCACAGGAGTCTTGGCCTGAGACTTGGTTAACAAAACGTTCTGGCCATACAAACGTTCTGGCCCTGACTTGCATGCCGTCAGGGCTCAGAGGTTGATTTCCAAAGAGAAAAGCATAAAAAGAAATTAAACAGCTGAATCGTTACTTTTCCCCGAGTTACTTGTTAATTCAAGAGTTTAAAACGACTGCTCCAAGGCCTTGATTAGGCCCACCTAATTAAGGGGAAAACACAAAAATACATAGTACATTTTGATATCATCCGCCAGCTTTTGAAAAGAAAAATCATAAAACCATATGGACTGTTTTGACGCTGTCGGGTCATTATAGCGGATGACCCTGGTCAGGTCTCTACACCCTCCCACTGAAGGAAGTAATTAATGTTAAGATCGAGCCCTTTTGGCTGTAGAATAAAACGGATTGGTGTTAAGATCCTAAAATCTCGTGCCCATTTTGGAGATGGCCTAATAAGAATATCCCCAAAATTCAGATTTTGGGATTTATTTCTTGCAGATCCCCCTGCCGGCTTCTAGCAAAGGATAATTTCATTTTGTAAGAGGCAGATTATGAAATGCAGAGGCGCAGGGAGATTTTCCCCCCTCTAGGGAATGTGGCGCCTCATCGCCTGCCTTCCAACGCATCGCCTCCGTCTTTGCCGAAGGATCACGGCCGGCCAAACTTACCGTCTGGGTCATCTCGGATTACCAGTAGACCGTTCCGGCACACAACCTTCCCGGTGATCGCATCTATAAATATCAGAGCAGGAATGTTGGAAACCCGAAACTTATTCCAGAGTTTCAGCTGGAGAGAGAGAGAGAGAGTGAGAGAGAGAAGGAGGGGAGAGATGAATCAAAAGACAGCAGGATGGCCAATCTAAATTATATTCTAAATTATATTCTGGCTGGATCTCATAGTGTTTGTTTTCCCACGCCGTTCGTTTTCTGATCTGGTTTCGATCTCTTGGGTTCGGTTCCAGGGTGGATCTTGGGTCCATGAGTTCCGCAGGCAAACCAGGGCAGGGGAAAATCAGACCACCTCCTTTAAACCTGATGCTGAATATGCATCTCAAGCTCTGTTCTCCATGATTTCAAATATCTTCAGGCAAGGGAACGACACCAGCTTGGCATCGGATAAGAGCTCCGAACCCAACGTGCAAACCGGGTCTCTGCCCATTAGGCAGTACTGCCTCTTTACGGATATAATACTACCAATAATAATAAACTTTAGTTTTTAGCCCGCCTTTCTCCCCAAAGGGGCCCAAGGCAGCTTACAACAACAAATCAGCATGACAATATTAAAATGCTAAAGATAATATTGCAGGCAAAAAATCAAAGAAAAACGAAACAAAAGACACAAAACACGTGGCACCTTAAAGACTAACTCATATTAAGATAAAATAAATGCACTATCAAAAAAAAAAACACTAAAACAGCAGTGCCAGCCGAATTTAAAAGGCCCCCAAGCTGATAAAACCGAGTATTAAGATGTTTAAATAAATAAAGAAGTTGTAAAAGGCCGGAGGCTCAGAAGGCTTGCCGATATATACACAGTGGCTCTTTCTGTTTCCCCAGTGGAAAACTCACCCCCTTCCATAACGCCTTTGTCTATGCCACAACACCCAAGACAAATCTACGATTATTCCATGTTACAATCGTTGGGAGCTATTTTTCATAATTCATGCCTGGGGGGGGGGGATCAGACAAAAGAGGGTTTTAGAAGAAATATAACTGTCCAGAGGCTAAAGCATCTTTTTGCTTTGTTTTAAAAAAGTGGATTTTCCGTAGTCTTTGGAACCATGCCTGATTGCATTTGTGACAGCTCGGCAGAATGACCTCTTGGAGCCGGTTAAATCTGCCGGTCGTGGACAGATGATGCTGAGGGGGTTGCGTCAGCTTTCCCTGGCCCCGGGGAGGGAGCCCAAAATCCCAAGGATTTCCTGCTTGTGTGGAGAGAAAGGGAGGGGGGGGAAGAAGGAACCGTACAGCTGGGAGAATACGGTGCTGAGTCAGGAACTTGTTCCTTTTAGAGAAACCCCAAAGCCACAAACGGGCTCAGTTCGCCGCAGGGAACGATGCCCGGATCACGTCAGCCCGAGTGCTTTAAAGGGGTGTTCTGCAAGGCTGGTTTGTTTTCCAACCTACTAATTCATGTTCGTTTTTGTTTTTTTAAATACGATTGAAAAGACAAGCTTCACCAGCCTCGTTTGCCCGGATGGTGAATGGAGCAGCCCTGGAATTTTCTAGATTTTTGCTGCAACTGCGAGGACGCCGGCTCCGAGCGCAGGGCGTTTGCAAAAGCGTCTCGTCCCGTTCCGATCCTGGTTCTGCGCAGCCAGCGGGACGCATAAGCTAGACTACTGCAAAGAACCACGCCCGGGGCTGCCCTTGAAGTTTGCCATCTTTTTCCCTGTGGCATTTGATCTCATTTAGTATTTGCATACTTATTGTTTTGGGTCCCCCCCCCCCTTTTCGACATCCAGTATCGTCTTTTAACGAGGTAAAGCCACCTTGAGTCATAAATTAAATCAAACAGTCGTGAGATGGTCCAGCCGTCCGGAAAGGAAACCAGGGAGCCGATATTTTTTAATGACGCTGCTGCGAAGCAAACAATAATTCCATTTAAAACCAAATATAGAAGCAAGGTGGGAAAGAGAGGGAGCTGGTGAGGAAATCTCCCACAAACAAAAAAGCCCTGTGACAGCCAACAAAGAATCTTTTTTTAAAAAAAAATTGCACATAACACATAACAGAATACACTGTGGCATTTGGCTACACTAGCCTTCATAATTAAGGCCTTTATTGAAGTAATTTGCTCATGGCATGTTGCTGGAGATAGCTGTCTGGATTGAATGCTTTGTTAAAAAATAAATAAATCAGAAAACAGCACATTTTGATGGGGAACTCCGGAACACTCTGCAGACCCCGGCTTGGAGGCCCACAAAAAATAAAAAATAAAATTATTGTAGGATTCTTGGCGGTATTTATCTACAAGAAATACAATTAATAAGCTTCTGCTTGTTATACCACCCGGGACCAGCCTATATAAATATCAAATCCCTTTGGGAAATGGTGCAAATAAGTGCAAAAATATATAAAAAATAAATCTCTCTTGCAAGACGGCCTGGGTTTTTAAGGGTGAAGGAGAACGCCCTTCTCTCCTCTCGGTCCCGTCCGGAGTCGTGTCCGGCAAGGAAGCAAGACAGGGCCTTCTCGGTGGTCGCACCCCGAGCCAGGCATTATAGGAGGCCCGGGCACCTGGGAGCCGTGGGTTCGATCCCCAGAGAGGTCCATCTCGGGCATCTGCAGGGTGGTGATGGGGGCACACACGAAGAGACGGGGCAGGTTCCGCTGGCGGGCAGTATGGGGTAGCAGTTAGAGCGTGGGCTTGCCAGTCCCGCCGTTTGGTTCGCCGGGGGAATCGGTCCCCCCACTTGGCCGACCCCAAAGACCCAGCAAATGATCACATCGGGGGGGGGGCAGATCCCATATGGGACAGAAATACAACCCGGCAACCCAAGTGGAAATTCAACGCCACGAAAAACTCCCGACCGAAAGCCGGGGCGAACTCCAGAAACACACTTCTTTTTAAATCAACCAACAGCCGTTTTCAGGAAGGAAGACTCAAAAAAATCCGCACTGTACATTCGGAAACAACACCCACACCCATTGCGATTTCCATCCACTGGCAGGGAACCAAACTCTCTCTTCCGTCGATTGTGTTTTTCACACAATCGTTGGCGCTTTGAACAGAGGAGGAAAGCCAGAGAGACGGGGCCACAGATGATGCTCAGAGTGAGAAAGGAGAGGGGGGAAAAAAAGGAATATTCAAACCACAGCATGAACACAGAATTAGCTGGGCTTGAGGGTGAGGTTTTTGCGACAAGAAGCGGGCCAGATGCAGAGGGGGGTGTCTCTGAGAAACATCCAGATTTGGAGATAAAGGGATGACGTGCGTGGAAGAAGTGACGGAAATGAACATTTTCCCATCATCCGAACAGGGCCCAGAAGCCATCGATATAGTCAAATTTTGGCCTGAGAGTAGGAGGCAACGGCCCAAGGCAGGATCCCAAACGAGGCTTTCAATTGCACATTAATTGCCCGGCTTAATTTCGGCTGTTTATGGGGGTTTCTCAAGGTCCCCGTTCTAAAAGCCAGGGGGTTCCCACGGATTCTCCTGTCTTGTTCGCTCTAGAAAAATAACAGTCCAAACACCTTTAACTGACAGGACTCCAGAGGCCTATATACAAACAGAGAGAGAATTCCTCCCCCCCCCGCCCCCAGCTAAAGCAGCACAAAGACTCTCTGTACGTGCTCAGAGGTACGGCGGCCATTGGGTGTTTGTTCTCGGGTGCTGAAAAAAAATGAAAGAACATTTGAAAAACACTTAAAGACTGTGTGTTTTTTTTAAAAAAAATTACAAATCCTTTGGGATAACTGGAGGGGGGCAAACATTTCTGAGAAGACAGCATTTTTACTTTTTTATTTATTGGATTTTTATACCGCCCACCTGGCAACGAGGTCACATCTGCTCAGAGGCACCCAAAATCCCCGGGTCCTGAATCTAGGCAAGTAATCAGGGCTCTACTCTTTTTCTTGGGGGGAGGGGAGTGTTTGTAGAAAAAGGAAACATACGTGCAAGAGACCCCCCCACACCTTAATTCGCTCCCATTCCAAAAATATAATTAAAACAGGGCTTATTCCAAACCCAAAGATGCTCTTCCATAATTTTTGACGACCTGAGTTTACAGTAAACCAGGAAAGGTGGGTCGCAGCCAACGACGCGATTGAACACTTCCAGATCTGCCGTCTGGCAGGCTGGATCGCAGCCCATTTTGCTTTTTTTTATTTCTAAAATATTTTATTTACAAGCTTCCTCGCTTCTCTCCCAAATCCTGCGTTTTGTTTAAAAAAAAAGGGGGGGGAATTGGTGTTTAAAAGCAGACTGTTGGTGGGTCTCAATCCTCTATTTGTATGCCCTTAAAGAGCTAACCCCAAGTGTTTTAAAAGTCAATTTTTACCACCGGGAAAACCGTGACGGGTTTTTTTTTAAACATCTTATCTCTCAACTGGTTTCAGATCCGTGGGCGCAAAGCCCCGGGGGAACTGCGACGCTCAAGGCAGACAGTGCATTGGGGAAGCCAGCGAAAAGAACTTCGTTTAAGTTAATTAGGAGACCTGTGTGTGTGTGTGTGTGTGTGTGTCTGTTACGTGTTGCTTTTTGAAGACAGGCTGTAAATCCTTCCCATCCGCTGCTCCCCTCCGATCGCCATAGGCGAACCGTGGCTGATGATGATGGGGAAATATCGTGTGTTCCCCCCCCCCGCTTTTTGGAAGGTCCACCTACGTACCTCTGGCATGCCATCATCCTTCTCTGCCGCACCACGGGAGGTGCCCAGCTGGTCCTCCGGCGGGGCTGAGAAATCCAGCAGTTATTTTGATGCGAAGGGGATTTAAAAAAAGAAAACACCGCCCCCAAAACAAAAGGGAAGGTTTCTAGTCCTCATGAAGGCTCCGTGATGTCTCTACTAGTCCTCTTGATGAGACAAATCCCTCCCCAATAAATATCTTTTAAAAATGCAGGTCAAAGATGGTGGGAGATGGAATGGAGGCAGCCGGGGCAGATTTACCCCAAAATAAATCCCACCGGGTTCAAAAGGCCCAGGGAAAGTCATCATCCTCTCTGAAGGGCAACTGAAAGCCATTTTTAAATCTCTCATGAATCCATCCGCATGTATGAAAACTGACAACCTCGGAGCCAACCAATCGGTGAGCCACAATCGGAGCCAACCAATCAGGGATCCGAGATCAGGGCCAACCAATCAGTGGGCCACAATTGGAACCAACCAATGAGGGAGCCAAGATCAGGGCCAACCAATCAGTGGGCCACAATTGGAACCAACCAATGAGGGAGCCAAGATCAGGGCCAACCAATCAGTGGGCCACAATCGGAGCCAACCAATCAGGGATCCGAGATCAGAGCCAACCAACCAGGAAGCCACAATCAGAGCCAACCAATAAGTGAGCCGCGATCACAAGCAACCAATCAGTGGGCCACAATCTGAGCCAACCAATCAGTGGGCCACAATCAGAGTCGACCAATCAGTGAGTCACAATCACAGCGAACCAATCAGGGATCCAAGCTCTGAGCCAACCAATCAGGGGGCCAACAATCAGAGCCAACCAACCAGGGATCCCAGCTCAGGGGCAGCCAATACAAGAGGCCAACCAATTAGGGCCATCATCATCATCATCATCATCATCATCATCATCATCATCTAATCATAACCTCGGGGGGGGGGGGCGGAATCCAGAAAAAGGTGGCAAAATCAGTGCCTCCCAAAAACCCAAGAAAACGTGGAAACGAAGATGGGTTGGAAAAGGAGGAAACTGCAGAGGATCTTCGGCCGGGGAAGAAGCCGGTGGGGCAACCCCGTCGCTTTCGGCCACGCCGGATCCGTGGCTCGGGCAACGTGGTTTCTCTCACGTCCACAGAGCAAACGGCGCTTCTGCCTTCCGTTGCAAACCCCCTGCTTCAAACCCGACCGGATTTCCCCTGCCCTCCGCCGTCTCTGGCAGCCCCGGTGAAAAACATGCTCCGGGAATTTAATTTGGATTTAATTTGCTCTAACGATGCGCATTCTTGGCAACTGTGGGGGCGTCAGGAAGGGCCTTGTTAAAAATGGCCGGAAAAGCTGACCTCACCCAGTTGTCTCATTACAGAACCCTCCACGGGGTCTCGTTGCGAAAATCATGTGCCACGGCCCCGTCCATGGTGGGGAAAAACCACGATTTAAAAATATCTCGGTGAAGCGGAGATGGGTGAACTCCAGAACAACAAAAAAGAGGTTCACCGTTGTGTCTCTGTATCGAGCTGACGCCTGCTTCCACTCAGCCTGCGTCTTGGGGCGGGGAGGGGGGAGAGAAGGCTCTTCATCCTCCCATCATCCTCACGATGGGTGTTGATGGTTCATAGTTCCGTTTCCAGCGTGACAGGAATAAACGGCTCCTCCCGCCCGTTGGCTTTTAAGAGCGTGACGGTCCTCAGACAAGGGGAAAAAACACAACCCGGCCGTGTCGTTCCCAACACAACAGGGGTGCTCTCGGAAAGGCTTTTATCTGGTTGCGCTAGAGCGCCCGGGCATGTTCTCGCCGTTCCTCTCCGTATGAGCCCAAGCGGCCGTAAAATCTCTTCACGTTTCCAGAGCGGCTTGTTAAACACACACACACACACACACACACACACACCAACAACACTCCGATTCCAACATGAAAGAATCGCCTCAGTAAACGGCTTCCTTTTTCTCTCTCTCTCGGCAGCCACCCAGACGGCAAAGCGAGGGAGCGAAACGCCACCTCCTCCTCTCTCGCTCTCCTGGCATATCCGTGGAGAGGCTCTAACCACTACACCATACCGCCAAGGCACAACTAGCTTGATTCTTACTTCCAGGCTCCTCTGCTGAACCGGGGAGGACGGGGGCTGGGAGGGAATGCAGATGGGTTGAAGATTACAACAGAGTGGAGCCCCCAGGGTGAAAAACTAAAGAAGGGAAAAGACATATAACATATCATCGTTAAAAAAAACCCTCGTTAAGCAAGGAGGAACATGATTTTTCTATCTTTTTTTCCTCCCCTTTGGGCACCAGATGTTTCCTTTGGCTAGGTTGCCTGGCAAGGCGGGAGGGATGCCGGCCAGGTTCATTCCAACAGGATGCCGTGTCTCTTAACAGGCCTTTAGGCTTCAAAAAAACAGATTTCCCCCCCCCCCCTACAGATAAAATCCTTCTTCTTACATTTGTAGTAGCAGTAATGGTTGGTGGGTATCATCAAAATTTTGTTGTTCCTGCAAGGGGGCAATAACAAAGTTATCGCACAGCAAACAAGAGAACTACGCTGGATTTAGTATTACAAATCACTAGTCGAACGCTTCCCAAGCATTATTATTATTATTATTATTATTATTATTATTTGCAGTTTCTTATCCTCACCAGGAGTCAGAATCAGCATCTTTAATATATATACACGTATTTTTTCCCAGACTTGTGCGGCTTTTTAAGGGAGGTTTCATAAAAGAATCCGGATGGGGATTCCCTTAAATCCCAGCTGGGCGCTCTAACCACTGCACGCCACTGCCGTGGAGGTCCGGGCACGGTTGGGTCTGGCCCTGCTGATCCCAGTTCAAACGGCTGGTTTTGCGCTTCAAACGCCCGAGACGGCTTGAATTGAGAATATTTCAAGGATTGCACCCGAATCAAATTATGATTTCTCACGAGTTTTTCCTACTACAACAACAACACTAAACATTTCTAAACGTGATCCGGGCACTTTTAACTTTTCCTCTCCTCAAATGGGCCTCAGCCTTGCGTTTCCGAAAAACGATGAGGTCTAGAAACTTGAGATTTGAAACGAGAAAGGTCCATCCACGGCAACCCTGCGCTGGTGGAGGCAACCTTCCTTCAGATTAAGGAGGAGGCGAATTAAACAGCTGCCTCTCCAATCCTCCCCTCTCCTGTCTTTTAAAGACAGGCCTTTTCTCCCAGATAATAAAATAAATCGAGGAGTCATCTTTACAAGAAAAAAACCCCCACTGCCAAGCTGTTTTTTTTTTTTTGTGCGGAGAGGAATTCCTTACCCAATAAGGCAAAGAGGGATCTATTTTATTGGAGCAAAGGAGGGGGGGGGTCGGGCGCCAGAGGCCTCGACTTAAAATCTGGCATTCGGACCCTCAATTTGTCTTCTAGTTTTTATTTTAAGGTGTACAAGCCCGTCGTGCAGGTCTGTTTTTAAGAAATTAACAGAGAGCACCGGATCACGCAGATCCACAACAGCCTTCCTCCTAACCCCCCCCCCCGGAAAAGTGTGAGAAGTGACCTCAAAGTTAATTATATTTATTTATTTGATTTAAAATACTTCCCATCCCACCTTTCTCCCTAAGGTGGCAGGAAGACGGCAGCCATGTTTAGTCTGCTCACCACTACTTTAGGGCGAGGTGGGGCCTCTCTAATAATAGTTCTTACCCGGGTGTGAAGAGCCGTTAACTTTACAAAAGACCCGCCCCGGACTGGAGTTCAGAAATGGCAGAACGGCGCGTCTGAGAACGAGCAGTCCAGAAACCTGCATTTCAGGGCCAAAGGCTGGTTAGGAAAAAGGAAGATGGGCTTCATAAGTTCCCACCACAATCCGGAAGGGGTCTCTGGGGTTCAGGAGGCGACCAAAAATAATAATAATCACCAAGACGCAAGCATATAAATAAATAAATTAAAATCTGGGGATTTTAAATGTGTAGTGGATAATGACAGGGCATTTCCCCACAGATCAGTAGAATTAAGTTAAATGTTCCCCACAAAAAAAAAAACGAAATCTCTCGCTTCTTCCTCAAGGCTTAGGCACAAGTTTTATCCTCTCCGTTTTTCGTTCCGATCAGATGAAGAGAAACCGGTCGTTAAGACCCTAAATCTGTGTCAAAAACTGGAGGCCCGAGAAAGTCAAAATAAAACCTTAGGGATGGGATGTTCAGATCGCCCGGACTACAAACCCCCTAATCCCCCCTTCCGGAAGGTCGCTCTGGCTGGATGCCAGAAGCCGTCACACTGCCCGAGAGGATGGGATCCAGAGTCCACCTGACCCCTCTGAAAACGGCTCACGTCTCGGCCCATGCCGTTTCATTTTCAAGACCTTAACTTGGCCTCGATGAGGACTAGAAGCATGCTGTCCGGTCGGCAAACGAAGACCACCAAGAAAAGTCAAGACTTCAAACTCAGAATGGCAGGGAGGCATCTGGTTTTCATCGGCTGATGTCCCAGCTTGCCACGCTATTTTTTTATTTTATTTTTATAAATGCAATATCTTCCCCCGTTGAAGGAGATTAAAACCATACCCCGCTGGCCGGCGGGGCGACGCTGTTTAAAACGACGAACGCAAAACATCCAGGCGTGTGAGATCCTATGCGATGCACCACGCCATGCAACGAAAGGAAGGAATTCAGATTTTATTTATTTATTTTTGCTTGGGGGGGGGTGGGGGGGTGAGAGCAGGGGAAACCATTTTGGAACCACGCATTCCTCTTCAAATACCACGGTGGCTTCAGGCACGGATTTCTCTGGCCACGGGAAAACCCCCGACGGCACCGGGGCCAACGCCGCCCGAGGGCGGGTGCGTGCCACTAAGTTCACGGGCAAGACTTTTGGGGGGGGGGGGGAGATATGAACGCCGGCCGCAGGCGAGTCCAAACGGAGAAAGTTATTTCCAGATCTTGCCTCCCCTCTAATCCTAAATCCCACGGCTCTTCCCCTACCGCTTCTGAGCAGTTTGAATGTTTGTCAACATTCCATAGCCGCGGCCTCACAAGCGAAACCTATCCACCCGATGCCCAAATCTTGTTTCTCCTCCGTGGGTTGATCCCATACCCTCAAATTTGCTGCCCCATCGGTAGGTTTTACGCAGAGACATCCCAGCCTCTCTCTCCAGCCCGGGAGCGATGGGCATTGTTGTTCCGCCCGCATACGAAGGAGGCAACATTGGGGGGGGGGGGCTGCGATGTGACCCGGGGCTCCGGTTCTTCGTTTGAAGCACGTTCTTGATATACAACGAGGGATCTCGCCCCGTACAGGCCATCCGGAAACCCCTGGAGACGCCAGGCTATGGGAGGGAATGCATCGGATGGGACCAAACAAACCCTTTTCCAAAATCCGACACAAAAAAGTCCCAGGTCAGCATTTTCTGCAAAATGTACTGTTTTCTGATCGCCGTCACCATCTGTACAAACAAGCTGCCCGCCTGGCCGGAATTCAAACGGAGACCAACGCCCCTGTGGGTGACCACCCGTAAGTGGGGTGGGGGACCCCCCGACCCGCAAACTTCCTCGAAAACGGGGCAGGTTATATCAGAAAAAGCAGAAATTTAACAACAAAAAAGCAAAACAGAGATCTGACTTTAAAAAAACAACACCCACCCACCTTGCAAGCGGTTACGAAACAGTGGGAATCCACCAGGATGCAAGTCGCTTGAATACACGAAACTCAAGCAGGCATTCAGGACCCCCCTCCAAAAGCCAGATACAGTAGCACCTCCGTATCCACGGATTCTTTAGCCATTGATTCAGTTATCCACAGTTGGCAGAGGGAAAAATAAACAGTTCAGCCGCCACAAAGCAAGCTACTGTCACAAAACAGCAGCCGTAAAGCAAGCTACTGTCATAAAACAGTTTTTGGGGGAGTTCACTCTTATCCACGGTTTTTGTCATCCACAGGAAGGCCTAGAACCAATTCCCCACCCAGCACCAGGATTATGGGGATTGTGATTATATAAAGGAACATTTCAAGGTTGGACGAACACGCCCAAATGCATATTCATGCACACTTAAAATACACGCAGAGAGACACACAGAAATGTAGGTTTCCACACACTCAAGACTACACAGCTTTTTGACAGCCTTGGATTCCTCTTCCAGGCCATGCAAAAAAAAAAGGGATGAAAGGAAATTAAATCAAAATAAAGACGTTTGTGAACTGAGCTGCTTAGGAATTTTAATCCTGGGCCGCTGGTTGGTGTGAAATGCTTGGAATTTTCTAACGCCCCTGCCCTGGAGGAGAACAAGCCAGACCCCTGGGGTTTCTTTAGACACTTTAAATATATATATATATCTCAATATCTCAATATATGAAAGCCAGAAAAGCAAACACCGGTGGCAGCCTCAAACCAAGAGGCAACAGAAGCAAAAGGGGAAGGATTGAGACACCCACAATCATCTTAAGTAATAATAATTAAGGCACTTAACAGGAGATCTAAGCACCAACTCCCCCAAAACTCTGATCAGTCCCAGGATGGATCGATTTTATTTATTATCTCCTTAAACACGGGCCAGAAGCTCAACTTCTGTAAAGTCAAGTGATAAGAAAAGCCGTGATTGTTGGTCTCCTGCTGGGTCTAGTCGCCTAGGTCAACCGAGTAAGATCACCAGGCGAACACACACATAACGCTTTTTAAATTTTATTCCGAGGGCCAGAGCGATTCGGGAAATTGGGAAGTAAGAAAATCCGAGACATACAAGTGCTGGCCCCTTCAACCCACCAGCCAGCCATAAAATTCGGCGGGTGATCCCCAATTAAGCCCTATCCCGCCTCACAGGGCTGGCGCGAGGCACAAGGTACACCAAGCCATTTGCCAGTTTAAAAACCCCCCTGGATTTGTTTTTAAAAAGGCAATCAAGCTCTAAAAAGCCACCGATGAGCAACAACAAATGATGGATTTTATTCTCCTTTTAAGCTGCCAGCGAATCACCGAAAGCACGCCAACGGGTGTTAGTGTGTGTGCGCGTGTGTGCTCTGAGACTCTAAAACTTGCAGAACGCACAGGATGAAGCCGTGATAACAGTTCACACCTCGCTTTTTTTAAGCATTAAGGAATTAATAACCCAGCCCTGGGTGCCACTAATACTTTATAAACGCTGTCATTTATTTTTTAACACGCTCCTTTATTTTTATTTTTTTGGCCCACTGGGACAACATCTGGGCAACATCTGGATTTTTTTTAAAAAAAAGCACAGAGAGAGAAAGAGAGAGAGATAGACTCACAAGTGTTTCCAAGCACCCAAGACTCTAACCACTAGACGGTACCGCCTCTAAACTTCCCGTCATTGTCCCACTAGGTTCGGCCACTTGGTCGCAGCGCCTCAAGGCCAGAAAACCCGAATCTGAGATATTCTGGTGTGCGGGGATGAACGGAGCGCATACGGACTCTCGACCGACGTTACAAATCAGCCATACGGCATGCAAGCTTTTGAACTACACAGGTCTCCTCCTCAACTTCCGATGCCAGGAGAGGTGAGGCGCAAATGATTCTCAGGCCAACCTCCAATAAAGGCTGCCGAATTCCACAGACAAAAGCAAGAGGCCTGTGTAGCTTTGAAGGCTGACACAGTTCTATGACCCCTGTGGCGGCTTTACGGGGCTCCAAAGCTTGTGGTCATTTCAGGAAAAATAAAAGAAAAGAACCCACTGTATTATTATTATTATTAATATTATTTTAGAAGTACCCAGACGGTTCATGCCGGAATCAGGCCCATTAAAACCCTCCAGTCCTTAGGAACAGCGTCATTCTGATTTAAACATAATTTCATTTCCTCCTTAGGCAGAAACGTGAAGTCATTTCGCATTTTCTTTGCTTCTCTCCACAAATGTCTTGCCCGGGCTCGCCGCGGAGACAGAAAAACGCTTCCTCCTAACACCGATTTCTCTACCTATTTATGATCGCAACCTGTGCAGGCTGATTTAAAAGAAAACACACAGAAACCACCAAAACAACGGAACCACGTCAAGGCCATCAATTCAGCGGGTCAATTCTCAGGGCGGCGAGCCCATGCCGAAACCACTAAATAACTCTTGCTTCCTCGATCATACCAGTGCAATCTTAAAACAATCAGATTTCCATTCCAAAAATCCACGTACAGAGGCCAAAACTGAGCCAGACTAAAAAATTCAGCAGCCGGTAATTCAATTTCACCGACTCGTTTGCCCTGGAGAAGAGTATGGATGGGTTTCCATTTCACATATAATATGTAGCACAGGCGCAGAACTGCGTTTGTTAGATCAGGCGGATTAAATCACGCAACGCAAGGGGGTAAAAAGCAGCGTGAGTTTGAGTCCAGAGCAGGCAAGTCCACCCTGCGTTACAATTAAGTCCGGACTGATTCCGATCAAATTTGTCCGATCGGCCGAGCTGGAACCGAAGCATCAAATCAATTACGGGGGCGAGGAACCGGTCAATTGGATCGGCCCGGTCTTAGCTGAGTTTATAGATCTGTAATTTAAAGCAAAAAAAAAAAAAAAAAAAAAAAAAAAGGAAATTCTGAGCTTGTTTGGAAGCAAATTTTTGTTTTGCCGGGAGGGTCAACAAGCCGGCTAAACCCGGCGACCTGGGGACTCATCCGTGATCAGGGGTGGCTTCTCGGAGGCGCAGCGATTAACAGCCCGCCTGATCCAAGGTCCACCTTGAGTCGCGTTATCCAGGAGGCAGGCTACTTAACGAGTCTTTATCCCGCAAATTAAAGGTGTCGCGCGGCCCAAGGCTTTTCGCCGCCCGTGGCCAAGAGGGTCACGAAGCCTTCAAAGATGCGGTAAAATCACCCTGTCCTGCCTTCAAGGGGCGGCCCATGCTTTCCCGTCCAGACAGCCTAGCAGTGGGTCGAACACCCCAAAGTTCACCCCAATAAGGCAACCCCACAGCTCCCAGCTTTCGTGGGGATTCTGGGTGCTGTAGTACACCCCCCCCCCAAAAAAAAGAGAGGGAAGATGCTTGATTCTTTTGCACGATTCCCGAAACAAGACCTTTAAACAGACGCCTAAAATACTACAAATATAATGCTGGAAATTATAATAAATGCACAAGCTTCGGACTTCAGCCGGTCCTTCATTCCGGCATTGTGTTTTTAAGCCTGCCTTGGGTTTTGCTTTGTTTCCAATCTCTAGTTCTCCCTCTTTTGTTTCCGGAAAATTCAACAGCAATTATTCTGCCGATGTCGACCGTGTGTGTGTGTGTGATTTAAACTGCACCCATATATCTCCCCCTCAGCCACAATAGAGCACGCCGCCAGGTTCGAACCGGAAAAAAGAATCAATACGTCATGTCAAAAACAAGATGTTCCGATAAACTAAAACCGTCATTCCCACCTTAATTAACACACAAAGGCCTTTGCAGAGATTGTTGGGGTTTTAGGATGTGGGATAGAAGCAGGAAAATAATTCATTACAATGGTTTTTTGTATAAATTTCCTTCCTTTCCCTAGAACAGATTTTATGTCCCTAAGAAATATATAAACAGTGTATATATTGAATTTCAGGCATTATAAAATGATAAAATGGCAGGTTTCCAGAGGTATTCCTCTCCTAGGAATTATCCAAACGCCCACTTTAATTTCTAATTTTCTCATCTTGATACACAGGGGTGAGGAATGGCTAAACACCTACAAATATTTTGTATAATTTTTTTAGATACACTTGTCCAGACACAAACAAAGCAACTCACACCGGGGAAATACACCAGGGGGAGAGAGAGACCTTTCAAAGACCCTACCCGGAAAGTAAGTTGATTTATGACTGGCTGAAATATAAATTCATTATTTTAAAATATTATTTAACAGCATCGTTCCTCTACTGAGCAAAGGAGGGGGGGGAAACCCCTCCAAAATTAGGGTGCCGTTGTCAATTTCTGATTCCTCACCCCGAGCCAGAGAGGCTGTGGAGCTGGGAGGAACTACAAATCCCACCCCGCCCCTAGCCCGGAATTCTTAGGGGATGATGGGAACGGTAGTCTTGCCCCCTCTGGGCACCAGGGAACGGCCAGAATGGATTTTAAACTTAATTTTTAATTTAATGTCTTCAATTAAAACGTGAATTTAGCCATTTCACAACGGAAGGGGGTCTGCGTTCCCTCAGTCACTCACGGCAGAACCCTGGATGAAGTCTTGTGTGACCTGAAAGACTGCTAATTTCCCCGTCAGCAAAAAATAAAGGGAAAATTGGGAATAACAGACAGAAAACGAAGTAAAAAAGGCAATTGGTGGTGGTGGGGTTGATATGACACCGGTTCACCATGGTGCACAGGGGGTTTTTTAACGCCAGCCCCTTTAATCCATTATTTAACCAGGGAGGAAGCCAAATCGGGATTTAATCCGGATTAATCTGTCTGGGGCAAAAATGCAGTGTTTAATCTGGATTAAGCGGTCTGGATGGGATTGGGTCCTTCCACAGGGGCAGATTTTGCACAGAGGCTCAGGGCCTTTTCAATACCAAACCGAGAACTCGTTTTATATTTAAAAAAAAAAAAAACCCATAACAATGTTCCACAGCATTTCACAGGCCTCTCTAAGCCTCAAATCTAACGCCCTTTCCCCGATTCTTGTTTTAACATGAATTAAATGTCTTGCGAAACAATACTCGCCGTAGGAGCTTTCTAACACCACAATACACTAATTTTTCCCTCTCTTTTGTGGGATTCTTTCACTGCCCGTTTATCTGTGGCCCCTTCTGGACACCATAAACCATAATTCACTTTTTTTTGCCCCCAAACAAAAGGCAAAGAGTAAATGTAAGACACCGTCCTCAGAAGCAAGGCCTGCTGTTTTCCACAAACTCCGATACCCATCTTCCTTCCTTGGGGTCAGAGCGTGAGGAAGTTTTCCCACTTAAATGCCCCCCAAAAGGGTTCAAGATGTCCCAATATTCTGATCTCCCCCCGTTTTTTCTCTCTGCAACGCTTTGGTGAGGGATCCCTCTGAAAATTGCTAAGATCAAAACCACGCTTGGCTTGGTACCTGCTTTATGTGAGCTTCAGAGACCAACAGGATGGTTCTTTCCCTTCCAAAAAAAAAAGAGCCTTGCGATGAAGCTTCCTGTTGGTCCCTGAAGCTGACCTGCATCCACTTTTCAGCTTTCTTTTCAGCTTTTTGGAAACCCAACTGGGAAAAAACATCCTCACCATCCTTTATGTCTAGATTTTTAAATATATATACACAAGTGGACCCTGGTATAGCGAACGGTTTGTATCGCATAAAATCTGTACCATATAAAAAATTCTGGAGATAAGGGGGAAATTGCCTCACAGAATCGTCTATGGGGCAAATCCGTACAACATAAAAACGGTCACGATCAGGAATGTCTCTGTTTTCAATGCATTCCTATAGGACATTTATACAGTATAAAGGAAAAATTGGCTTAACATAATTTCATTTGGAACGAATTAATTCCTTTATACAAGGTACCACTACACACACACACACAAACACACACACAGCTTGGTGTAAAACTCCCTCCAGGGCCCAAAAGGGGCTTGAACAATCTGACCTCAAAAGGGAGCATTTTTACATCTTTTGCACAAAAAGTGGATATTAAAACACACACACACACACATGTGGGTCCATAGGGCTCATTTCTATGGGGGTGGGGGAGAGGAGGAATGGGCCCGATCCTGCCTCTTTCGTGGGATTTCAAACGGGGGGGGAGGAGGAGGAGGAGGTCCCTCCCGACCCACCTCCTGCCGCCCCAGCTCCCCGTGCCGCCCGAGGCCCAGCTTGGAAAAGGGGGTGGTGGTTTGTGTGTGTATGGGTCGAAGGGCCCGATCCTCCTCCTCCTCTGCCCCTGGAAAAGGGCCCGATCCGGACTTTCTCTCTCTCTCTCTCTCCCTCCCCCGCCTCCCCAAACCCAGACACGCGTGTTCCGCGCGTCCGCACGTGCTCTCTCGCTCTCTCTCACCTTGCGTCGCTTGTCGGCGAAAGGCAGGGCCAGCCAGGGCATGGCCCGCGTGGCCTCCTGCCAGCGCTGCGGGTCCTGCTCGGCCGAGACGAAGACGATCTCCAGGCGTCGCTCCGGAGTGGCTCCGGATCCGGATCCGGAGTCGCCGCCGCCGCTGTTGCCGCTTTCGGTCCGGCCCGTCTGGAATCGGGCGTAAAAGGAGGCCAGGCTGGCCGTGAACGGAGCCCCCGAGGAAGAAGAGGAGGAAGAAGGAGAAGAGGAGGAGCAGGCTGCTCCGGCGGTGCAGGATCCGAAGTAAAGCCCGACCAGGGAGACGCCGCGGGCGGGCAAGGAGGCGGCGGGCACGGGGGAGCCGTCCGGGGCTACCAGGGCTTCCCCCAGCAGCTCGGCCAGCGCCGGAGAGGCCGCCATGGGCCCCCGCCGCCGCCGCCCCACGGAGGGAGGAGGGAAGCCCCCCAACACCAACACCCCCCAAGCAGCAGGCAAGAAGGCGGGCCCGGGAAGCCTCTCCTCTCCCTCTCCCTGCCTTGCCTGCCCGCCTTCCCTCCCTCCCTCCCGCGCCGCCCACTTTCCCGCGCCCGCCTCCGCCGCCCCTGGACACGCCCACTCGGGGCCACGCCCACTCTGGGAAGGAAAGAGGGAGAAAGGGAAAACCCGGGGAGGATCCCCCGGCGGCCGGATCTGGACGGAGTCTTCCTTTCTTTCTGTATACTTTCTATTCTTTCTCTCTTCATTCATTCATTCATTTTCTTTCTTTCTAACCTCTCCACCGCGATCTTGAAGGGGCCCGTCCTGGTTTCTGGACTCCACGGCCCATGATCCCCCCACCCACACACCCAGGGATTGGAAACTCTTTCTTTCTTTCTTTCTTTCTTTCTTTCTTTCTTTCTTTCTTTCTTTTTTCCTTCCTTCCTTCCTTCCTTCCTCCCTCCCTCCTTTCTTTCTTTCTTTCTTTCTTTCTTTCTTCCTTCCTTTCTTCCTCCCTCCCTCCCTCCCTCCCTCTCTTTCTTTCTTTCTTTCTTTCTTTCATTTTCTTTCTTTCTAACCTCCTAGCCACAACCTTGATTTCTGGACTCCAGGGCCCATGATCCCCTACACAAAGGGCTTGGAAAAATGCCTGCTTATTGGGTTTCGGACCCCCGACCACCGCCAAGCCCACAACGCTCCTCCCCCTCCCAAGACATGCCTTCCTCTACTTTTTTTGGGGGGGGGGACTCCAAAGCCCACACTCCCCTCCAGATACTCGTCCCCAAAGCTTCCACCCCACTCTTCTTTCATTCATTCATTCATTCTTTCTTCCTTTCTTTCTTCGTTCATTCATTCATTTTCTTTCTTTCTAACCTCCTCTCCACAAGCTTGATTTCTGGACTCCACGGCCCATGATCCCCTACACCCAAGGCTTGGAAACATGCCTGCTTATTGGGTTTTGGACACCACCACCACCAAGCCCACACCCTCCCAGGACATGCCTTCCAAAGGCTTCCAACCCTCAGGGCTCTTTGGACTTTTTTTTGGGGGGGGGGACTCCAAAGCCCATATTCCCCTCCAGATACTCTTCCCCAAGGCTTCCAGCCTTAGAATCCCAACACTTTGAGGGCCTCTGGTCGCTTTCGGGACTCCAAAGCCCACACTCCCCAGCAGACATACCATCCCCAAGGCTCCCCAACCTTAGATGCAGATCGCATTTGGTGGGGGGGGGCTGGCCTTTTTCTGGACTCCAAAGCCCATACTCCCCCCACCCTCGACTCACTCCTTCCCAAGTTGCAGAATCACAGTCTGGTTGGATCCGACTCAACTGTCTGGCACAGACCCCCCCCCCTAGTGCCAGGTGGGCCGGTGGTTCTGTTAAAAAAACAACACCCCATAATAATATCCTCCATGGATACCATGAGATAAACTCACTGCTCATGGCTCTCAAGTCAGAAAGGTGGGCCTCCTGAGCATGTACAAAGCCCACCTCTCTTCCTTTCTTCTTCCAGAGCTTGCTGGTGGTGGGAGTAGTAGTGGGGAGCCAGCCCTCTGAGCATACACAGAGCGCCTCTGCATTGACATCTTTAGGGGGCAGCATCTTTTCCCCTCCTGACCAGGCAGCCTCCTTGAGGTCAGGCTCCTAGCGTACACACACACACACACACACACACACACACACACACACACACACACA
>JAHTLZ010000038.1:10288244-10303809 GCA_023846285.1 Phrynocephalus versicolor
ACACACACACACACACACACACACACACACACACACACACACACACAGAGTGCTAACGTTCTGGTGTGGAAACGTAACGGGACTTACTCACTCGATCTCCCCACGTCGCCTGACGATCCTCTCTCTGATGGATTTAATTCTCTAGGTTTTTTATTTCCTTCTTCTTCCTCCGCACAGTCTTGCCAGGTATTTCGGGCGATCTCATGCACCTCCAGATGTTCGGCCTCCCTGCCTTTCCCCCGAAAAAGAAAATAAAACATGTGGCTCTCACAATTATTAGGACACTCCTTGCGTTTCTTCCTCTGCCAAGAGTCTCCTTGAGAAGCACTTCAAAGGGGGGGGGGAAACAATTGCCTTCTGCATTTAATTTTTTCCCCACAAAGCCGCTTCTTTGGGGGAAAGCGGCCGAGGCAAGCAGAAATAAAACGGGCTCGTTTATAAATATCACGGCCGGACTTGTTTAGGTTCCCAGCCAGCTGGGGATGGCCCTTTTTCAAATAAGCTTCGTTTCATCTGCTCCAAAGAACCACACAGCAAAACCCACTGCCTTTTTTTCTGTCCACGACTGGTGCATTAATACAGCCAGGTACCTCCGGAATAAATATAACATAATAAGAAGAAATATCTGTATTGACAGACTAATAAATATGAATTTGCTTTCAGAAGATTGTGGATGAGGCTTCAGTGACATCTAGTGGCCAAAGAGAGCATTACAGGGGGATTACAATCTTGGAAATATATACAGTACAGTATATATATATATATTTATTTTCCTTTTAATTCAATTTTTTTACCTCCTTTACTTCCTTCTGCGTTGAACACTGGCAAAGCTTGCATTGTTTTCCTGCAGGTCTTTTTAAAGGGAGGGTTTTGGGGTAGGCCTGAGGCTGCCAAAATGCCCTGGCAGACCAGCTCATCAGCATTTAAAAAAAACTTTTTAAAGTACAGTATTTGTTCTCACTTTGTTTTCAACCATCTTGGCCAGATTTTAGGGAGTGGGTGAGGGATCCTCAATCAGAAATATATATATATATATAGGAGCCACAATTCAACAGTGCACCTCAAAATAAAAAAATCAGATGTTCAGTCGCCATGTAGCTTTGCCAACGTACATAAAGCCAGCACGCGAGGGTGTCTCTCACTATGGATACCTACATGGGTGTCTGCTCCAGGTTTTATTCCAAACATTAAAGGAGCCATTCAGGACACGTGATCCCATGTTGGGGCCCGTTTCTCCACTTCAGCTGGGTTCTGTGATGAAAATCTAAACTAAAATCCAGAACACACACACACACACACACACACAACAGCATCCGTGCCTGCTCATCCCACCTCGAGGACTCTTATGCCACATAAATACTTGAGCTTCCAGGGAACAAAATGGCTTGAGGGCATCAAATTCCATCCCCAAGAGGGGGTCTTTTGTAAGGCTAATGGATCCCAATGGGTCCTAAATTTAAACCAAGCCTCTTCAAACCACAGGATCACAAGAGGAATCATTCAGACGAATAGATTTCTGCTGGGAAAATGCCTTTCACTCTGTTAGAGCCAAGACTGCAGCTCAGATGACAGGAACCAGACGAGGTTCAAGGGTGATCTGGCTACGCCCTCCTGCCCAACCCTCAAACAGCCCCAGCCGTTCAACCCTCCTGACCAGGGACCTACCAAACCGTTCTTTCTCTCCCCTGCAAAGGCAGATTGGAACCAGAGAGGCTACGTGCTGCAGTTTAACGAACCTTCAATTAACATTAAACACGTGTGCGGTGAGAAAGGAGCTGTGAAGGAGGCGAAAAGCGAATAGCTACGTCTGCTATTCATATTTCTGAAAACATTTATTAGTTTAAAAAAACCCAAACCATCACAAAACACAGAATTACCAAAAAAAAAAACACTGTTTGAAAAATAATAATCTACGGATCGCGTAAGGCACCGTTTTCTGCAAGGCGGCTTTCGGTTTGCCTCTGGTTCCTAGAACTGACCTGCCGTTATTTTATTTGCTAATATAAAAATGGTTATGGTGAAAGTTTTTTTTTTTAAAAAAAATTAGGATTTCTAGGCAGCTGATAAATCAATCCGCGGATCCTGCTTCGGCCAATAGAGGTGCCTTACAATACCACCAGATTCCTGCCGATAATACTCAGCGATCCGCTTGCTGTGTTTGATTGCGTCTCCGAAACTTGTAATTAAAACGAATTTCGGCCCGTTTTGGTGAGCGGACGGATCTGGTGTTCAGATCCACCGGCGGCCCAGGCAGGTCTGGAGACGGTGCCGAACTCGGCATAAAGGAAGTGTCGGTCGGCCCAACAGAGGAGATTTCGGGGAAATCCTTCGGCGGAGACTTGGCCGTTTATTGGTTCGTCCATCTTTTCGCCCGCTTCAGGTCCCAAACGGCGTCTATCCGTTCGGAAGCAGGAGCCGGACGGCAACTCCGATTACCAAGACGCCGACGGCCGACGCCAGAGCGAGGCCGCGCCGGACGGCTAGTTCTTTCCCGGACAAAACCTCCGTCTGCGGAAGCTCGTCCGGCAGGATCAATGTGTGCTCCGGAACGAACTCGCTTGGGTGGTCTACACCGCCGAACGCATCTCCGTTGGGAACTCCGGGTTCGGTCACAAAATCGCCTGCGGGACCAGAGAGGAGAAAGTATTTAGGTTGGGGAGGATCTCAAACCCTGGGCCTCGAATCTGGTTAACTTCCGCTTTCGAAGTACAGTGGACCCTTGTATAACAAACAGTTTGTATGACATAAAATTTGTACGACATAAAAAAATTCCGGAGAGAGGGGAAATTTGCTTAACAGAATCGTCTATGGAGAGAATTTGTACAACATAAAAATGGTTGCGATTAGAGATTACTCCGTTCTCAATGCCTTCTTATGGGAAATTTGAATAAAGGAAAATTTGCTTAACAGAATTTCATTTGGAACGAATTAATTCCTTTCTACAAGGTACCACTGTATCTATTCCTGGACTCTTTCGTTCCATGTTTTCAGCCCACGGAGACGCTGACCCTGCAAATATCGGGGGATCCTATTGTGCTTTTATAAAGCTCTGGTCAGATTCTCATTTAATAATGAGAATTAGGAAATTCTGGGGAAACACCCTATTTAATCTTAACAAGACATCCAGCCCTTTAAGTTCCTTCCAACCCATGGCCCAAATCCCGTTAAGTTTCTCCGTTAAAAGGTACCTAACGGGACGGGTTTGTCCGTTGCGTTTTCTTCCGTGCCGCCCACAGTTCGGAGGCCGGCTATCAACCCGGCACGGATCTGGGCCTAAAAGTTAACGGGAGAGGAGGGGAAAAAAGACGATTGTGTATCAGCAGACATTGGCGGAAGGCTCAACGCTTGATGCAGGCGTCCCCAGGAAGATCTGTCCACACCAACAATAAAGGATCCCCAAAACAACCATATTCCCCTCTAACCTCCCTTTGTAATCCCCCCCCGCTCGCCAACGCCCGGGCGTCACGGTTTTCAGGAGAAGAAGGCGTCATTTTTCACGACCCAATGGTGCCTTCAAAACCCGATTTCCCAAAGGCTGACGGCTGCTGGACGGCGCTGGTTTCCATGTGGAACCGGCCGTTTATTTTATTTTATTTTATTTTTATTTTTATTTTTAACCCGCCATCTGCTATTTGTTAATTATTATCATTTTTTAATTACTATTATTATTTTATTTACTCTGTTAGATTACTCCTGTCTTAAACTGTTTTACTTGTTGTCTGATTGTTTATACAGTGGATCCTTGTATAACAGACAACTTGTATAACATAAAATTTGTACAACATAAAAAATTCCGGAGATAGGGGAAATTTGCTTAACATAATTGCCTATGGGGAAAATCCGTACAACATAAAAATGGGATTACTCCGTTTTCAATGCATTCCTATGGGAATTTGTATAAAGGAAAATTTGCTTAACATAATTTCATTTGGAACGAATTAATTCCTTTATACAAGGTACCACTGTATATATATATATATATTTATGTAAACCGCCCGGAGTTCCCCGGGGAAAACAGGCGGTATATAAGTACAATAAATAAATAAATAAATAAATAAATAAAAGGGAATGTGTTCAAGATCCGAGCCCATTTTTCCAAGCGCCAGTGCCAACCGAGGGGCAATCCAGACCCCTGTGGGTCAGAACCCCGAGATCTTTCCCCCACCAAAAGGATCCTGGATTTTTCCTCTCGGCCCTGGGTGGGGTAGAATTGGGGGGAATCCCCTATTTAAAAACAAACAAACAAACCCCAACTGGTACTCAAAATACGCTCACTTCCTCTGCCGATTTCTTCCAATCTGTGCTCAAGACGACAATCAGGAAGGAAAAGGCTTGCAAGGAGATGCAGACGATCAAACCGGTCCATAGCCCTGAAAATGAAGCCCGGGGTGTGGGGGGGGAATCGCTTGAAATTTACCTGTACGGAAAATCAACGCCCTGCGAGAGTTGACACCCCCTCGGGTTTGCTTTAGAAGGCCACGGGCAAAGCCCTCGTGGCACACCCACACAGCCACCGTGGACGGCAAACCCACTTCGGTTGAAAAATGTGAATTAGCATGACCCAGCATGGTCTCTGCTTCCCCCTAGTGGCCTGTTCTGTTAGCTTCCCTGTTCCTTTTAATATTTCCAGGGCATGGGCAATTGGATCAGCGGATAACGGATCCAGCGGATAAGGGGGTCCTTACTGTATTTCAAGGGGGCACGGCAGAGGGATTCCCCTATAGCCTTGAGCTGTTTGACCCCCAGGGGAGTTCTGGTTTCCGTAGTCCAAAGGAAGTAAGCAGAGGCTTTGTTTTTTGAGTGCTGGGACACTCACCCATGACTCCGAGGTCGTAGGCGAACATGAGAGAGATCCCGATGGGCAGCCCGATGGCGTAGTATCCGATGGCGTTGGCCAGGGCCCCGATCTTCTGCCTCCCAGCGCCTCGCAGGACCCCCCCGCATGTGGCCTGTATTCGGGGGGTGGGGATGGAGAGAAAAGATCGGCTGTGAGGGATAGGAGTTAGAGCTTTTGACTAAGGCTGCTCAACAGTGAACGTCTAGGTGGAAAGACTCTGGACCTGTCTTTGGCTCAGCGTGGCCTCCCTCGCAGGGGTGTTATGGGGACGGGGGGAAAGGATAAAGGGCAATGCAGTCTTCAGTGACCAGGAGATTATGGGTACAGTAGTCAAAGCAATCACTTTCCTAAGCTCTGTGTCGGGCTACCTACACACAGAAACAAACGAATAAAAACACGGCAAGGTCCCGTTTCAGCCACACTGCGTTTGGCACCTTGAGGACTAGAACCTTGCTCTGTTTAATCACAACGCCATGTATTTTTAAAAGACGCTTGGATTTTGGGAGGCTCAGAGGAACAGCGACACACAGCGCTCTAAAACCCCAAGGAGTCACGGAACCGAAACCGCTCGGGACGTACCGCGATCGCATCAAACAGATGGAAAGGAGCGAAAATCATCATCACCTTGGAAACTAAGGCAACGATCTCTCTGTTGGGGAGAAGAACAGAGAAGAGAAGGGGGAAAAGGTGAGGAAAAATTACAGCAATACATAGCTTGGTCTCTGGCGCCTCCTACTGGCCAGTTCTGGCAATGTCATCTTTAGAAATATATATTTCTGGGATTTTTCTTTTAATGTTTTAAAGATTTTCAATCCGCAGATAAGTAAATCACCGGATACCGACCCTGTGTATAAGGAGGTCCCATCATTAGCAAGGAGGAAAAGAAAAGATTGTTAAAAACAATTTTTTTAAAAAACATGGAAAGCTCTGCCTGAAAGAATAATCCAAGCTAAGGGCCATGGGATATGTAGTGAAAGAAAGAAAAAACATCAGAAATGGGGGAGGAGTGAGAATTACGGACCTGTCGCTGGTGAAAATGTAAGCCACCACGTCCTTCACGGCAGCCAGGAGGCACGAAAACACCACCGCAAATACCCCTGGGGGTGGGGGGAAGAAACGAGTCAAAAGAGATGACCACAATGAGGACTAGAATCTCATTTCGCTTTTCCGTGACGTGGCCCCTTTAAGGATTGCCAGTGGCTGGACAAGCTCCGCCCACTCCCCCCCGGAGGCGGACCTGCATGTTCTTAAAGAGACATACACACCGGTGCAGAGGAGCCCCGTAATGCAGGACCGCTTGGCTTGAGAGGCATCTCCCGCCCCCAAAGCGTTGCCCACTCGGACGCTGGACGCGACGCTCATCCCTTGCGGCAGCTGGAGGACACAAAACCAGTTAATTCATTCGTAACTAAGAAGAGCTGGGAGTAAAGCGTAGCTCCGGATTCCTCTGGGCTCAAAGTTTGAGTTATTAAGGGTTGTGTTTATATAACTGGCCCACTTCCATTCCCCAACAACCCTGTAAGGTAGGACAGGAGTCAAGAGTCCCTGGGGCTAAAGACACAGATAATTTCACAGCTTAGCAAGAAACCGAACCTGAAATTTCAGAAGTCCTGGTCGTATATTCCTAGAATTGAGAACTTTTTCAACAACCAAGTGTAATCTCCTTGCGGGCAGAAGCTCAATTACATTTTTTCCCTCTTAGCCTTCCCCTCTGCCATTTTTTGTCGAAAGCCGTACCTAACCAAGTTCTATGTCGAGCTCACACAATTACTTTGAAAACACGAATTCACTGCCATTTCCTAGTCGACTGTTCAGAAAAGTAATTCCCAGTTGCCCTATGTTCGAAAAAGAACTCATTTAATGACCTCTGCCTTCTGGTGTGTAAAACACACAGACACACGCAATTTCAAACCTGCTAGGAGTGTAAAAATAACTTAAACCCGTCTTGGCAAGGTAACTTTAAAAAGTAACTTAGAACCTTTACACATTACACTCTGCCCAAAGTAGTTCCTGCCCCGTGCGTTTGTTTTCGAAACCAAATTTCTTCACACCGCTTGGTGGTCTGGCAAAAATAACTCTTTGCAGGTTACCGGTAACCAGTCTAATTTTCGCAAGTTATCGGTAACAGAAGTAACTGCTTCCGGGTTTGCTTGTAACTGATCCCTTCCATGCTTTTGGCTTGTGTTGGAACAGCCACGAAAGGTCCCGCGTAGCAACGCAAAATCCGTACCAGGTAAGCGACCGTAGCCAGTTCATAGATGATCGATTGGGCCCCAAGTTCCACCACGCTGATCATGCCTTATTCAGGACCGGGGGGGGGGGGGGAAGAGACAAGAGGGGTGGGAGGGAAAGAGTTAATAATTAACAGGTATTAACCGCTACACTCGTTAGGAGAGCATAAAGCCCAGAGATCCAGGATGAGCAGAAATACACAAGGTGAACATCCCAGGGGGTCTCCTGGGAGGCCCTGCCATGGCCGCCCCCCTTCCCAAATCGTCCGCCTGAGCCCGCCGCCTCCCTCCGGCTAACGGCAGGGCGACCCCCTCCCGGATGCGAAATCCAAAAGAACGAACAAGAGCGTGTGTAAATAAATAAACAAACAACACTGGACCACGGTCTCCACAAGGGATCGGTCCAAGCCCCCTCCCCCCGTGGATGTCAAAAACCGCGGATAAGAGGAACATGCACCCCATGACGTGGGAAACACCCTCTCACCGGCCAGGAAGCTTCCGATCTCAAATGTCCACCACTCGATGCACATCATCAGCATGCTCGGGACGGCCAGGCGCATGAAGGAGCCCCAGCCCTGCAAGCAGTCCCGGGTCCAACCTGCCGAAAACCACCGGTGCCAGATTTCAGAACATTCCCTGGGCCGGGCTCTTGTCTACGGGCGCCTTAATTAAAAGACTCTTCTTTCCTTCGGATCTGTCTTGCTGCCTTCTCAAAACCCTCCCCTCCCCCTTTCTTCCTTAACGAGCAAACAAAAAAAATAGACCTAGCACTTGCTTTGAGCTCCTCCTACCTTACTCGCCTGGCACAACAGCCCAGCAAGGTAGAACGAGGCCGAAGCGACAGCTGCCCTCCCGAAGGCACCCCGGGGGAAGCCTGGAGGCTCAGCGAGGGACCCCAGCGCAAAACTCTAACCACTACACCGTGCTGCCCAACGATCCCGAAACCCCATCCGAACACAAGGCCCGTAAAATCACATTTTGCCACCTCACATTTTTTTTTTTCTGGGCTGGGGTGGCTCTCAATCGATCCAGCGTTAACCAATCGTTCCTCCCTTGCCTGTGCATTCAACGAGGGGCCCGCCTCCCTGCTCTGTGCCTCCCCTCCCTCTGTTGGAAACTATCTGTTGACATCTGTGGCCGAAAACGGTCCCGTGTGTCCGTTTGCTGTTTGATCTGTAAGTCATGAAACTTTTTTCTTCTTATAATAACTATAGGGTCCAAAGCGAGTTACTGAGATGGTAAGTGCCAGTTGATGAAAAAAAAGAGAGAGAGGGGGGATGCTCCCCTCGTGTGGAACTTGAAACTATTCTGCTCTGTGAATGTCTGAGCTCCAGGAATTCAACCCTAAATTCGAAACACGGTCACAGAAACGAACGGAGAAGGATTTTTCAACTTACCTCCCCAGGTCTCGGTGTGGATTTTCTTCCACCACACATAGAGGAAGAGGAGAAGGGCTTGCAAATTCTGGGACAGCGTGTTAGCCCAGGCTGAACCTCTGCGGTGGAGCCAGGAAAAAAAGAGAGAGAGAAATCGCAACAAGGTATAAGTGTTTAATTATTAGTTTTTAATCTTGTACCATTTGCCAAAGAGCTTCCGCAGCTCTGCTGGGGGATCCTCCCGCAATCATGAGGACTAGAAACCTGATTGATGCTTGGTGAGTTTTTAAAATTGGCATTAAAAGGGGGTGGGGAGACATTTAGCGGAAGAAATAAAGAGAAACTTACACCACGCCCAGCTCAAAGGTGTAAAGGAAGATGGTGTTCAGGATGATGTTGAGGATGTTGGCCACCACCCCTGTGACCACCTGGGGCAACAGGATGGCCTGAAAGACAGGGCAAGGGTGGTGGGGGGTTGAAGGTCAGAGCCGAGTCCGAGTTACAGTTCGGACCACAACCCGGAGCATCGAACACAGACCATACCTGGCTTTGTAAGTATCGCGTCTGCAACTGGTAGATAAACGCTGCCTATAGAGAGGAGAGGGGGGAAAGTAGGAGCCCATTTAATTACAGCACGACTTCCATACAGGCGGGAAATCGGGGTCCCCCACGGATACTGAAAACCTCTGATAATAACAAACGACATTGTAATTGGAAACATTATACGTAGCATGTTCTCTGGCTCCACCGAGTGGCCAGTTCTGAGACTTTCACCTTTAGAAATACGTCCTCCTAGGATTTTTCTTTTAATTTTTACAAATATTTTCAGACTGCGGGTAAGAGAATCAGCAGATAAAAAATATATATACAGCAGAATCCTCCTGGTCTACCTCGCCGGGGTGTTAGGGGAATAAAAAAAGGAGCCAGAATACTATCTTGAACTCACCAGACGAAGGTGAAAAAAAAAGTGTTATGCAGGTCACCATTAAAGAAATAACGGGGAAAAAAATTAGGGGGGGGGAATCCTAGGAGGATTTTTTAAAAAAAAAATAGGGAAAACAAAGCGATACTTACTGGGAGAGCTGGAATAAATATCATGACGTAAACCTGGGTTAACCTGCAAAAAAAAAAGATGCGACAGAGAATGAGGTCTTCCAAGGAGAGGAGGAGGAGGAGGAACTGAAATCAGATCCATCGGGAGGGGTCCCGCAAGGTCATCTAGCCTGACCCCGAATAACACACAGGTTCAAAAACAGAACAACACGCTTGTGAGTCAGGCGGGGGCCTCCTGGTTTGGGCCCCTGATCGAGCAAGGGTTTGAGAAAGGTCACCACCTCCCCAACCCTATTTTGCTGAAACCGGCTCCGATCCCGACTTGTGGGATCCAGCCGTGCCCTCGGGAGCAAACAGTGGCGACCCTACAGCGGTGGCATCTAACGTGGCCGGTTTCCGAATCTCTGGCCAGCGTCGCTGGGGCCACCCGGTCTCTTCTTTCCTTCGACCGACACAAAACCTCTTCGCCCACCCCCTGCAATTCTTCCCAGGGCTCCTTTCCTCCTAATTTCCGTTGGGTTCAACCCTAGCCTTAATTTAAAGCGATGGCTTTTAATGGGACATACCCCCTCCCCCTCAAAAAAAAAAACCCCACAGCAACCCCAAACAGACACGGTTTGGGGCTGTACGGTAAAACGGGACCCCGATGCCGATTCGGTCCGGAAAAAAATCTCAAACACTTGACCTTCTTTGGTTCTCGAGTCTCGGGAGATAGAGTGCTCCTGGCCAGGGAGGCTCTTTTTCCAAAACGAGGTCCCTTTTTCAAAAAACGTAGGGGGAGAATCTCAGGCCGACCCCCACCCCACCCCCGGATTCGCGGACGGCCAGCCCCTCCTGCCCCCTTCTCCGACCTGGAAACTTCGGGATCTTGTCTGCAGAGTAACAGGATCCGCTCGGTGTTTAGAAAGATGGCCCAGCAGGGGAAACAGAAAAGGAGTAGGATGAGGATTCCTCGCTGGAGGATAGTGCCGACGCGCTTCACGTTTTTACTGCCGTAGGTCTGGACCAGAAAAAGAAATGGGGGGGGGGGAGAAAATGAAGCATCCGGCCCTTAAAAACCAGAGGAACTGGCTAATCTGTCTGCCTCTCCTTGATGACATTTCTGGATTAAGAAATAATCTCTGCTTTAAAATCTCGCGAGGAGCTGCTGGTCTATAAGGGAAGGCTAAATCCCGGGGTTCTCAAACAGGAAGCAAGTGGTGGCGTGTTTAAAAAGCTGCGCCTTCAAAACACTTCCCCAGGGTGCCTCCCGGAGAACTACAGCTCCCAAGAAACAGCACCGACACTTGGAACCAAAGGGTTAAATAAGCAGGGATGCGGCGTTAATGAAGAGCGGGTTCATAAAACGATTCCGGAGCTGGGGGCACCTCCCTTACGAGGAAAGGCTAAAACATTTGGGGCTCTTTAGTCTGGGGAAAAAGGCGCCTTGGGGGGGGGATAGGATTGAGACGTACAAAATAATGCAGGGTATGAGTCAAGTGGATAGAGGGACGCTCTTCTCCCTCTCACAAAATACCAGAACTAGGGGACGTACACTCAAATTGAGGGCTGGGAGAGTGAGAACAGACAAAAGAAAAAAAATTATCCAGTTGTGAGTCTGTGGAACTCCCTGACACAAGATGTGGTGATGGCATCTGGCCTGGATGCCTTCAAAAGGGGACTGGACCGATTCTTGGAGGAAAAGTCCATCTCAGGTGAGAAACCATGATGGAGATGTGTCATCTCCAGGCTTAAAACCAGGGTACATGAAGGACCAGATGCAGGGGAGTGGGATCAGGAGACAGAGATCTAGTCTCGTGCGCTCCCGGACGCATCTGGTGGGGCCACT
Organism: Phrynocephalus versicolor; assembly: GCA_023846285.1. NCBI lineage: Eukaryota > Metazoa > Chordata > Lepidosauria > Squamata > Agamidae > Phrynocephalus > Phrynocephalus versicolor. The sequence goes on from JAHTLZ010000038.1 coordinate 10,299,570, forward strand.
GTGAGATACTATACTGTTTCTATTTAATAGTTGTTATTAGTATTTTCCTATGTTGTAAACCGCCCGGAGTTCCTATATAAGCCCAATAAATAAATAAATAAATAAATAAATATAGGAAGCTGGACTAGATGGGCCTTTGGCCTGATCCAGCAGGGCTCTTCTGAGGTTTTTAGGTTCATAAGGCGGATGGGTACAAAATTGAGGACCAGGGCATAACATGGTTCCTTTAGATGGGTGTCATCTCTTGGAAGAGGGGGGCTGGGTGGTGGACCTTGGCGATAAGGAGGATGATGGGACGAAGCGCCCGCTTACCTGGGACATGAGGGTGTCACACACAGAGGCCAGCCCGGTGCCGACGGAAATGCCGATCACGTTGACCACCTGGCCGCAGGACCGAGAGCGAGACAAGAGAAAGGCGGAGCGGATGAGCGGCAAGAAAACGCTGCCTCTCTGTTGAAAGGGTGGAAATCTGGGCCTCCAACTCCCATCATCCCCCAACAACAACAGGGGCTTCTGGGGCTCGGAATCCAGGTTCCCCCAGTAGAACAGCATTTGCTCTGTTCTTTTTTAATATTTCTAGACCGCAGACAAGGGAAATCAGCCAGTGTGGATCCTGCGTGTAACAGATCCCCGTTGCACTCAAATATGACTTTGTTTTCAGAAGCCCCCGGGCTAGTCTTCAAGAATAAAAAGGGGGACTGTTTTTAAGAAGGGAGATTCAGGATCGGGGAGGATGCGATGAGAGGGAAAGTTCCTTCGCATGCAGGAGATTCCAGGGGAGGGAGAACAAACAGTGCGGGGCTGGGCGGCCTAATGGTTACATACCGAGACGGCCAGCGTGACGGCATCCAGCTCGGCTTTCCCGAGATGGCCGCAGAAGATGGAGCTCACCACGCTGATCAGAAAGCCCAGGAGCTGCGCCACGAACTGGGGGAAAAAAAAAAAAGGAACATCACCAGTGTGCTCCATCATGAGGACTAGACACTTGGGTTGTTTTGGAAGTGGGGAAGACATAAAGCAGAACGAAAGCTAGCGGATCCAGAGAGCGCCCAACCAGCAATAATACCCTTTCTGGATCATCTCCAATTCCATTTCCCATCTGCCAAATTTCCTGTATTTTATCCCATCCGTCAGACCACGCCTTGCACCGTCCTTCCCCCCCCCACTTCTGTCATGGGGGTGGGGGGTTCCCGAGCACACGGACATCTCCCTCCTGCATGCTTTTGGGGCCTGGGGAAGAAGTCACTGTTCCGAACACTGATTCCCCACCACTGCCCTGGCACCGCATCTTAGACATCTAGTAAGCAAAAGCTAGCTTTCTGCATGTGGGGATTTGAGGCTTATTTTTTTTTATTTTTTTAGGGAGGGAGGTGCTTTTTCGCAGGGAAAGTGTTGGAGATTTCTGCTCCCCACTTTCGGACGTCAACGGAATAGCTTTCCTGTGTTTCTTGGGAGGTTTGTCGTTTGAGTTGGCTCTCGGGCCCCTGGATACGGAGCCTCTGCCAGAGTCCTTGTTTTCGTACCCGGGCGGTAAAAATCCAAGGCGAGCTCAAACAGGCACGGACTGGACCTGCTTATGCAACGGCCGCCCGGCCAGGTAGGTAAATAATACACTCTCGGGGTGATGAACTTTCACCAGAAACAGTTGCGAGGGCAGGAAAGGAGGGGCAAAGACATTTTTAATTGACGAAAGGGTGTACAATTAATCCTCAACTGACCCACTGGCGCCGCTTCGAAGAAACGGCTCGAATCCCATCGGTCACTCAAGTAAGACTCATTAAAATCAACGGGGTTGACCACGACCACAAAGAGGACAAGGAGCAGCGCAGGTGTGCTCGATCTTGAGGACTAGAAACCTACTTTTTGGGGGTCATTTTTAGCAGGGCAGAAATCCCTGCTACGCGTTTAAGGGAAACGGTGTAAGCCTCGAGGGACGATTCGCACTCAGGGACTGAAAAGGGTCCTGCCTGTTCCCACCCACCCCCTCCGGACCGATGGTTTTTGTTTACGGTGTCGGGGATCTGGACCCTCCTCCGTGAGCTTCCGGAAGCCATAAGGACGAGAAACTTGAAGTCGCAAATCCCGAATTAGTCCTGGGGCTTCGCTACTGGCCGGCAGGCCAAGCAAACCCTAGTAATGTTTTAAAGAGGGGGAAAAAAGGAGAATATTATCTCACTGGCTGTTTAATAAGCCCCACCGGCCATGGGGTTGTTGGTATTTTTGGCAGCTCTAAGACCGAGGGGGGTGGAGGAGGACGACTCTTATAAGGTCTTGTGGTGCTCCTTTGATCAGTTGAGATCTTTTTTTTTGGGGGGGAGAGGAACATCATATCAGATGCTGAGTGCCTTCACCCCTGGGCGATCAGACGATCGAGGGAACGATCCCGTGGTGCCTGCCTCAAGTCAGCGCCTCCCTAGACGACCGTCAGATGCTCTAAGGGGGGGAAACAATGGACAAAAGACCCAAGAAAATAGGATCCCCACCCCACCCCCACGAAACCCCTGGAAATCCTGATTTGCAGGAGGTCCAAAAGGCAGCTGGGCCGCCCAGAAAACAAAGGTTTGGGTGCTAAAGGGGGGGGGATGTCAGTGCAAAGGGAGACAGGGAGGGGGGGTCTCTTTGGCTACTGGGCTGCAGACTTTAAGTCCCTGCAAAGCCATAAAACAGGAAGATGCAACCTTTGGGCACCGGGAAAGATCTTTGGCCTTCTTCCTTCGCTTATCAGGCAGCTCCAGGGAAAAAAAGGGGGGGGAGGGGGATGCCGGAGCCCCAAAGGATGGGCTGGGAGGGGACACACACCCACACCCACACAAACACACACACACACAATTATAAAAAGAAAAAAGAAAGATCCAGCCTGAAAAAGTCCCATGTCTCATCAGATTTCAACCTTTTTCAAAGACAAAGAAAGAAAGAAAGAATTAAATAACTTTTCTGGGTTGGGAGATATAGCAGCCAGGGAAGGGTTTGGACGGAGAAGCTATTAAAGGAGAACAGCACCCAGCATCCACTTGCAAGGTGTGTGTGTGGGGGGACGCTAGGGGATTTTGGGGGTTGTGGTCCACAAAACAAGAAACCCTCTTCTATTTTTTTAAAAAGGGTATTAAGAACCCTCCTGGAAGCATCCAAAGGAGCGGAAAGAAATCCACCCCTCCAAACACAAACAAACAAACAAACACACACACACACACCCTGTTCGATCCGTTTCAGCAGGGGAACCTAAACTGTTGCTTTTCAAGTCACATTCTGTGTGATCTCAAACCGGGACAGGAGGAAAAACGCACCGCAACCCTGACAAAACACCCACTCGAGGCACGTTTAAAAGCTCTGGCAAAACATTGAATTTTCCGTTACGGTCCTTCTTGCTCTTTTAAACAACAACATCCGTTGCCCTTCTTTCCAATGCCAGCCTCGATCAACCACTGGCCGTTTCAAAATCAGCAATCGATAAATGAAATATTGGAGTGGAGGGCTCGCTCTGGCTCCTTCCTCCTCCGCCCGACCCCCCAAAAGCTCAGCCTTTCCTCCTTTCGGGAGGTCGACCGGGATATATTCGTAATACATTGATTGATTGATTGATTGATTGATTGATCTTCTTTCTCTCCTCCCCCCCCTCCTTCGCCGGGCTTACCACGGGGGCCCCGATCTTGACCAGCTCGCGGGCTTCTCGCCCTGCCCCGACCGGGAGGAGCCGCCGGAGCCTGCGGCCAACTTGGAGCCCCGGCCAAGAAGAAGCCGCCGCCGCCGCCGCCTCTTCCTCCTCCTCCTCCTCCGGGGGTCCCATGGCCGCCGACCCCAACGGCCGCGCCGCCCGAGGCAGCCACCGCCACCGCCGCCCGCAATCGCAAAGCCCAGTGCGCCCACGTGCCGGCCCAGGTGGCGGGAAAGGGCGCGGCCCGGGAGGGGAACCCCCGGCCCCCATTGGGCGGAGAGGGGCGTGACGTCACTGGGAGGGCGGGAGGCAGCCACGCCCCTCGCGCCGGGGCGGGGCGGGGGAAGAAGGAAGCTCCACCCACCAGCAGGATTCCACCCTGCTCTCTCCAGGACGCAAGGAGCTGGGTTGCATTCGTTTTGCCCCATCATCATCATCATCATCATCATCATCAACACTACTTTAAAGTTTAGATTTGAAAGCAGTAGATTGAAGCCTCATGGATTATTATTATAGATGGATTCTGTTCTATAATCACTATTTATTATTATTATTATTATTATTATTATTATTATTATTATTATTATT
>JAHTLZ010000038.1:10316101-10326945 GCA_023846285.1 Phrynocephalus versicolor
GCCCGGGGACGGCCACCGTCAGCCAAGTCCTGACCACCAAGCAGCTGATCGTCTGGAGGGGCCTGGCCGTCGGGGCGGCCTTCGGAGTCCTGGCGGTGGGGCTCCTTGCCCGGTTCCTCGCCATGAAGGATTAGGGGGCACCGGGAGGGGGGGGAGATCCAGAACAACCACACAACGACCACAACAGCACGCCAGACACCAACCAGGTGCTTAGGAGGCACGACCGTCGTCACCAAGGAGGGAACTCGAACCCGGGACCGTGCAAACCCGCCAGCCCAGAGCAGCTCTTAAACATGCCCCAACCCCTTTGTCTGCAGGTCCAGACCCCAAAAAACAGTTGCGCACGGACCTTGCGGGAACTGCTTGGCGGGACCAGAGGCCCCATACTCCCCGGGGCTAGCGCGACACGTGGCAATGGGGTAAATGGGAGCTGTAGTCCCATGCCAGGCAAACCTCCCCCGTAGGCTGATGGTTCCACCTTGATTTTTATACCCACGGGAACAATCGAGACCCATTGAAACGTACAGAAGAAGATGCGGAAAGCCGGCAACGGGGAAAGCCAAAATCTAAAATCTCTGCATTCGGGCCGTAAAATTCCTTTATTTCAGTCGTAGATTAAAAATGCTTCATTTGTTTGACATATAGGTATTTTAGTACATACATTTGCGGATATCTTTATTTTAGGAATATACAATTTTTCAATATAGAATTATCTAGTTTCTTTTTGTCTTTTCTTTCAAAGTAATAGTTTTATGCGTACGTTAGTTTCTAATGTGAAGGAGGCTTATTGCTTTGATAAAAAAGAGAAAAACAGCAGGATGGGGAGGGTTTAGGGCAGGAGAGGTGAGGTGAGGCTGCCTTTTACTTATTGATTCACGTATCTGTGATAGGGCAGGAAGCATTTCGGAGCTGAAGCCACGGTTTAAAGCTGGCTTGTTTCTACAGGTAATGTGGTTAATACTAACCATAGTTTGCGGCTGCAGACGTTACTACAAGCTACCATTAACTGAAAATGAAACATGGTCCCCCCTCTCTCTTAAGACTGTGGGAATGGTAGGAAAGAGACTGGTTGGTTGGTGGAAAAGTTACTTTTGAAGATGTGAGTGGCCACTAAATTAAGGACAGGGCCAGGGCAGCCCTTCAGAGACCGGTGGACTACAAGTTCCATCAGTTGGCTAGAGCTTCCGCCCAATAAAATCTGGAGGGCCCCCGCCTTTCCTGATCTTGTGCTAAGCTAAGGATTTCCTGCGAGACCAAGATCTACCAAATGACACAACAAAATGTACAGACCCGCTCCGGTGAAATTTGATTTATCCGCTGCTTACATCAGCTACAAGGATGTTCTTAAATCGAGACAAATCAAGCCACCAGTTCTCATAAAGGACTCTCCCGCCAGCACCTTTTTTTTTGGGGGGGGGTTCCACGCCACCCTTGGTTTTTTTCCCCCTGAGCCTGGAGACATTCTTAAGCCGTTAAAGAAAAATATAGAGGAAAGATAATAATAACCTATGTGTTAGATCAAGCCAATCACTTGCTCCCTCTAAAATTATCACGTTTCGTTTACGGTGGCCGGCGAACCTCCGATTCAGAAAATTCCAAGCTAAAAAGTAGAAAAGGAAAAAAAAAACATTATAAAACAAGGTTAGTTTTATCTGGAGACACGGGTGAGCTTTGCTGAATCAAAGGATGCCGACGTAAACAGAGCCAGCCTGGAGCCTGCAGGATTAACTTTAGCCACAAGGAGGCAATCTTTCCCTGTTGGGCGGAGAGGCGACATAATACTGTAATAATTCCAATTATTACTGAATTCCTATTGCTAATTTTTAATCTGACCCGTTGAACGGAACGAAAGCACGGAGGGTGGCTTTGAGGCCATGAAGATTCGTTGTGTGCAGGACGATACCCTAACCCAGTAGTGGGCAAACTTCGGCCCTCCAGATGTTTTGGACCACAACTCCCAGCATTCCAAGCCTGTATTGCCAGTAACAAAGGACTGTGGGAGTGGTGGTCCAAAACATCTAGAGGGCCAGAGTTTGGTCACCACTGCCCTAACCCTAATCCTCTGACCCCATCACACCCCCAACCAAGGCAACTCCCTCTCTCTCTCTCTCTCTCGGGACCGGCCCTGCCGCCTGGAAAGCTGGGCTCAGAGACATTCTTTGCGTGGACTACGACTTCCAGCATCCTGCCAGGGGTGGGGGAGGGTGGGAGTTGTAGTCCACGCAAGAAGTTTTCCCAAGGTTTTATTTTTTTGGGGGCGGGCGGGGGTGAAGAAGGAACAGGGAAGTCAGGAGCCGATTGGAGACACAGGGGGAAGAATTCCCCCCCCCCCAGATCTCCGGGCGCTTACGGCTGCTTCCTCCCCGTCGGCCGCCCGGGCCAAACTCCCCGTCGGCGGCTCACCTTGGCCGCCACGGCCACCAGCACGCCCAGCACGGCCAGGGCCACGAGGCCCACCTTGCGCCGGTTGAACTTGGCCAGGACGAAGGTCTTCATCCAATCCACCTTCTTCTGGCTGGCCGGCGGGTAGCGCAGGTTGTTGACCGACTCCATGGCCAGCGAGCGGACGAGGCACGAGCGGCGGTGGGAGAAGGTCTCGAAGGAGTGGCGCCCGTGGTAAGCCCCTATCCCGCTGTTACCTGCGGAACAAAGGAGGCACGGGAGGTTTCAGAGGTGGCGGGTTTGACCCTGGAGGAGCAAAATACGGAAGCGGGTATGCCGGGGAGAGAGTTGGGCCCCAGATGTACCCAGATCTAAATCAGTGGTTCTCCACCTGTGGGTCCCCAGATGTTCCTGGACTACAGCTCCCAGAATCCCCTGCCAGCACAGCGAGTGGCGGAGGCTTCTGGGAGTGGCAGTCCGGGAACATCTGGGGACCCACCGGTGGAGAATCACTTAGCTAAAATCATAATGAGACCGGCTTTATTATTATTATTTATCAACTTGCGCAGCGGGCTAAATCCAACTAGCCTTGGTGCAATGCCAATTTTTAACGGAACAGTTTTAAAAAAATAATCACCGTATGGGGTATTAGTAACGCATCGGAGGAAGACGCTGGTAAAACGGTTTGCCCTCCCCAAACCAAGCAGCTAGTCCTCAAGGGCCCCGAAACACAATTCTACACGTGTCTAAGATGAAGCCAGGAGGAGGGATCGGATTACAGCTCCCATCATCTCCGGCTACGGGCTGTGCTTGGGGAGGATGATGGAAGCCCGAGTCCCACAAGGATCAGAAGGTTCCTCATCTGCTCCTCTGAAGAAGCATGGAGTTTTGTGGCTCTTTTGATGTGGAACTTAAGTTTACCCTGTTAAGGCCATCTTAAGTATTGTTCTGAATTTTTTTTTTTCACTAGCTGGACTTTGCGGAGAAATCTTCAGAGGAGTCCTAGCTGGGCGGGGGGAGGGGGGAGAGAATATTTGGTGGGGATTTGTTTCACGCCCTCCGTGGATACTGAATCCTGTGGATAATAGCAAACACACAATTCCTGTCTCTCTCTATAGCAAGTGAAAGCCCGTTTCCCTCTAGTGTTTTGGTAACACACAGCTGCCTATAAGATGGAGGGTTTGCACTAGCTGTATTCAGACCGATGAAGCTGTTTGGACGAACAGCGAAACGCTTCTATCTCTCAAAAAAGAAGTCCAGTAGCCATGACTCAACTTCCAGATAAACTCACCTGGATGACTGAGAATCTTCACAGACACACGTGAAAATGATTTTTTTTCTGGATTTCTTTTACACACACACACACACACACACACCTTAAGACTGTGGGTAAGTGAATCAGTCAATAGTTGTCCTGTGGATAAGAGAGTCCTCATCTACTTTGTACAGTACAGTATACTGTATGTTATTTCTAAATAATCACCTTCATTTCTTACAACCGGCCTGCAAGGTGAGGGCGCCTGCAAAGTACCAGCTCTTAGAGTCCATCTCCTTGCACTGATGCCAGTGTAAAGATCCGTGCCCTGGACTCCCTCCAGTTCAAATGCCTCACTCAAAGGGAATCCTGGTTAAATCTGCGGGCGGGGGAAGAGGAACGACCCCAACCCCCAACCCCTCCCCTGAGAGCCACCAACTCACCCACGCCACCAAACGGCAAGCCCGGGACGCTATAATGCATCAGGACGTCGTTGGCGGTCACTCCACCGCTGGACGTCTCTGCGATCATCCGCTTGATGATCTAGTCGGGAAGGAAGACAGAAGATAGAAGATTATCTTTATTTTGTTTCGGTACCGGGGCTTGGTTTCCTTGTCCAAAATAAATAAATAAGTCTATTATTGTTATTTGTTTGTGCCCGAGTGGTAAAGGGCTCCGAGTTAAGTGATATTTGGATGGGTTAAGGCTTTACACTTGACTACATTGTCAGGGTGGACCAAGTGACCTCTGGTGCTCCTTCTGTATCTGCAATGCCATGATTTCATGAGGATCGGATCCGGGATGGGGCACCCGATCCCGGCACCGATAATACTGACCTTCTTGTCCTTAGCAAAGACATAAAGAGCCAAGGGCTTCTCCCGCTCGTTGATGAAACGGATGGCTTCCTCCAGGTCCTTCACGGGGATAATCGGGAGGATGGGGCCAAAGATTTCCTCTTGCATGACCTTGGCGCTCGGGCTGACGTTTGTCAGGATTGTGGGGGCTGTTGGGGGGGGTTAAAAATGAGAGAGGAGGAGGAGGGGAATGTGAGTTTAGTGGATGCCGGATGAAAAGATGGGCGTGAATGGCGTGGGAGGAAGACTGGGGGGGGGGGGGAACCCTTTCCGTTACTTACTGTTGCGAACAAATCAACAGCAAAGAACCGACTTCAACAGACCAGGATGCAAGCTTCTGCATCCCTAGATGCCAAGGTGGGCTGAACCACCCACACTTTGCAAAAAAATATATATATATGCACAAACAACCCAACTGAAAAAATGGACAGAACAAGAAGTAGCCAAATGTCCTATTTCTTTATTTTTAATTGGCAACCTTGCATGCTACCGGTACTTTGATCAGGAAGGATGTTTTGTAGGCTGAGGTGATTGCCCATCTGTCCCGCACTAACTAACCCATCTTTCCTTCCGTCCGCTGAATTCAAAGAGAGACCAGCCCCCCCCCGCTAAGCGCTCCTTTCCCTCGGTTTCATCTGCTGAAGTCAGTTCATTGTTTGCTGTTGATTTCTTGACAATTGTAAGTAATGAAATTTTTCCGTTTCTCCCCCCGCCCCCAAACAAATGCCTCCGAGTGAGCGACTGAGACCATCCCAGCCAGTTAACAAGAAAGGAGCGGACCCATGGTGTTTAAAGCTATTTTACCCTACAAATCTCTATCCTTCTATACTTTGGTTTGCTTTTTAACCTGCCCCATGAATTACAACGAAGCCACTTTTGGGGGAGCGTGTCTGTAGGTCATTAAAAACCATCAGTTTATTTTTTCAGTGGCCTCAGAACAAGAGTTCTGCATGCATGTGGCATTTGGTACATGCTGCCCAATGCTTTGTAAACTTCCTAACTCTTAAATAAAGCAAGCTACTGATGAATGGAGATGGCGAGCCAACATGGAAGCAACACATTGCAAACAGGGCGTTATTTGTAACCGGGGGTCATCTCATCACATCTCTTAATGAAAATAACAGAGGCAGAAAAATGCATAATATTTTGTCCCACCCGATTCACCCACTAGAATACCCAGTTGAAAGCATCGGTTCAAAAAGCATCTCCTTGCCCGCACAAAGTTCAATCCAAACCCACGCCGGTCCCCGATCTACCGATATAGCACTCCGCTTCATCCGCGTCACCCCCGAGAACGGCTTTCTGTCCTTCCAAAAGGCTCATGATTCTCTTAAAATGCCGCTGGTTCACGATCCGTTCGTAGTCCGGCGATTTCTTCACGTCGCCCCCGTAAAAATCCTGCAAGAGGAGATTCAACCTGAACTAGAGCACCATCCAAATTCAGATCTTATTTATTCAAACTGTAGGTTGTTTCATAATAATAATAATAATAATAATTTATTGTCGTTGTGTGTATATACACAGTATACACATACAACGAAATTCAGACACCCAGAGACCAGATTCAACACGCACACACACAAATCTCCAAACACTCTCACACAGATTAAAAAAACAAAAAACAAAAAACCCTTCAACACACACGCATAAAAATCCCTGAACACTCCCCCACCCACCAACCCCCCCTTAAAAACATAAGCATCTACACAACAGGCTAGGTAATCCTGTCCAAGTGCTAACTACTGGTGGTTCTTGAGTTCATTATTAGGTGCAATTATAGCTCTGGGATAAAAACTTATTTTCCCACTAAGACTGACTCTCGGTCCTCCTTAACTGAGCCCAGGCTGAGTTCCTGGCCAGCAGCAGCTCCCGGCCAGAGGAGGGTCCGACAATCAAGCGAGGAGCGGGTGTTTTGTAAGGTTAACGGCTCTTCCTTGCCCATTCCAGCCGCCCTCAAGGACGAGGCACGAAGACAGGGACGGCCCGCTTCCACTCTCACCTTCAGCGCCTTCTCCACCCGCTTCACAATTTCATCTTGAATGGACGGGTCGCACAGGATGTAGTCGGGAGCGATGCAGGTCTGCCCGCAGTTCATGTACTTGCCCCAGGCTATGCGCCTGAAAGGATCAAGAAAGAGGAAAAAGAGGAGACACATTTACTTCTTAGTTACCGAAAGGGTTTTTGTGCTGCTCGATTCCTAAGAAGGAGCAGTTCAAGGAACGAAGGGATAAAAAATCGCCAGCTAGGGGCTTGGAATCTAAAAGACACGACATTAGAGGAAACAAGCCAGAGGAGGGAAGAGGAAAACAAAAAAGACAGAGCAAATGTTGTTTTCTAATGGCTTTCTCTTTCCGCTATCAAACACAACAAATATGATGGTGTTTGCCTCCCCCTAGTGGTTAGTTTTGTTATCTCTGTCTATAGAAATATACATTTCTTGGATTTTACATTTAATATTTTCAGATAAGTAAATCAGGAGATATAGATCCTGCAGATACGAGGATCCTACAGTATTATTTTTATCAGCGGCCCAAAGGCCGGGCTCGTGATATTTCCACGAGGCCTCTTACCGGCAGGCGATGTCCAGGTCACAGTTTTTGTCGACATAACAGGGGCTCTTCCCTCCCAGCTCCAGCGTGACGGGCGTGAGGTGCTTAGCCGCGGCCTCCATGATGATCCGGCCCACGGTGGAGTTGCCGGTGTAGAGGATGTGGTCGAATCGTTGCTTCAGCACCTCCGTGGTCTCGGGGACGCCCCCGTTGATGACCGGGTAGAGCTCCTGCAAAGGGAGAAACCAGGGAGGGGTTGAGAGAGGTTTGTGTTCTGGAAGAGATGTGGGGTGAGACTAGATGACCCCCGGGAACCCACATGGACAGCGTTGCAGCACCGCATCCCCACCTTGTCCAGATACTGCGGGATCAGGTCTTGGAACAGCTGGGCGGTGTGTTCACTGACCTCCGAGGGCTTGATCACGACCGCATTCCCTGAAACGCGTAGGGCAGAAAGAGACGGTCACACAACTCGACATCCCTGAGCCTAGCAAAAGCGGAAGGTTTTAAGCCAAATTAAAGATCTGCCTGCGATCCTTTTCTGCTAGAACCTCTGGTGCTTAAATGGAAACCACATGTTTGTGTGTGTGGGGGGGGGGAGGAGGTATAAACCAAAGGCAACAAAATGCACCAGGGCTGCATCTAGACTTACTCCAGAGTAGACGCACCCCTCTCTCACCGAGCCCCCTAGCTCAACTGGAATTCAGGGGCCCTGTCACAAGGGCTGTCACACACACACACACACACACACACACACACACACACACACACACAAAACCGGCTGGGAGAAGGAAGACGGGAGGAAGATGGGAGGAAGACAGAACGAAGATGGGAGGAAGACAGAACGAAGGCAGGAGGAAGACAGAACGAAGATGGGAGGAAGACAGAACGAAGATGGGAGGAAGACAGAACGAAGATGGGAGGAAGACAGAAGGAAGGCAGGAGGAAGACGGGAGGAAGACAGGAGGAACAACAGTTTGGAAAATCCATCCAACCTGCGGCAATGGCCCCGACCAGCGGATGGATGATGAGGCTGAAGGGGTAGTTCCACGCCCCGATGATCAGGACCACGCCGAAGGGCTCGCGTTGGATGTAGACCTCGTCCCCCAGGGTCATGGCGGTCTTCGGGACGCGCTCGGGGGCCGCCCAGGCGGGGAGGCTCTCCATCGCCGTGTCGATCTCCAGCAGCACATTCATGACCTCGTAGCTGAAACTGCTATACGGGTTCTGGGGCGGAAGCAGAAGCAGACGGTGTGTGTGTGTGTGTGTTAGTCTTGATGACCCCAAGCATAAGGCAGGTGCCAGGGTGGATCCCGCCAGGGGGTGCCCTCCCCACGGGAGTGAAAATCACAGCCCCCTTGCTGTGGGGAAAAATCTCAGGGCGTTAACTTTTCCCAGGGATCCCGCTGGGGATAAAAAAATTTCCCAAGGACCCCTTCTAAGATGGAGCTGCTGTGGTTTTAGATTTTTTTCCCCAGGGACTCTTCTGGGAGAAAGGATCCGATGAAGAACTTCCCAGGGGGGACACCCCCCCCCCTGCCCAAATGAAAGCACCAACTTCGCTTTCTTTTGTGGCCATCCCCAGCTTTACACACCCACACCCACAAGGGTGCCCCAATGTCCCCACAAGGACACAACTGAGGCTTCTGCTGCAGATTTCCCCGGGGGGACACTAACAGGGCCATGCTAGGAGTGCAAGATACTTCCCAAAGCCATTGTCATCTTTGAGCAGGTCAACCGCCGGTTCTCGAAGGAATGCTGACCCCAGTTATGCGCCAGATTTGGGTTTTCTCATGGCCCCTTGCCAGGAAGGGTGTCTTTCCCAGGGAGCCCAATCTCGGAATTCCCCGGGAACCCGGCCCAGCAGAACCAGCGAGGGACCGACCTTGTTGAGATCCTTCTTGAGAGCGGATTTGATCTCCTGGTCCCTCTCTTGCACCATCTTCTTCAGGGCTTTCAGCTGCTGGATCCGGAAAGCCAAGGGACGGGTCTTGCCGGTGTGGAACGCCGCCCGGGCCCGATCCACCGTCTTCTTGATCTGCTCCATGACTCCTCAAAGGCTGCAGCGAGACAAGGCGGACCAGCTGTCGTTCAGTCGATGCCACTTCCCTCGCCGGCCTGGCCTTTCACCCCTGCCCTACAGCGATGGCCTTGTGCGGGTGTGTCTTTGAAGATGCCCTGTATAGCCCTCGCAACCAATCCTAAGTGAAAGCAAAAAGGACACCCTTCGGATCGCAATTTCCCAGGGACGTGGGATGAAGGATTCCCCCCCCCCGTCTTCCTATTTGGAAGGGACTGGGTTTTCACTAGCCTCTTTGGAAGAACCCACAACCTGTGGGGCCATACGCTCATTTCAACCCCCCCTTCATTACCAACCCTGACCCTTTTATTCGTAACAAACATCAGTCATACGAGATTCCAAGGTACACACCCTTCATGTCCAGATAAAACCGGTTCCCGGGATACCCTGGAGCCCAGAAACAGATAAGATACTGGAAACCTTTCTCCCAGTGACGCCTGAAAAACAGGTCTGCCTCTCTTGGCCTGTTGTGACGCTGCAATCTTTTAGGGGCGCCCCGGGGCAAAAACCCTCTCCCAAACAGGAGGCACGGGGGAAATGCCACTCATTCCCTTTCTTTTGATCTTCCAACAGCTTTTAATATAAAATCACCCCCATTCTGAATACTCCGTCCTCAGCGTCACACGGCACGCTTCGACCGAGCTCTGCATCACCCAAGAGACTGGCCAATTCCGCGCCCAAAAACTCGGTCTCGAGCCAATCTGCGGTCGGCCGCCAGCTGCCGGCATCGAGTCAACCCCGGTGTAAACTCCAAACTGACCCCATTAAGTCTACCTTCCTGATTCCCGTCCGCAAGGCGCCTGGGGTGCTTTTTAAAAGGAGCAAGGTGGGGGTCAAGAAATGTTTTTAATTGAACTGAATCGAGGAACTCCCAGAATTAGGACATCCTGGGCCCTTGGCGGGGGAACGTTTTATTTATTTATTTTATTTATCTATTTTTACAACTTATATGCCGCCCACTACCCAAAGGTCTCTGGGCGGTGTTCCTAAGCGGTGGACACGACACTTGAGGATCAATGTGTTTCATCACTAGGGCAAAAGACGCAGAATGTTAACACGTGATCGAAGACGGAAGAGGAGGCCTCAGACACCTTCCTTACTGTCTTTTGCAACTGGGACAGCCGTGCCTCGAAGGGGAGGGTGGACGCCCAGCCCCACCACCAGCCCCAAACGTGGCAACAAACAGCAGGGTTTTTTTCCTCTCTCCTGGGGCCCAAGTCTGAACTCGGGAGGAACGGAGACCCTCGGGATTAGAACTCACGAAAGCTGCGACCGGCTGCTCTCTCTCTCTCTCTCTCCTCCACCTCACTGAAGCTCAGCAATCCTCTCTCTGTCTCTGTAGAAACTGGGCCCTTTTTCCTTCCCACCAGCTCTGGCTCAGCCGGGCTTCAATTATACACCCACACAGGGCGTGGGGAGATTGGCCCAGATGCGCACCAGGTCCCCAATTAAAATTTATTTATTTATTTATTTATTTATTTATTTTAATACTTATATACCACCTGTCTTCCGGAGGAACTCCGGGCGGTTTACAACAAAGGCATAAACAATGCAAAGTAAAATAATAATAAGCTAAATAAAACATCATGAGAAAGGAAGAAAAACTCTCAGGATGCTTGGCTGGTTTGCCCCCCAGAAGTGTTTGGATCTGAATTTCTGACCCCCAGGGCAAAGGCAGAGAGTTGCCCCAAAGCCAGGCAGATATTCCACAGGGGAGGTGAATT
>JAHTLZ010000038.1:10326955-10351104 GCA_023846285.1 Phrynocephalus versicolor
CTGCCACTCTCTGGGAGGCCACTAGAGGCCAGGACTGCCTTTCTCTCCAGGCAAGCTTTCTCTGAATGATAAATAAATATGAAATATTACAAATGAAAAAATTAAAAACGCAAGTATTCTGTATATTGCTTCCACCTTTCTCCTAGTCAAATAGATTGTTTTCAGGTTAACCAGCACTCCTAAGCAAGGCTGAAATGCCTCTTTTGTTGTTCTCTATTTCTTTGCACTGGTTTAAGTATTTCTTCTGTCATCCAACTAGGCTTTTATTTTCACTACAAGAATTATCTTCTTGCATTCTTCCCTAATAATATCCCTCATTTCAATCCACTTCTGGTTCTCCACCAAACGAGTTTAGTAATATCAATCGCTTATGTGGATTTGGAATTCCCCAAGAAAGTTGTCTAGATTATATTTCGGCACCGAGATTGTTTTAGCATTCTTCTTCAGCTTGACTCTAATGTTGGATATTCACAGCTCGCAAACGACCTCACAATCCCCTCCTGGGTCTTATTTTGGCAAAGAGAATACAGCTTCTCCACCTCCTGCTCCCAATTACCCCGTCCATTTGATTTTGCGATGCAACCATCTGGCCATGTCCACGCGTACAGCCATCGGCTTGGTTGCCCGAAGCGTGCATTTGCAATAAACAGATTTGTTGGCTTCTTGTGCTTTTCCCAAAGGCCAAATTTTCCAGCCACATTCGGTTCTGCTTGGTGCAATCATGTTCTGTTCCAGTCACTCACAATTACCATTGTCTATTGTTTTTCTGGGTGACCCGGGTCCTGCTGGATCCTTGGAAAGCTCCTTCAAAACATAGTCCAGCTCAAAAAATTGTGATGCAGACTCGATTTTTTTTTTTTGGGGGGGGGGGTCTGGAACGCAACCGGCGCCTTCGAAAGCACGCACACTTGGGCCCGCAAAAGTTCCTTACGATTCTCGTCCCAAGGGGTGGGACCCAGCTCGCCCCCCGGAAAAGACCAATCAAAACATCTCCGGTGCCGGGAGGGAAATTTGGGGTCTTCCCTCTTGGCTTTTAACGAGATCCAGCTTTAATTGGCCTGCTGCCACCTGAGACACCGGAGTCGAAGGGGCTTAAATGACAGCCAGAGCTCTGGGTAAAAATTGGATTTTTTGGGGGGGCTTGGGTTTGGGGGAACCCCAAATTTTGGAAATGTCAGGGACTCCCCGAATCCTCCATCACTGTTTTTTTTGTGGGGGGGGGGGGGTGTCGCGTCTCTCTCTCTCTCTCTCTCTCTCTCTCTCTCTCTCTCACACACACACACACACACACACACACACACACACACACACACACACACACAAACCACAGGCCCCAAGCGGGGTTGCTTTCATGGCGAAAACAATCTTTCTTCTCCTCCTCTGCGCCCCGAGGCTGATTTAAGGGGATTTAATAAACAGGATTCTTAATTGTAAACTAAGCCAGGAACGGGAGGGGAGGGGGGAATCAGAATGAATTTTTACCTGCTCGCCCGCAGTGCTGCTCGGTTCACCCAGGACGGACTTTGTCCTTGATGGACGCCAGCCCTGTATCTCTCCACCCTCCTACGCGGGGAGACCTGGATCTGAGCCCGGGACCTGACAACAAGAGAGAAGGGTGCCGTACATTCGTTAAAAACAATGCCCGAGCTGGAAATAATCAAACACACATGCGTGCAAAGAGAACCAAAAAGAAGAAGGTGGAAGCTAGCTTTTTTAAAATTCGAGATCTCCATCTCGACGGCACAAGGAGGCAGGGGTGTAGCTGCGTGGATCGTGGCCGCCCTGGTGCCCCCCCACACACCACCACCCCTGCGAGGTGGGCCAGGATCTCCAAGGCATCCGGCGAGGCCTTTTCTCTCGGCCTCCGAAGGCCCCGTCCAGCGAGAACGCAGGCGAGAGGGCCTTTTCGAGAGCCGCTCTTATAGCCTGGGGAACTCCCTCCCACTGGAGGCCCGCTGGGACCCGCCTTGGGAAAGGAAACACCACCAGCCCACAGGGGAGCAGGGAGTTTCAATATAAATGCTGTCGTTTAAGGATGATAGATGGATGATCAACATTCACAAACCACCACCACCACCACCACCAGGACGTGTGGGTGCCCGTGGCCCAAATTATAAGCTGCCAACCACACCCCGTTCTTGGACATGGTGCTTCTTGATCGATTTATCGCCTATTAACCTGGGCCAGTGACACAGCCCTTTGTGCCATGAAATAAAACCCTTTTTTTGCTGGTGGGTCTCAGCAGCCGGACGGGCCCGCCATCTCAGACCAGGGTAGAGGGCCAAGCCTCAAGATTTGGCCGCCCGAGGCCACACACCGCCCCTGTCCTGCATTCGGGGTGTGTGTGGGGGTAGCCAATCAGAGCAACAAAGAGATGGGGCCTTATTTTCTAAGTACCCAGAACACAACTCCCAGGAAGCTCGGTTTGTTTTTCGGAGGGGCGGATAGGTGCCGAAAACAGGCGGTGTGTATAACTCCCTCGGATCAAGGATCGCCCCCACCATCACCGAAACCAGACCGGGCATCTTTCAATAGGGTTTTGAGATGCCCCAAATCGTATCTACCCAGGAACGGGAGAGGGGAAGACAGATAAAACCCATTGATTTGCAAGGCTGTGCTTGTTAAGGGGATGGGGAAATGAGAACCCAGCTCCCTCAGATTTTCCTCTGGGGGGGTGGGGGGGGCACCGAGCATAGACTGGAATGAATGTTTAATTGTTTTAATCTGCATGGGTTATTGTTCGGGCAAGTTGGGTATTTTTTTTTTGCAATCTGTTGTGCACCACCTAGTGTTCTCTAAGGAGCGCGGTTAACAAGTTCATAAATAAAATAAAATAAAATAAAATAAATAAAATAAACAAACAAATAAATAAAATGAAGGATATTCACTCCTTCTCTGCCCTGCTTTTGGTCATCCTCCTTCCTTTATGCTTTACCCTTTTGATATTTTTTTTTGCCACCTCCCTCTTTTCTCCGCCTGAGCCCCCCCCGATCCCTCACCCCCTCCTGGTGTCTTTTCCTCAGGCGGCCAATTCCAGGAGGCTACCTCCGGGCATTCCATCACCCAGAAGGAAAATATCACACCCAGAGGGTCATCGTTTGGATACACGGACCGGGACGGGGGGGTGTTGTGTTTTTCGAGTTTCCTGAGACGGCAGAAGAGCTCAGGTCGGCTCTGAGCGGGAGACAAACAGAGATCTTCCATTCGAGAACAACCCCCTCTTGATAGGAAAACAAGTGTGGCACGGAGGGTGAAAGACCCCCGGGGGGGGGGGGAATCAATTTTTTGAGTCCCGCCGGTCATGAATGGTTCATCTATAACTACCAAGGCCTCCCCTGGGCTGTGAGAGGCGACGCAGGAGGTACGGTTTTTTATTTTTGGGAAAAAGTTCCGTTGGAAAAAACTAAACAGTGCGGGAAGTAGGTGTGTAATTACATTTGTATCTGGGGGATAAAAAGCAGTGGCCATAAATTAACTGCTCGCGTTCTCTTGTCGCTTTAACGGAACGTTGTCTCTTAATGTTGTGTAAGGTGTCCCTCAATTCCCTGTTTATCAATACTTGAACGTGTCTTAATTATGCTGGACTGTATATTAGCCCTTATTACCGAAAGCCGCCTTGGGTCCTTTTTCCAAGGAGAAAGGTGGGAGGAAAATACTGTAAAATGAATAAATAATAAATAAAATAAAATATAATAAAATAAAATAAAATAAAATAAAATAAGTAAGTAAATAAGGAGAAAAACGAACAAAAAAATTTATTTAAGCACGTATGTAACAGTACAATTGCATGAATCTGTTCCATTTCTCTGGATTCTTTATCTATACATTTCCTGCCTTTTCTAGCCAGGAGCCGCCGAGAGCGTCCGGACGGACAGAGGGTGGCGGAGTTACTTCTTGCCCTCCACGAGGGAACGGATCCAGTCGAACTTCTTCTGGGTGGCCGGCGGGTAGCGGTTGGCGTTGGCCGCGTCAGAGCCGAGGGGCCGGATCAAGCAGGCGCGGCGGTGGGAGAAAGTCTCAAAGCTGAAGCGGCCATGGTAGTGGCCCATGCCGCTTTCGCCTGCGGGACGACAGGGGACAAGAGGAGGAAGGCTGAACCCGTGCCGGAGACGCCGAAAGGCGGAAACGGCACGCAGGGAGAGTTTCTAGTCCTCAAGGAATTCACGTTACAATGAAAATGAATTGTCTAGTTTAAAATCCTATTTTGAATGAAACGCACTGTATAGTAGTAACCCAAGATATGAGGCTTAACCCAGTGGTGAATTCTAACTAAACCGATTAGTTTGTCGGTCTCATTGTGTTCCAAATCCCTTTCATTCAATGGGTCTACTCTAATTGGGACAGGCCGCTGGCTTTAGCCTGCTGGGCCACGGCTTAATCAGCTAAAGCTAATTATTGCCCCTGTTATAAATGCTGTATATACAGGGTGGCTGGTTATACTGCGCCCAGACTCTGGAACTCCCTCCCACTAGAGGCCAGGGCTGCCTCATCTCTGTTGTCCTTCCGGAAACAGGCCAAGAACTTTCTCTTCAGGCAAGCTTTCCCTGAATGATGGACTACCAGGTGTATTTCATATGAATCTATAGGTTCACATAGAGTTTGTGTTTATACCTACTTATAACCTTGTAGCTTTAATGTAATGTTGTCTATTAATGCTATAAGATGTCTCTTAATTCTTTGTTCTCAAACGCTTAAACATGTCTTAATTGTACTGGACTGTAGATTGTCCCTCGTTACTGTAAGCCGCCTTGGATCCTTTTCCAAGGAGAAAGGCGGGGTTAAAATACTCTAAAATAAATAAAACAAATACTGATGATGGTCCAATAGTCAGCACTGATTCTCTTGTTATGAAACATTTCACTTTGCTTTAATTCCGCAGAGTTGGCTCCGAAATCTTCAGACGGGATCCAATTATTTCCGCAAAAATGAAAACAACACACCCGTTCTAACACGTAGCCCTGGCTTCCTAGATGTTCCCTGCATACTAAAAGTGTTCTGCTTCTATACCACCCCATACCACTTTAAGTAGTCTCTGGGCGGTTTACAATTTTAATTACAGTGTGCAGGCTACACATTGCTCCCACCCCCAGCAAGCTGGGTCCTCATTTTACCGACCTCGGAAGGATGGAAGGCTGAGTGAACCTTGAGCCTGCTACCGGGGATTGAACCCCCAGGTCGTGAGCAGTTTTACCTGCAGTGCAGGCATTTAACCCCTGCGCCACGAGGCTTGTCAAGGTCGCACCACAGCCTTGCACGGTCGGGCTGCGGGTATCTACCTTCCCCCCAAACACTCCTGCGGGTTCGTCCTGGAGAGGGGTGATTCGAACCCATGGCCCGTTCTGGCCGGGCAGCCCCTAAAGGCGAAGAAGCCTCCTCTGATTCCCCGGCCCTCGTTTCTAAAAAAAACCGCCAACTTACCGACGCCTCCGAAGGGCAGGCCCTCAACAGTCACGTGCATGATGGCGTCGTTGGCTGTCACTCCGCCGCTGGTGGTTTCGCAGATCATCTTCTCAATCACCTGGCCAACGAGAAAACCGAGAGGAGGAGGAGGATCACACCCGATCCTCCCAGGCTAGGCGTTGGAGGCAACTAACACCACGAGAGGCTCGAAAGGGGGAAAAAACAAGAAATTGGGCCTTCTCTGCCGTTGCCCCTCGCCTGTGGAATAACCTTCCACCAGACATCTGCCTGGCCCCCTCTTTGGCTGCCTTTAAAAAAACTATTAAAAACTTGGTTATTTAAGCAGGCATTCCCCCAAATGTAATTGCAATTCAGTGTTCACCCATTAAATCTTGATTTTAACTGATTAGCCTGCCAATAATAATATACTGTATTGTTTTTATGTCACTTTAATATTATTTTTATTTTTATTTTTATTGTGTTACTATTTTAGGGTTTTATTGTATAAACGGTTTGAATGTGTTGTAAACCGCCCAGAGTGACCTTGCTGCCAGATGGGCGGTATAGAAATTCAATAAATAAATAAATAAATGAAGAAATCCTGTCACATTTTCTAGCCCAAGAAGCCAGAGGCGGCCTCCGAAATACTGAGGGTCCCGACTTGACCAGCGGACATTTCGAAGGAGGCTGGATCCGGGAGAAGTTGTCTCATGTTAGTCTGTGGAACTCCCTGCCACAGGAGCTGGGGATGGCATCTGGCCTGGATGCCTTCAAAAGGGGATTGGGCAGATTCCTGGAGGAAAAGTCCATCATCCCAGGTTACAAACCATGATGGAGATGTGTCATCTCCAGGCCTAAAACCGGGGTCCTTCAAGGGCC
This sequence comes from Phrynocephalus versicolor, assembly GCA_023846285.1. NCBI lineage: Eukaryota > Metazoa > Chordata > Lepidosauria > Squamata > Agamidae > Phrynocephalus > Phrynocephalus versicolor. The sequence goes on from JAHTLZ010000038.1 coordinate 10,333,235, forward strand.
AGAGGCAGGGGAGTGGGATCAAGAGACAGAGATCTAGTCTCATGCACTCCCGGAGGCATCTGGTGGGGCCACTGTGAGACACAGGAAGCTGGACTGGATGGGCCTTGGGCCTGATCCAGCAGGGCTCTTCTGAGGTTCTTATGTTCTTATGACCAGGAAAGCCCGAAACGCTTACCTTCTTGTCGTTCGAGAAGACGTAAAGGGCCAGCGGCTTCTCCCGGGCGTTGATGAAGCGAATCGCGTCCTCCAGGTTCTTCACGGTGACGATGGGGAAGATGGGGCCAAAGATTTCCTCCTGCATGACTTTAGAGTTCGGATCGACATCCACCAGGATGGTGGGAGCTGGGAACGAAAAGGCAGAGAGCGTGAATCGAAAACGGCAGAACCAACGGCTCGGTGGAGCCGCTTTCGGGATAAGAAAGACCCTTTTTAAAATTCTCTGCCCTGTTTCCGGACACGATCCGGGTCTCGGGGGGTGGGGGCGCTCTTCCTCTCCCCCAGGTCTCGGCGTGGGTCATTCCGTACCCGGACATGCAAGATTTGTTCTCTAAAATATTTGTATTAAAAACTCAGCGGGGGAGAAAGTATCAGAACAGGAATCATCTTGTTCTTTTGTTCCCGTTTTGGGATCTGAGGGCTTTTTTAAAAGCAGCTTTTCGGAGGAAAATAATAAGCTTCATTCGACGGGGCGGCTCCAAACCAGAAGGGCTGTGTGTTGCCAACCCCTGCGTGTTACGTCGGGCTGCCGGCCTGCGTCTTACCGATGAAGCGTTCTTTTTCATCTATCTGTCCACCGCACGCAATCTTCTGCCCGTCCAGGAGGCCGACTAGCCTTTGGAAATGGCGCTTGCTCACAATCCTTTCAAAGTCGGGGGACTTTTTCGGATCTTCGCCGTAAAACTCCTGCAAAAAACGAGGCCCGAGACGCACCGGTTTTCCTCAGGACTAGAAGCTTAGATTCTGGAACTAGTGGGGAGGCTTCTCTCGACTTTGGACCCTGGGCAGAGCTATTTGGGAGTGTGTGGTGGGGGTGTCCTCTCCCCTGAAAATGCCGGCCAGCATGGCCAATGGTCAGAGATGGGGGGGGGGAGCTGAAGGTGACAAACCCACAGGGAAAGAGGGGCTGATTCAAGCCATCGCAACCACCCTGCAAGGTAGGCCAGCAGGTTTCCTGGCGAGATGCAAATTTCTCAACCGTTTTACTCACCCCTTTCGGGTCGGTTAAATCTGTTTAAAGAACGGGAAATAAAAGGAAGGAAGAGCCTTCTGATATTTTGGACTTGGACTCCAAAAGCCAACTCAGAATGGCCAGAAGGAGGATGGTGATTGTAGTCGCAAAGAGGTCGGAAGCTCTCCTTTCTTTCCGATCAAGATGGCACAAAGGCTCCTCTCACCTTGAGCGCCTTTTTCAAATGCTCCACGATTTTATTCTGGAGGGACGGTTCGCACAGCAGATAATCCGGAGCGATGCAGGTCTGCCCGGCGTTCACAAATTTGCCCCAAGCGATGCGGCTGAAGAGGTAAAAGAGGAAAGCGGAGGTGTTTGTTACAAACCATTTACGCATAACCTTTTTTTAAAAAAAAACTTGTTCTAAACCCCCCTGGAGCGACACAAGCGATGAGCAGATTAAGGGAAAACATTTGGAAAACAGATTTTAAAAAAACCAAGCCCTGAGGTTATTAATTGCTAAGAAAAGACACAGCACAAAAGGAAAAAGAACGAGGATGGCAAAGGAAACGAGCAGTGCCCCCCCCCAAAAAAAATTGTCTCCGTTTCTTTGGTGACAGGACGACGGGATTTGGAAAACCCCACGTTCTTACTGGCAGGCAACGTCCAGGTCGCAATCTTTGTCGACGTAACAGGGGCTCTTCCCTCCCAGCTCCAGCGTGACGGGCGTGAGGTGCTTGGCCGCGGCCGCCATGACGATCCGGCCCACGGCGGTGCTGCCGGTGTAGAGGATGTGGTCGAATCGTTGCTTCAGCACCTCCGTGGTCTCGGGGACGCCCCCGTTGATGACCGGGTAGAGCTCCTGCAGAGGGAGAAACCAGGGAGGGGTTGAGAGATGTTTGTGTTCTGGAACAGATGTGGGGGTCAGACTAGATGACCCTCAGGAACCGATGGGGAGGGGCGGGCGGGCGGGTTGAGGGGTTAGTCATATTGAAGAGGGAACAGGTTTGTTTTCCATGGTTTTCAGAGATTATAGGACTCAGGGCAGTGGTTTCAAACTACAGGAAAAGAGATTCAATTCAAACATTAGGAAGAATTTCATGACAGTTAGAGCTATTTGGGAGTGGAAGATGCTGCCCCAAAGAGGGTGGTGGAGTCTCCTTCTTGGGAGGTTTTTTAAGCCAGAGGCTGGATGGCCATCTGTCGGAAATACTGTGATGGGGGTTCCTGCATGGCAGGGGGTTGGACTGGATGGCCCTTGAGGTCTCTTCCAAATCTAGGATTCTATGATTCTAACCAACCAAGCGGCTTGCTCGCCCGGAGCTGCGTCAAAGGCAAGCCACGATCCCAAACGATCCCCGATCCGCTCAGCCACGAACGGACCCAACCCTGTCGGATTAACCGTGGTTCCCAAGCCGAGTGGAGCAAAGGAGTTTTCCTGCCGAGGGCGGACGCAAGCGACCACGTGGGGCTTCTCCGAAAGGGAATATAAATCTATATTCTATATCGAATATATTCTTGCAGATCTATAGTTCCCTCCTAGCACAGAGTCTCTACCTTGTCCAGATAATGAGGGACGATCTCCTCGTACAACTTGGCGGTGTGCTCACTGATCTCCGACGGCTTGATCACGCAAGCGTTCCCTGAAACAGACGGCAAACATGCGAGCGGAGTTAAACAGAGTTTACTCCTAAGTGCGTGTGCCTGGAATTGAGTTTCCATCCAGGTCTCCGAGAGGGAAAAGGGTGCCCAGCCACCCTACATAAGAACATAAGAGGAGCCATGCCGGATCAGGCCAACGGCCCATCTAGTCCAGCTTCCTGTATCTCACAGTGGCCCCACCAGATGCGTTTGGGAGCGCATGAGACTAGATCTCTGTCTCCTGATCCCACTCCCCTGCCTCTGGCCCTTGAAGAACCCTGGTTTTAAGCCTGGAGATGACACATCTCCATCATGGCTTGTCACCTGGAATGGACTTCTCCTCCAGGAATCTGTCCAATCCTCTTTTGAAGGCCTCCAGGCTAGACGCCATCACCACCTCTTGTGGCAGGGAGTTCCACAGACTAACAACGCACTGGGTCAAACAACACCCTGTGCGGCAAGAGAGGAGGTACCTGCCACAATGGCCGCAATCAACGGCTGGAGGACCAGGATGACCGGGTAGTTCCAGGCGCCGATCACCAAGGCCACCCCCAGGGGCTCGCGGACTATGTACGTCTCGTCGTGCTGGGTGGCCGGGGTCTTCGGCACGGGCTCGGGGGCCGCCCACTCGGGGAGCTTCTCCACCATGTGGTCGATCTCCTGCTTCAGATGGGCCACCTCGAGGAAGTAGCTGGTCCAGTCGGTCTGTCGGGGGAACAAGGGAGGCGTCTCGAGGGGGGGGTGTCTGGCAATGTGGCAGGGTCCACCGGCAGCCCAGGGATTCTGCCGGAGCCCAGAACTGGCTTGCTGTAATGCAGTGGTTCTCCACCGGTTGGGTCTCCAGATGTTCCTGGACTACAACTCCCAGAAGCCTCCACCACTCGCTGGGCTGGAAAGGGTTTCTGGGAGTCGCAGTCCAGGAACATCTGGGGACCCACCGGTCGAGAACCAGTGCTGTAACGTATGAACAACTAAGGGGAGCGGCTGAACTTCCCAGGGATTCTGCAGCTCAAGGGATGGTCTTCTCAAGGTTTTCCCAGGGACCCTGCTGGGGGGAGAATCCCGGCCTCCTGTTTCCCAGGGAGGCAAGGAAATCCCCCCGTTTTCCTAGGCCACCAGGGGAAGGCTGACCCTTTCCCATGGATCCCACCCTCAGGTCTTCCCATGGAGACCGTCAAGGTCTAGTCCAGTGGTTCTCCACCGGTGGGTCCCCAGATGTTCCTGGAACTGCAACTCCCAGAAGTCTTCCTCATCACGAGCTGAGCTGGCCAGGATTTCTGGGAGTTGCAGTCCAGGAACATCTGGGGACCCACCGGGTGGAGAACCCCTGCTCTAGAGCCTCCCTCTCCCGCGACAGGGGGGTCACGGGGCCCGCAAGTTCAGATTCCCCCCTCCCCCCCGGTGACCCCGATGGGTAAGAGCCCCCCGATCCCGACGGTGACGGGAAACCCCGTGAGAAAAACGGACCCTGCCGAGGTCTTTCTTGAGGGCGGCGAACAACTCCGGCTCTTTTTCCTCCAGCATCCGCTTCACGGCCTTCAGCTGGTGGATCCGGAAGGCCAAGGGGCGGGTCTTGCCAGTGTTGAACGCCGCCCGGGCCTTATCCACGGTCTTCTTGATGTGCTCCATGGCTCCTCAGAGGCTGTGGGCGAGAAAAAGGAAAACAAAAACAAGGGTCGCCCTTCCGGGAAAGCCCAGCTGCGCTCGGTGCTCCGAGGCGACCGTCAAAGGGAGCAGAAGAGTCTCCTGGCGCAGTGGTTAAATGCCTGAACTGCAGGTAAAACTGTGTTCACGACCTGGGTTCAATCCCCGGTAGCAGGCTCAAGGTTCACTCAGCCTTCCATCCTTCCGAGGTCGGTAAAATGAGTACCCAGCTTGCTGGGAGGGGGGGCAATGTGTAGCCTGCACACTGTAATTAAAATTGTAAACCGCCCAGAGACTACTTGTAGTAGTATGGGGCGGTATATAAGCAGAACCCTTTGCTTTATCAACGGAGCGCGTGAACAAGAGTTGCACAAGACGCCGCGCCAAAAGGGCTCCCCGTCTTTCACCATCGCTCGAGGAGGAGCTGAGAAACAGCACCAAGGGGGCAGGCTTGCCCCCCACCCCACCCTCCTCCAAGATGGCACCCCGTTCCCTCTAATCCTCCCGGGCCCTGCCAACGCCTAGGGGCCAGCTCACGCCCTTCCCCGGAGGCCGCCCGCCTTCCAACCTGTCAGCCACCGAGACGTGAGCCTTAAGACGCCCGGCCTTCCTGTCAAGTTCAAGCCCCCCCGAGGCCCCCCCAAAAGGGTTCTGAGATTTGAAAGTTGACACTCGGGGAAGCGAAGGGGAAAACAAACACCCACGCCCCACACCCTTCTCTTGCGTTCTCGGGTTCTCCGCCAGAAAAGGAGACCTGAAGGGGGGGAAGGGGACATGGGAACGGCCACCCCTTTGCTTCCCATGGACACCCCTCAGGGTGCTCTTGGATTTCATGGTTGAGGGCTGGAGGGACAAAATCCTGCCTTTTGGGGGGTTAATCGGATGGATGATTCGGGCAGGAGGAACTAAGGGTTTTTTTTTTCTGGGTCAAATGCTCCATAGGCGTTGCAGAAAACGGGATCCAACGAGGCTCTCTCTAGTTCTGAAGACAGCCCAAGCCACGGACCCCTGCTCCTGCGCCACCCCACGCGCCGGGGCTCTCTGCCTCGCAACATCTGGAAGGATGCGCCGTTTGACCGGCCCCTGTGTCCCGCCTCGGGGCGCGACACCGGCAGCTGGGTTCAATTCTGAGCCTGGCCTAAATAAACCCAGCTGGCCATCCTGACCTTGAGGCATGTCGAGCTGCTGAGCAGGGGGGAGGCAACTCTCGTGTAAATGCCCCTGGTTCAACGGTTCTACGCTAGGCGGGAATTTGGACCCGGTTCAGAAGCTGGTTTTCAGCTCTTTTCGGGTCCTGGCTGCTGTTGCTGGAATAAAATTTTAAAAAATAGCTCTTTCTGACTCGCATGTTTGGCCACTGCGCTCAGAAATCTAGAAGGAAAGAGGAGCTGCTTAATGTATCGGCACCAATGCCGCTGGTCCACACCCCATTTCAAACAAAACAGGTGTTAACTTTTCTCCTCCGTTTGCCCTCCCTGCACATTTAACTCGATCTGACTGGCCGCCTTCCTGAGACGAGATGAACCAAAAGCGAAGAGGAGTCTCCCTCGGGCTGTGGCGCTCAGATTCAGCCCAGTCTAGAGAACTGGAATCCAAAGCCGTCTTTTCCCCACTCCTCTAAGTTTATTTTTTTAAAAAAGATATCTATTTTCTCTCAAAGCTTCCGAGCTTTGGACAAAACTGGAAACCTCTTGGTTTACTCAACCAGCAATGCAATCCAAGCGAAACCCTCAATGCCGGGATTCAGCCGCCTGCTGTTCCGTGCAGCTTGGCGTCCCCAGTCCCAACCAGCGTCTGTGGTTTCTTTGGGAATTGAGCACATCTGGAGACGCCAAAAGCATCGCACGGCTGGTGCTGAGGCTGATCTGTGAGCTGTTCTGTGGCCAGTCTCCGGGAACTCTCAGACTGACGTTCGGTTCTCCCCCAAGCCTCGCTTCTCCTAACCCTAACCGAACCCTAAAAAGGCGAGAGCCCTGGGGTCAAAGGATCCTAGATCCTGCCTTATGGCTCCGACCCCTCGGATGGCACCTCCGGCTCTACGTACCTGCAGAAGATGCCAAGATAAACCCTAAAGATCTGTGGGCTTCTGCTCAGGGATCTCCAAAGGTCTCGCCTGCTACGGGCTCCGAAAAAGCCCGCCTCTGCCTATATACCCGCCAGGGGTGCTGGGGGTGACTCAGCAAATCTCCGGCGTTCCAATCAAAACCCGGCCACGCACCGCAACCGGCCTCTTCTCTCTCTCCCCCCCCTTTCTCTAGGGCCCAACCCAGCTCCCGGCTCCAAGGGCGTGGGAGGGGTGGCTTAGCAAAGTTTGGACGTCCCATACCGAAGCTGCCAAAGACAAAGCTTCAGCCCTGGTTTCTCCCTCCCTGGGGCTCCGTCCCCCCTTGAGCAAATGTGGGTGGGATTACTCGGCCAAAAAAAAAAATAGCATTCAAATCCTTTGGAGGAATTGTCTTGCGAGGGATGACTTGGCAAAAAAACACCATTCAAATCCTCCCCGGGAATTGCCCAGCCTCACACTTCAGGTGGGCGCCCCCACGGAAGTGACGCGGCAAAAATTCTGGATTTCCAACCTGCACCTCTCGATTCTCGGTGTCCCTTGGGTCTCGAGATCCCCTTCCACCAAAATCGGCTTCCGGGGCCTCCCTCTCGCCCCATCCCCGTGACTCTGGTCGTCTTGGGCCGGAGAGATCCATCCGCGAGTCGGGTTTCCAGGTGGACAGAGCCCGAGTTCGGGAGTTCGATCCCCCTAGAGGGAATCTTTCCTGGACCAGTGTCGGGCTCGAGGATCGGCCGCAGGGGTGTCCAAACTTCGGCCCTCCAGATGTTTCGGACCACCACTCCCAGGATTTCCGAGCCTGTGTTGCCGCCACTGACAAAAGGACCGTGGGAGTGGCGGTCTGAAACACCTGGAGGGCCGAAGTTTGGACACCACCGATCGGCAGGGTCCCTTCATTGTCGAGCTGCTGGACAGCTCCTGAGGGTGGAGGTCTCTCCGGCTGCGGAGTGATCCCTCCCCGCCTCTGCCGCTCGCCCTTCAACGGCAGAGGCAAACAGAGCACTTCTGGAGGTGAATTTAAAATGGGGGGGGGGGGTTCGTTCCCAGGTGAAACGCTTACTTCTCACCTCTCCGTGACATGTTCTCTCTGCCAGAAAAGGCGCCGGCTTGATCCACGCCCTGTGCCTGCCCGTGCCCGTCCTCGCAAATACCGATATTAATCCTATAATGCTCCCTCCGGGGCTTCAGCACCGCCGCGATTGTTCAGGATGGGGCCTCCTGCACACAAGAGGGGAAAAGGATGGGCAGGGCGGGAGGGAAGAAAGATGAGACCAGACCCTCCCCTCAAAAACACACACATTGAGCTGATTTTTTAAAAAAATCCAAATGCTACGTCTCCTCTTCCTACGCGCCTCTCCCTGAAAAATAGGGCCTCAAGGTGGCTGGGATGCGAAAAAAACACGTAAAATAAAAAGTCATAATCACAACACGGGCGTCTCCGCCAAGCTAAACAGAAAGGATGGAATGTTATTTGTTCAGTGGAACCTTTTAACTCTAAGAAAACAGGCGGGAGGATTAAATTTCGGGCCAGCTCTTACCAGGCACCTTTCCTTTCTTTTCTCCTACTTCTATACAAAGGCAGCCGTCTAGAAAGGAGAGGAGAAATAAAAGGTTTTTGAAGGCTCCCCGCCCAGACGGGCCCTCCTGAATCAACAGCTACCTGCCCAGGCAGCTAGCCAACAGGTGAAGCTTTCCCACACCCTTCCCTGTCGCCATCTCCATGGTAGTGGGGGAAAAACACATGGCTGGGTTAGATTTGGGGTGGGAAGAGAGGCCCCGGGGCCGGAGCACCCACCAGACAGATGGGAGTTGTAGTCCATCCACAGCAGCTGGGTGGGTTTTTGAAACCAAACACCCTTGCAGATGACGGGGTCTTTGAGTTGCGTATGAAGATACTCCATGATTCAATCACCTCTTTGCAAGATCGTGGCTTCTTATATGTCCGTCCGTCTCGTGTTTTGCTCCCCTCTCTCCCCGCTGCCTTCCGCTATTCCGACCGTCGCCTGATCTTTGGCAAACCTCGTCTTTTTGTGACATGGCCAACCTACGAGAGCCTTGCAGGCTGTGTGTTTTGGCTTCTCTCGGGCCGCTCGGTGTGGTGGATGGGATCCCTTCAAAAATATCTCTGGAACCCCCGTATCCACTGATTCATTATCCATTGATTCAGTTATCCGGGGTTGGCAGAGGAAAAAAATTAAGTAATTCAGCAGCCACAAAGCAAGCGGTAAAGCAAGCTACCGTCACAAACAGCAGCTGTAAAGCACGCTACTGTCTCAAAACAGCAGTCATAAAGCAAGCTACTGTCAGGAAACAGCAGTTTGGGGGTGGGTGGGCAGGTGTTCTCTCTTATCCACAGTTTTCAGTATCCACAGGGAGGCCTGGAAACAATCCCCAGCGGATACCGGGGTCCTACTGTATCTCTGGAAATCCACAGGATTCGTAAAACACCACACTGCGAACGAATCCATTTTCCACACACTCACCCGAAATGTTATTTAAGTTATACTGGGGCAATATGTATTTCTCTTTGGCTCCTAGTTTTTACTAGAAGAGTTCATTAGCCAATACTTCGGTCCGCTCTTGGTCTTCTGTTTGCAGCGGGATCAGAGCTTCTCCAATTACGCCGTCTTATCTGATCTGTACGCGGGCCAAGTGGCGACGCTCGTTATTATTTAATTTGCTGAAGGAGGCGTTTTGCCACCCATTATCGGCTTGAGAGTCCTCGGTGAGTCACGCGGCCGCTTCGCTTCCGAACCTCAGTCCAAACTATCCGCAGACATTCGCTTTTGCTTTTTGTATCTTTGCTTTGCTAACCCTTCTCTCCAGTCGTGCTAGGGCCTCCATCCGGCCGCCGGTCCCGAAGAGAGGGAGACCTCTCGGATCCACGAGACAGACACGGATGCTGCCAATGTTGGCCACGGTCAAGTCACCCAACAGAACAAAATAAAAACGGACGAGGGGAAAAAACGCATCGAGGTCGAACGGCAGCCTCGTCCTCTCGGCGGCTCCGTTTTTTCGTGGAGAACACAAAGGGGGAACAGAGCTCAAAATAAGTTGCAATTTTTTTGGGAGGACAGCTTTGAAAACTCTCCGGGCACCTGGCGGCTGTGTCAATCTCAGGATACGGATTGTCCTTTTCAATTTCCAAGGCCTGGGAGAATCTCTCCTTAATAATAATAAAAAACTCGGAACTGCTGAGGTCTAAGGGACCCTTACGGATTGAGTCCGGTCCCTGTCCAGGAGTCGGAGGGGGTGGATTCAAACTCCCAACATCCAGCTCCCCAGATGAACACCAAAAACCACCAAGCTATCCAGCGGTTTGTAGATAAACAACGCATTCTTTCTTCCGAAACAGCCGTTTCTGCAGCTCCAGCGACAGATGAAAAACATGTTCTGTCTTTATTCGCCGGATGCGCTCCCAACTGCCCCTGGGGCACGGCCCGATGTCACCGCTCTAACCCCTACCCCTCGCTGCCTGGAAACCAAGCCCCGCTCTGCCCCCCACCCTGCTGCCAGGATCTTTCTGCACACACGCTTTGCTCGTGGCCCCCACCGCCGTGCAGCCTGTGGGGGGAGACGCACGGCAAGGCCTCGGCTGGCAGGGCCTCCTTTTTCGTAACTTTTTGAGCGAGAAATTGAAGATCAGGGCGTAGTCCCTGGGGTGCTGCGCTTCCCTGCCAAACTATTCATGCCTATTTATTCGAACGGCGTAAACAAGCAAAAAAACAGCCCAGCAGCGCCGGCGCAGAAGAGCCACGCCGGAACGCAGGGCCCAGGCTGCAAACCTTCCTCCTGCTCGGGGCACCATCCGTGGACGGCAGAGCCCGCTTGGGAAGGTTTTCCTGGACATTTAGGGAGAAACGCACAAGGGCCTCCTTTGTTGTCGGCGGGAAGGCGGGAGGGGGCGTCCTTCATGCAGTCAAGATTTTGTTTATCAGTTGACCCCCCGAAGAAGCTCCACTGAGAAGCGGCTTAGGGAGCTGGGAACGTTTAGCCTTACAAAAAGAAGATTGAGAGAGGAGATGATAGCTCTGTTTAAATATTTGAAAGGATGTCACATTGAAGAAGGGACTGGTTTGTTTTCCATGGCTTCGGAAACTAGGACACGGGGCAATGGTCTCAAACTGCAGGAAAAGAGATTCAATTCAAACATTCGGAAGAATTCCATGACAATTAGAGCTGTTCGGCAGTGGAAGATGCTGCCCAAACGGAGGGTGGTGGAGTCTCCTTCTTGGGAGGTTTTTAAGCAGAGGCTGGATGGCCATCTGTCGGAAATATTGTGATGGGGGTTCCTGCATGGCAGGGGGTTGGACTAGATGGCCCTTGAGGTCTCTTCCAACTCTAGGATTCTATGATTCTATGATCCCCCCTCCCCGTCTCCAGATGATCCACCCTTGACGTGTTTTCGGAGCGTCCACTGAACAAGTCGTAGAGCTGGGAGGATCAACGTAAGATTCCTGGCCATCGGGGTATTTGGAGAGGTTGCGTTCCTGGGGGTATCGTTCCAGAACCCTCCAAAATAACAATAATAATAATAATAATAATAAGGGAGGACAATGGGCAAGGGAGGAAATCAAAGGCTCTTGTCCTTTCCCAGAGCTAAGCAACAGGGAAACGAGATGCCAGCTCCGGCCTCCCTTTCGGCTCTCCCACCCAGCTTGCCAAACAAAGGCCAGTCAAACAAATCAGCAGGTGCCTCTCCCTCCATTCAAAACGACGTTGTGTGTTTGGAGGGCCGGGCGTAAAACTCCAGCTCAAAAGGCTACTTGGGGGGCTTGAAAACCACCCCAAAAGCTGTTTTTTGCAGCCACGGGGTTCAAACTCACCTCGGAGGAGACCTAGCACAGGGTTTTGGGGGGAAGACACTCGCCTGCAATTCTGCCGTGACCCCTCATTGTAAAGGAAAGCAAAAAGTGTTCTGCTTATATACCACCCTATACCACTACAAGTAGTCTCTGGGCGGTTTACAATTTTTAATTACAGTGTGCAGGCTACACGTTGCCCCCCCACCCCCCAGCAAGCTGGGTACTCATTTTACCGACCTCGGGAGGATGGAAGGCCGAGTGAACCTTGAGCCTGCTACAGGGGATTGAACCCCAGGTCGTGAGCACAGTTTTACCTACAGGACAGTCATTTAACCACTGCGCCACGAGGTCCTTTTCCAAAGAGAACGGCAGGGTAAAAATAAAATAAAAAATACCCAGAAATACTAAATAAATAAACAAGTTCCCGGTTTGCCAAGCAAACTAAGGGAGGCCAACATTTCCCCTCACAGACAGCATCCCTGGCTGTGTGGCAAGATCCCCGAGAGAGAAAGCCCCTCTCCGGGTTTTGAGTTTTGCACTGGGATTTCATGAATCCAGGTGCAAATTTCCCTTTAAACCCAAGAGCGGGAGAAATCAATTCCTACTATCTCGATTAGAGCCATACAACCGTCAAAAGGAGGCCGTAATTGTGTGTGGGGGTGGGTGTCTTCCCCACACTATACCCCCACTTCCAGTCTCCATCATTCTCATCGGGTTGCCCGTGGCTAGCTTACTGCTTGGAGGCAGACACTTGACGCTTGGAAGGGAGAGAAAATTTTGATCCCCCCCCCCTTGCAATCTTTTTTCTGCGTCAACTTAGGAAGTTCAGACTGCCAAAAGAGAACTGTTGATTCAATTCTACAGAGGTGCTATTGAATCTATGATCTGTTCCTCTATAACTGCCTGGTTTAGTTCTGCGACTAAGCAGGACAGATATAGACTTCAAAGGATAATTGGAACTGCAGAAAAAAGTATTGCTACTAATCTGCCATCTCTTGTGGAATTGTATCCCACACGAGCTAAAAAGAGGGCGATGAAAATACACACAGATTCCACACATCCTGGACATGACCTGTTTCAATTGTTACCCTCAGGGCGGCGTTTTAGGGCATTGCATACTAGGACAACTCGATATCAAGACAGTTTCTTTCCAAGTGCTATCAAACTGTTGAATCATTAATTTTTACTTCTCTTCTTCCTTTTAAAGAATAGGTTATATTGTATTGTTGTACTGTGTTTTTATTGTTGGCTATCTGATTCTTATATTTCCTTTTATATCAAGAGCATATTTTACCAAAACAAATTCTGGGTGTGTCCAACCACACTTGGCCAATAAAAAAAAAAAGTATTCTGCAAGCCTGAACAAGGAGGAGGAAACAAGCTGAACTCACTCAGGCCCCCACGTGGCCGTCGGCTTCCTTGCTTCACGTGCCTGAACAGCATCTGCCTTTTGCCTCGATCTGCGCTCAAAACAGGCTCTCTCTCTGGCCTGGACTAGCACTTCTTTCCCTGCGTTGAGTCCTGGCGGCTTCTCCTGCCTTTTTCGACGCCGGCCTGCCTGCCTGTCTGCCGAGCGAGGCGTCTGTCCCGGCACGGCCGAACGGAGGAGCGCCTCTCGGCTGCGGGGAGAACAGAAAAAATAAGCTTCGCTCAGCGCCCCAGGTTAACAGAAAAAGCGGGCTGGGGCAGCCTCCTTTGAGCTAATTCAACATTTATCACTTCCTTGGTATTTTGCAGAATGGCCCGACAGGTCTCAGAGAGGACGGGGAACAGTCCTTATATTTATTGGGTGGGAATTGAATCCCGCAAGAGGCAAGAGCTAAAGCATCACTTGCTCTCACTTGCAGGAAGTTTTATTGGCTACTGTTGGGTTACCTGATGGGGAACAGGATCTGCCTAGTTTTTTTTCCCATCCCTTACTGGCCATGATTATATTTCTCTGAGACGATCAAGGCTTTTTCCTGAACGGACAAGGCACCGGGCAAACATTTACGAATGTCCCAAGTCCAAGTAAATAAATGTATTAAATCGAGAAACATGACTGGTTATATCTAAGTCAGGCATGTCCAAACTTTGGCCCTCCAGATCTTTTGGACCACAACTCCCAGAATTCTAAGCTTCGATTGCCAATGGCAAAGGACTGTGGGAGTCGTGGTCCAAAACATCTGGAGGGCCAAAGTCTGGACATGCCCGATCTAAGTAATTCTTAGCTCTGCATCTCTCTATGTAGCTTAAATGACTCTGAACCAAAAAAAAACCAAAACATTACTCGTTAAGTCCACAAAGTAACTCTGCAACTACCCCTAGTGATCACCCCCACCCCAAAGTAACTAGTTATAAATAACTACTTGACTTATTTACATGACTTACAAGTTCTGATCTTACCTGGCCAGGGAGCCTTGGTTTTTCTGGAAACCTGGAGACTTATTCCCCCACGCCAGTCTGGTCTGCTTAATAAAGGTTATCGCCAGAGGACAGATTTTGTGAAACAAAGCATTTAAAAAAACAAAAAACAGTAACTTCGTAATGACATTCCTTAGATTCATTTTCTTATTTTGAGGCAGAAGCATTGTGGAGTTATCAGTTTAATGTTTGTTTTGTTTTTTGTTTTGTTTTGAACCTTCATATACATTTTATACAGGCCATAATAAAAAGTATGCAACGAGGGTGTCGGGGTTTGTTCTGGGTTTTGTTTTGTTTTTCAGTTATGATGCTACGGGTCAAGAACCAACACATGCGGTTACAAAGGAGAGGTAGTAGAAACACTGTATTAAAGACCTAAAAATACAAAAACGTCGTATAAATTAAAAAGTAAAAATGGAAACACTTCCAAATTAACCGCTGGAATTTCTCGTACTGATAAATAAGGTAAAAAGTACATTACTTTGTCAAAGCAAAAAAAAAGAGAGAGCAAATTAAGAGATCAATGCACACGCACACACACAAACACACTCACACACATGGTTGTATTAGTCCGTGAAAAACATTGCCGCTGCCTGCTTAAGACTGAAGGACTGAGTGGTTTTGTTTTGGTTGGCTTTAGAGCCGTTTTGAAAGTTCAACCTGTAGAATTCCGGGCGGGTTTTCAAGTGTTCCAAGCCGGCTGAGTGATTGGCCACAAAACAACAACAAAAAATTACTCAAAATTAAAGAGAAAACCATCCGTAGAACGCACACTTCCGAGAGCTGAGAAATTTTGCGAATGCCGAGAGCCTCTTCGCGTTGATGGGGTTGGAAAGAGCCACGGAGAGCCGGGTGGGAGGGAATAAATTTTTTAAAAGTGTCCGCAAAAGCCACACAGGGAAACAGTCCTAGGCTACGCGTTGCTATTTTAAGGTAATTCACTGCCACACGACATCCAGAGCTTCTAAGAGCCTCGCGGTTCTCTGTAGGGAACAGATCGAAACGAGAGAGCCGTCCTCTAACACAGCCTGGGGAGGTGTGGGTGGGGATTAAACCAAATACGTCCCAAAGCAGGCGAGAACAGTTTCACAGGCTACAAAAAGAACCTAAGCGAGGAAACCCCCGTCCAATTTGGGAGAGAGGGAAACGGGAGTTTTCAAAGCGGCCAATGGGAGCCAGAAACTCCAAAGTCCAAGGAGAGAGAGAACCCACACGGCGTATCCTTGATCCGTCCCAACATCCGCAAAATAAAATAAAAATAAAAATAAAGCAGCGACGTCGGAAACTCAGGCGGGAAAGTTTGTTTCTTCCGGCCGACGATGCAGCGTTGTGGGATTGTTGCTTTGCTTTTCTTTTTTCGCTTTTAAAAAAAGAAGTATGTGGTGACATGAAACATTTTTTCTTTCTTTCTCTTAACACGAGTTCCTTCGTGTGCTTTTCTCCGTGTGGTGGAAATCAACTCCCTCTCCTTCTCTTAAAAAACAAACCAACCAACAAACAAGCAAAAAGAGTACACAATTACCGCAGGACGTTAGTGCAATATAAAGGATCAGGAAGAAGAAAAAAGACGGAGAAGTTTTATAAGGGAGGCTGGAAATAACAACCCCCTTTTTCTGCTCTCCCCCAAATAAAAATGCCCCAAAGTCTGTCATTATGTGTGTATGGTTTTGTTTTCAAAGGTGCAATTTTCCTCCCTCCTTCCCCCTCCCCCCCCACCCGATCCAGGAGTGGTATTTAGTATTTACAAAACCCGGGATCAGGTCCGGATCCTGACAGCTCCCAAAACACACGGGTTTAGGGTCGGACTCGTCTCCGTCCAACGGTTTTGCTTCCGGGAAACGGATCTTGCCCACCCGGAACGGGACGCGTGCTGATCCGGAGCGCGACGAAGATCCAACATTTGGGGGGGGGGGGCAGGCAAGGTGGGGTGGGGGGGTTGTTTGTGCCACACACGAAAAAGGACCCCCCTTTCTCTGTCCTTCTGAAGGTCAAGTTTCTCTCCAAACCCAGCCGGACAAAAGAGCCGAGAGCCAGGGCGAGAGGTCGTAAGGCCAGCGTCCACCGATGCCTTCTGGGAGTTCCTTCTCCGTCCGCATGAAGGGTTTTGCGTTTGCTTTTTCCCCTTTTGGTCGACAACCCCAGAAACGTAGAAGCGACGATCGGAGCCCTTCCGGCTGCGAGACGGGCTTCGGCCGACCGGCCCCAGGAGTCGGGGCTACTGCTCGTAAACGGTCACGGCGCTGTAGCAAAGGGCTGAGAGCCTTCGCTCGATACTGGCTTTGTCTGGAAGCAAAGGGGGTGGGGGGCGGGGGGGGGGAAGAGGCATTAAAAAAAGAAGAAATCAAACCAACTACAAGATCGCACCGACAGGGTCTATAAAAGGCAACTCGGCCGGTTTTCCCTTAACGGGGACGTACTGCAGCGACGACAGGGATGCAGAAATAGGGGATCGTCACGCTCTCGCTCCTTCGGCAGGCGTGCGTGTATTTCTTGGAGGTTTGGCCGTTTTAAATGGGCCGATCTCGTTAAAGACTGCAGGGCAGGGTGTGCGTGTCTCCTTCTCGGCAAACAGAACCCTTTTGGCCGTTTAAAACAAATCCAAACCGCGCTCCACAGGAGGCCGCTTCAACCGACGGAAGGCAAGACTCTGAAATCTAAAAAAGGGACACCCCCCCCCCGAACCTCCCCAGGGAAGAGCCGTGTTCTGCCTCGGCACCACAAATGGGATCTACATCGGCGGCAACGGCCAAGAGGAAAGGATGGCATAAAGGGGGGCTGAGACGTACAAAATAATGCAGGGCATGAGTCAAGTGGATAGAGGGATGCTCTTCTCCTTCTCACAAAATACAACTCGGGGACATGCGCTCGAATTGAGGGCTGGGAGAGTAAGAACAGACAAAAGGAAAAAAAATTTTACCCAGCTCATTGTTAGTCTGTGGAGCTCCCTACCACAGGAGGCGGCGATGGCATCTGGCCTGGATGCCTTCAAAAGGGGATTGGACAGATTCCTGGAGGAAAAGTCCATCATCCCAGGTGACAAACCATGATGGAGATGTGTTATCTCCAGGCTTAAAACTGGGGTACTTCAAGGACCAGATGCAGGGGAGTGGGATCAGGAGACAAAGATCTAGTCTTATGCACTCCCAAATGCATCTGGTGGGGCCGTTGTGAGATACAGGAATTTGGACTAGATGGCCTTTGGCCTGATCCAGCAGGGCTCTTCTGAGGTTCCTATGCAGGGGGTTCCCATGGCAGAAAAGCCCCGGAGAAGGTACCGCACTAAAGAATGGCTCTAGGGAAAAGAGAGCTTGGAACCATTAATTTTTGAAAGGCTAGCTATAACGGTCCAAGGTCTTTTTCCTCGGAGACACAGCCCTTTTCACAGCTCTCAGTAAAACCAGCGACTCGATAGACAAGCCAGAGGTCCAGCGAGGAGGGCTAGTGGACACGAGCGTTGGACGGCTAGGACTCAGGGCGAGGAGGGCTCGAATCCCGCTCGGCCACCAAAAAAGGCTCACCGGGGGAGTGGAGCCGGTAAAACCACCTGCAGAAACACCTCGCTTGACTTTGAAAACCCCATCAGGGTGGCTATAAATCACTTCCAACTTGGCGGCACCGAACTGTATCATAAGCTGGCCAATTTTCTTTTTTAAAAAAACTGAGCCAGATGGGAAAGCGACACAAGAGACCTCGGAACGAGAGGGGCCAAAAGGGACTTACACTTGTTAACGTTTTCGACGTCGGCCGGGTCTTGCAGGATCTTGGCCAGGCCTTCCAACAAGAGGGCGGCTTTGTGGTAGCGGTAGGAGATGTCTTCCGTCCGCTGGAACATCTCGTCCAGGGCTGCGGCCTGTACCTGGGCAGCGGGAGCGGAGGCAGCGGCTTAAAATCCCCCGAGGGGAGAACATTTGTTACCACTCGGGTAAAAAACGGGTCACCCTCACATTTCCTCGCGAATGTTTCTCTGCTTCATCTCGCCAAGCCCTCCTCCGACAACAGGAGATCTGCTATTTTCTTTTCTCAACACGCCCTTCTGTGTCTTCCAGCTCGGGGGCTTTTGACCGTCACCTGCTTTATGGGCCCCTTCCAACTCTGTGATTCTAGGATTGGGGGGGGGGGGGGGGGGGGGGGGGGGGGGGGGGGGGGG
>JAHTLZ010000038.1:10351114-10392314 GCA_023846285.1 Phrynocephalus versicolor
CCCCCCACCCACCCCCCGTCTTCAGGAATAATCCAGCCTGCCGGTTGAACAGATCTTCCCATCCAGATGTTCCTCCTGATGTTCCCCCCACTGTCCATCTCGCGATCTGAACCCCTCCCCCAGCCCACCTCTGGCGGTTCAGATTCCACTTTCTGCAGCAGCACAGAGCAAACTGTCTAAGCCCGGGCGGGGGGGGGAACGACTTCGACGAAGCCCCAGGATTTCAAGGCAGTCCAGAGACCACTCCTGAGGCAGGAACTTTGGAAATGCTGCTTTCCTTTCATTCATTCATTCATTCATCCATCCATCCATCCATCCATCCATCCATCCATCCATTCATTCATTCATTCATTCATTCATTCATTCATCCATTAATTCATTCATTCATTCCGCACAACACACTCCCACAACTCGCTTGCTGTTCTTTTATTCATTTATTAAGTGTACACCGCCCCGAGTTCCGTCTCAGAAGATGGGGCGGTATATAAATATAAATAAATAAATAAATAAATAATTCCCACCTGTTCACCCCCCCACTCCCCCGCACCCAAGGCCGGCTACGCCGGGCGTGCCATACTCCATGAAAAGGCGCTGCTGCTGCTTCTCCGTCCCGCTCTTTCGCTGACCACCCCCCCACCCCCCACCCCGGCCCCCTTACCATCTCCACCGCGCAGGCGTAGATCAGCTTCTCGGCCGTGACGCTGTTGATCTCGTCCACGAAGCGCTGCTTGTCCATAAAGAAGCGGTTCAGCTTCTCCGTCAGCTTCTTGCACATGCTGATGCAGAACTTGTAGCGCTCGTTCATGCTTCTGACCACTGGCGGAAGAGGAACGTAAGAGACATCAGAAGAGCCCTGCTGGATCAGGCCAAAGGCCCATCTAGTCCACCTTCCTGTATCTCACAGTGGCCCCACCAGATGCGTCTGGGAGCGCACGGGACTAGATCTCTGTCTCCTGATACCAATCCCCTGCATCTGGCCCTTGAAGGACCCCGGTTTTAAGCCTGGAGATGACACACCTCCATCCTGGTTTGTCACCTGTGGGTGGAGGGATACACAACAGGAGGCAGAGCTTAAAGGACTCGGCAAAGGGACGAGTCGGTTCTGTTGTGGTGGTGTCATCACCAGCGTGTTCCCCCTCTACCTTCAGGCAACTACTCTTGGACTTCAGAACGGCCGGACCAGAAGGGACCTTCTCCAGGTCCTCCCGCCGAAGGATGGAGGCCCAGAAGGTTCGTTGGTCTCCGAACCGTGGGCTCCACCGGCAGAAACCAAAACCACTCCACCCTCCAGCAGTTTAATAATACTAATCATCATCTCGAGCTGAACCTCTGGATCGCCAAGGAGGGCAAGCAAGGGGACCGAACTCTCAACCTCTCGCTCTGCAGGCCGGGGGGGGGGGGCTCCGCCCTGGAGCTCTCCGACACCTTCGTTCAAGGGTTAGAAATCTCGGTCGGTCCGAGGGCCCAATTAAAACGTGTCGCCTGAGGCGGGTGCATCTCACCTAGTCAATGGATTTCTGACACAAATGGGGGGGCTGGGCATAAATCCGTGTGTGTGTGTTTTGCCCCCTGAAAAAGGCTCCTGAAGCTCCCCACGGCAGTAGGCGGGCAGCTCACCGGCCGCTGTAAACCCACCCAGAAACGTACCTTGCTTCACTGCGGTCGAGAGGTTCAGCTTGGCCGACTTGATCTGGGCCTTAGCCAGGTGCAGAGAGGACGCCAGCAGCTGGGCCGCCTTCATATACAAGACCAGCTGTTCTACTTGCCTACGGAAGGAAGACGAGTGCATTAAGGCAAGCCTGAGGTTTCTCCATGGTTTCTGCAAGATAAGAGCTTCTCTGCCCTGAGAAGATGCTGGAGAACGAAGGGGTCCCTTGCGAGGGTTTTTTTTTTTTGGGGGGGGGAATGGGGGCCACTTACCCCCACTCTTTGCTCAGCTGGCTGATCTGATCCACCACCACACTCTCCTGGATCTGGTAGAGAGAGACGGCCGAGGCGCACAGGTCCGGGTTGCCGCTCCGGAGGGCGGTCAAGTCCAGCACACACTCCGTGAAGGCCAGCATCACGTTCAGGTGCCGGAGGGTGTCGGTGTGTTCCCTCTGGGGGAGGCAGAGGAAAGAGACACTTCTGACGCTTCTGCTGACGACCAACGGGGCCTTTTCTCGGTTGGCCCCGCAGCGCCAGAATTTCTTTCTAGACCGTTGTTTCCTCTGCACAGAGAAGCCAGCAAAGGAAGCCCTCCGCTTCCCTATTTCTGGCCCGGCGGTTGTTAAAAAAAAATCAGGACGAGCTGATTTTTTGCCGGGTGTTGCGTTTTAAACACGCGGGCGGTTTTTGCTTCTCTTTCGCGAGTCGGTTTTTGACATGGCAGGCTGCTATGATCAAACTGATTCGACGTCAAGGAAAAGCGGAATTAAAACTTGAGGGAAATATTGGTGGGCTCCCCCCGCCTACATACCTCCATCAAGGTCTCTTCCGGCAATTCGGGAGCTTCAAAGGTGAGGAAGCCCTCCAGGCTGGGAGGGGAGGCGCCGTAGGGCATGTACTTGAGGCAGGGAGCCGTCTCTGCTCCGGGAGGAGAGGAGCCCACGTAGAGCCCCGGAGGGGAGCCGACGAGGAGGCGGCCGCTGGTGGAGCACAGGGACCCGCCGGAACTGTTGGAGCCGACTGGGAGAGAAGGGAGCAGAAAACCGGTCAACCGGAATCTGGTTCAGGGGTTAAGGTTTTTCTCAGCCGGCGCTTGGGGGTTAACACAAACCAAGGGGTCTTGAGGCCGGGAAGCGATACCGTCTTAGGAGGAAGGGAAAGAGATTCTCGTTTCGGCCAAGGAAGAAGGAAGGAAAGGGGCTATTCGTCTTCAATTGTTCAATTGCATTTTAATGAGAATTTGGTTGACTCCTTCCTGAAGGCTCAACTTTTTATGTGTTCCATCCTATTCCAGTGATGGCGCACCTTGCAGAGACCGAGTGCCCAAACTGCAATTCAAAGCCCACTGATTTTTTGCAAAGTGCCCATGCAGTAATTTAATCTGTATACAGGTGGCTGTGAAGGGGCGAGGTCGGGTGCCCAGAGAAAGGGCTCCGAGGGCCACCTTTGGCACCTGTGCCATAGGTTTGCCATCACTGTCCTATTCCCTTGAATAGCCAGAGCTGCTTTGGGGGGCCCTTGGTGGGCAGAAAGGTGGCCTAGGAAGAAAACAAATAAACAGGAACAAATAAAAAAAAACCAGCGGGATTCCCAGGAGGGACGCGAAGGTTACAAGGTGAATTGCTTGCTCCCTTCGTGGGGGTTATTTCTGCTTCTGGTTTCTTCCTTCTGCCCTCCAAAAATCCTGAATGGCTCCCCAGCAGACCTAAGGCCGTTGCTGCATAGCTGACCCGGTTCCCCGGCTGGCTTCCCGAACTCCCATCACCGCCAAAAAGGAACCCCCGCCTCCTTACCTGACGTCGTGCGCGCCCGAAGCACCATGTGGGCGCAGGCGGGAGGGGTGGCGCTGTTCGGAGGCGATCCCACCGTGAACATCACGGCCCTTGAGCCGCCGCCTGCAGCCCCCAGGCACGGAGACGCCGTCACGAGTCCGCAGGCCCCTGGCGGTGCTGTTGGGGGGAAATAGCAGGGCGCTAGTCCTCATGAGGATACATAACGGCAATGGTGACCTTGTTTAGTTTTTAGGTCCCCCCCCCCGCCATCATATGTTTGATGCCAAGAGTGCCTTATATCTTATTATACAGTATATGTTATATTTGTTTGGTCTTGTCCTTGTTTGCTTGTTTGTACTTTAGCTGAACGCATCAGCCTGTAGCCGCCCAGAGTTCCCTTGGGAAGATGGGCGGGGTAGAAATTCAATAATAAATAAATAAATAAAGATAGATAGATAGATAGATAGATAGATAGATAGATAGATAGATAGATAGATAGATAGATAGATAGATAGATAGATAGATAGATAGATAGATAGATAGATAGAGTACAACAAAAAAACACCCGGCAAAAAAAAAAAAAAACAACCCTTCGGGGGTACGATCCAGGAGTCTCTGATCCAATCTCCCTTTGGGCTGGTTGGCGAATATTTGTTTAAACCTTTGATTGACTTGATGCTTATACCGCCACTCTGGCCAGCGCGCAGCATACTGAGGCAACAAATTACCCATTAAACACCACCCACAAAAACGTAACAACGCAGACTAAGCGTATCAATCGACTCTTTTGGAAAAGAAAGAAAGATAACAGAAGAAGAGTTAGTAAAATACAAGGCGGTGGGACCGAGAAACACAGGAACCCGAGGGCTCCGTGGATGGGAGTTATCTTGAAATGGCCATCTAAAAAGAGCCAAGATTTCAGAAATCTCCTTTGGGGAGGGGGAGGCGAGTGTGTGTGTGTGTGGGGGGGGGTGGTTATAAGGCTAGAGGATGGGGCAGAAGCTGCCCTCGCGCCCTCTGCGGTTGCCCCCGGAGGCTTCTTGCTTCTGCCTTACCCGTATCCATGGGGCGCTCCGTGTTCAGGCTGTCCGTGCTGCCCTGGTACAGCTGGCCGCCGAGCGCTGCCTTCCCCGGCGGATCGGAGAGCTTGCCGGTACTTACGGACCTGGGAGGGAGAGGAGGAAGGAGGGGTGGTCGAGCGGCAACCCCCCCCCCAAGGCCCGAGGCTAACAGGATGTAGGAAGGGCTGAGGGCGGGGGAGCTCAGTGCTCTGTCTGCGGAGCGGGACGTCGGGGCCCCCTTGAGCCCTTGTTGAGCCGGCTGGATAACTCAGTGGTGGAGGGTCCCCGAGGTTGGGCGTTCAAAACCCCACTGGGCTTCCTTGAGAGGGGGTGAGTCTGGATGACCTTCAGGTTCCCCTTCCAGGTTGGCAGTTCAACATTTGCCCTTATTAAATGGCATCGCAGAGAAGGGACGCTTCCTGGGTTCCTGGCTTGCCCCACGTGGGGGGATACCGAGGCCTGGGCCTGCACCCCATGGAGCTCGTGAGTGGCTGATCCTGGCCCCGACAAACCCCCCCCCCCGACAGCCTTTTGCAATCTAAGGCAACAGGCTGTTTTAGGCCCTCAGGGTTAACCCAAGAGCTGAGGGGAGGAGGGGATCGTTTTTTCAATGAGAAATAAATCACTTGGAGGGCCTCCCCCGCGCCACCTTCAAAACCTACCTTCCGAACAGAGTCTTGCCGTGGGGTTCTGCCGGCAGCCGCTCGCTCACCGGGGCGGCGTGGAAGGGCGAGAATTCCCGGGCGTGGGCCGCCTCTTTGGCCTGGGGAGGCAGGGGGCTGTCGGAAGTCCCCGGGCGGCTAACCAGGCCCACCAGGTTCGAAGAGGCCTGGGTTTTCGGGATCTTGAATGGCGCCGTGGCCTGAAGAGGAGAGGAGAAAAAAAATAATACGAGGATTGGAATGAGGGCCAGGGAGACATCACCCCCCCAAAAAAAAAAAACTTTTAACATTCCTCCGATGACAAAGGTGGGGGGGGGGATGGACACCAGACACTGACAATGTGGAGGAACAGTGGAAATCCATGCAAAGATGGTGTTATCCAGGCATGTCCAAACTTCAATCCTCCAGATATTTTGGACCGCAACTCCCACAGTCCTTTGCCATTGGAAATACAGGCTTGGAATTCTGGGAGCTGTGGTCCAAAACATCAGGAGGGCCGAAGTCTGGGCATGCCTGGTGTTAATCAGAAAGGAACCGGGTAGCTAACTGGGGACGCCCTGGAGGCATGTCCAAACTTTGACCCTCCAGATGCTTTGGACCACAGCTCCCACAGTCCTTTGCCGCTGGAAACATCGGCCTGGAATTCTGGGAGTTGTGGTCCAAAACATCAGGAGGGCCGAAGTTTGGACATGCCTGCATGGTTCCCAAGATGTCCTTTAACAAAAGGGGGGGGGGGAGAGAAAGAGAGGAGGAGAGGGAGAGAGAAAGAGAGGGGGGAAGAGAGACCCACAGCATACACACACCCCAGATCTACAGGCCGACCCCGTCACCCTGGGGGGCGGGGGGGTTTCACCTTTGTGGGAGAGCCGATGATGGTCGGCAGGGGCGTCTTGAAGAGCCATTCCGAGCCCCGAGGAGAGCTGCCCGGGTGCTTGGTGGGCGAAGTGCCCAGGCTGACCGGCCGCGGAGGCTGCGGGGGGTGGCCGTGGCCGTGGCCGGCGTAGGAAGGGCAGACGGGGTCCGAGTGCTGCTTGCGGAGCCTCTGCTTGCTCTGGTAGATGTCCGTCAGGGTCGGGCTGCTCTGGAGACGGGACGCTCCGGCCGTCAGCAGAGGCTGGGGGAGCTGCGGGGCCTGAGAGGCCGGCGGGGCGCCTGCAAACAGGGAAAAGGGCTGCGGTTCAGCTTCGCCCCGGTTCGCAAACTTTCGCAAGAGCAGGCCAGCAGAATTCGAAACCACCAGGCCTAAGCCTCTCTCGGAAGGAAAACAACACACGCGTACCAAAATTACCCAAGCTATGGAATGCCCTCCCAAGCGAGATCCGCCTGGCACCAACATTTGGTGACATTTCGGCACCAGGTAAAAAACCTTCCTGTTCCAGAAGTTTTTTAATTGATACAGTATAGACTGTGGGTCCTCTGATGGCAATTTTAGTGTCATGATTTTAGTGTAAGGTTTTTTATTATTGTTTTAATTATTTATTGATATCTGATGTTTTAACTGTCTTAATTTTTTGATTGTAAGCCGCCCAGAGACCTTTGGGTAGTGGGCGGCATATAAGTTGTAAATATAAATAAAATAAAATAAAATAAAATAAAATAAAAAGCAACAGAGAGGTCTCACCACTGACATCAAGAATTCTTCTGGAATCCACCTTGGTCAAAGGAAATCGAAAGGGGCTTCACAAGCCCCCTAAAAGGAGGGGAACCAGACTCCCAGCCCTCTCAAGGGAACGCTTGTATGGGACCCCAGACAGACAGACAGTGGGACCTCAAGAGCCCAGGGTCCCCCAATCCCGACGTCCCGGCATGAAGGAAGGGCAGAGGCAGCCACTGGAGGTCACTGCCTGGGCAGCTCCGAAGGGAAGCCCCATCCGGGCCAAAGCACCCAGCACAGCAGGCGGTGGCGCCGGAGAAAATGCCAACAAGAGACTCGAGGCGGCTCACCTGACGGGTTCCGGATCCTGGCTTCGTGCCCTTGCAGCTGCCCGCAACAACAGTGCCCGAGCTGTTCGGGTATGATGCCAACTGCCGCGGCGGAAGAAGCAGGAGAGAGGAGAAGGGAACCAGGGTTAGCGTTCGTTCAGAGGGGAGCATCGGGCAGAACGAAGACGCCACAAGGGTCGTGCCGCCGGGGGGCAGCCGAGACACACACACACACACGGCCCCCAAAAGGCCTGTTTCTGAGCTGGCCTTTACCTAGCGGCGAAGGGGAATACGGCCGGGAGGAGCCGGTGGACAGCCGGCGCCCCGTAGCCTGCGGCGTCTCGGCTGGCACGGGGGAAGAGGAGCCCGTCTTGAGGAAACCCACGGGGCTGGTGCTGGAGCGCCTCACCAGGGTGGACCTGGAAACACAAGCGGGACACACGAGGATGGCTTCCGGGGAGGGACGGCCTCGGACCGAGCTGAGCGGCCACCAAGCGGGAAAGGCCTGTTCCCACCACCACCGCCATCGATGCCAGAGAAGCCTTCCATCCAACCGTAGCCTCTTCCTCGGATGAGAAAGACGCGGGAACTTTCTGCCTGAATTGAGAACTCGGAACATTTTTAAGTCTCTTCTAGGCTGTTCAAGTATCGGTCCAATCCACCATGAGCCGGTGCCGGGCGAGGGCCATGGAGCCCTGAGTTCAAATCCCCTGGCAGGCATAGAGCTCACTGGGCGAACCTCGAGCAAGTCTCTCTCTCTCTCTCTCTCTCTCTCTCTCTCTCTCTCACACACACACACACACACACAATCTCTCCTCTCTTCCTCTTGCTGAACAACCACAAAGGACACTCACTGCTGTTGTGAGACTAAATGAGAAAGCGGAACCACACCACCCCCTTCCGGTCAGTTTGGGGAAAGACAAGGCAGACATGGGGAACTCGGGAACATTGACGTCTTTTTGGGGGGACTGTACCTCCCATCATCCCCCGCCAGAGAGCTCTGGTACGGGAGCATGTGGGTTGTAGTCCTAAAATTTAACACGACCAAGGTCTGGAGAAATATCAGGAATCCCACATCTTTCACAAGCTCCATGAAACTCAAGCCCAGTTCCTATTTTTTTTAAATTAACCACAGGAGAGATTATTCTATCAGAGCAAAGCATCTCTCTTGGTGAACTAAGGGGCAAAATAAAGTCAACCCAGAAGAATTATATAATCTCTTCCGCTTGGCCAATAATTGTTCTGTGAACTGGCAAATAATTCTGATTTTAAGGCAGAGTCCGTGGAACTCCCTGCCACAGGAGTTGGTGACGGCATCTGGCCTGGATGCCTTCAAAAGGGGATGGGACAGATTCCTGGAGGGAAAAGTCCATCCCAGGTGACAAACCATGATGGGGATGCGTCATCTTCAGACTTAAAACTGGGGTACCTCAAGGGCCAGAAGCAGGGGAGTGGTACCAGGAGACAGATATCTAGTCTCCTGCGCTTCCAAACGCATCTGGTGGGGCGACTGTGAGATACAGGAAACTGGACTCGATGGGCCTTTGGCCTGATCCAGCAGGGCTCTTCTGAGGTTCTTATGACCCTCCCAGCAAAATTAAACTTGTCGGGATTTGTATGCCAGCAGACAAGGGGTGAAAGGAAGGACACCACATTTTTGCCTGGAAAAAGCAAGCCCCCCAGCCAGCCCCCCCGCCGCCGCCGTTCACCCAGGGGTATGCGGGGAAGCCAGGAGACGGCCTAAGCGGGCAAGAAAGGCCTTACCTCGGAGAGCCGTGGGGGTTCGGACCGGGGCTGGCGCTGGCGGCCCCCGAGCTCAGGTTCTGCTCGATGCGCTGGTAGTTGCGGATCTGCGTGGGCACCGGGATGGGGGCCGTCTCGCTGCGGGGAGAGACCGAGGGCTGGCACTGCCTACAAGGGCGGGGCGGGGGGGGCAGAGGGAGGGGGCATGAGGAAGGGAAGAAGACCAAGGTGAAAAAAAACTGGAGCCTCCACAAACAATAGCAGTGTAGGAGAGAGCTCTCTCGGGATGCTGAGAAGAGAGAGTTTATGAAAGGAGCCCAGCGCGTTTCCAGGGAACATTCGGGGTTGATTTCTTTCAGGATGGATAGGTTTGATCTCCTTGCAGTCCAGGGGACTCTCAAGACTCTCCTCCAGCACCACAGCTCAAAAGCATCGATTGTGTGGTTGATCAGCCTTCTTTATAGTCCAGCTCTCACTTCCATACATCACTACTGGGAAAACCATCGCTTTGACTATCCTGACCTTAGTTGGCAAAGTGGAAGGACAGATTTTGAAGCGGAGGCTCCGGTACTTTGGCCACCTCATGAGGAGAGAGGAGTCCTTGGAAAAGTCCCTGAGGGTGGGAAAGATGGAAGGCAAAAGGAAAAGAGGACGGCAGAGAATGAGAGGGTTGGACGGTGTCATCGATGCAACCAATATGGATTTGACCAAACTCCAGGAGGCAGTGGAAGACAGGAAGGCCTGGCGAGCTCTGGTCCATGATGGAGTCACAAAGAGTCGGACACGACTGAACGACTGAACGACAACGACGACGACGCGTTTCGGCCAAAAATGGCCTTCTTCAGGGACTTTTCGCACCAACGTGTGCTCAAAGAAACTCTGGGGACAGCAAGATAGTAAACTATTTCTTCTCAGCATCCTGAGAGAGAGAGCTCTCTCCTAGACTGCTATAGGAAGGGAAGAAGATCTGCAGTCTTCCTTGATTCCCCAGGAAGGAGGAGGAGAAGACAGACAGAGCCTAGGCCAGGGAGAAATGGCTATCTCGGAGCCCCACACTGGGGGGGGGGGGAATCAATCAAGCCGCAGGACGGAAAAGCATTCCAGCTGCTGGGAGCTGGCGGCCCTTCGGCCCTTCCTCCTTCCTCGCCCGTTTCTAAACAAAAGCAGTTCTAGGAAAACTCAGCCGAGGAGAGAGAACGGACAGGAAGTTCAGGGCCAAAGCTGGCCAGGAGG
This sequence comes from Phrynocephalus versicolor, assembly GCA_023846285.1. Taxonomy (NCBI): domain Eukaryota; kingdom Metazoa; phylum Chordata; class Lepidosauria; order Squamata; family Agamidae; genus Phrynocephalus; species Phrynocephalus versicolor. The sequence continues at coordinate 10,361,156 of JAHTLZ010000038.1, forward strand.
GGTTGTTTGTTCAAGGCACGAAGGCTGGAGAAGGGGGGGGGTGGGCAGGATGGGCGGCCGGGAACAGTTTAGGATTGTAACCCATCATCCTCCTGGCCCCGGCAGAGGGCGAAAGAGAGAAAAATGGGCCCCTGGGCCGGGTGGGAACAGGTGAGGGAGCAGATCCGCTCCTCTGGCAAAGATCTGAAGCCAGGCGGCTCGAGGACCGCTTAAGTTACAGGACAAAAAAGAAGAAGAAACACAGTTCTTTCCAGACACACGTTAATGATCAGCCCACAGCCCCGGGCGACGGTGGCCTGGAGGTCTCCCTCAAGGGGGGAAAAATGTATACACTTTGCCAGCGGAGCCGGCCTCATCTGGGATGGGCAAAGAGTGACACCCTAATGGACCCCAAACGATGAAGAGGGGCTAGGAAGTTCCGCTGGGGGGGGGTTTATGGGATACGGCTCTCCCAAACTCCAACAGGTTCCAACCCTTGCAGACACAAATCCAGCCGAGGCGTCTGGGAAGTCTCCCCGCAGGAAAGAAAGAGGAAATCGTTTTCTGTCCCTCACGCTGGGTTATTTGGGTGTTGGAGAACCCGAGCGGGGCGGACGAATTCCCCCCGATTTAAACTCCACCAGGCAAGGGCCATTCTGTGACTTATCCGACCGCACGACCTCTGTTAACGCAACGGTGCCAACCACCTGATGGTAGACAATTCAGCCGACGGCGGTTTTAGAGACAAGAGCCGGCCTGCTACTAAATAAATAAACATCAGATCTTTATGTTCTTGCACAGCCCTGCTGTGAAGGCTCTTCCCTAGGCAGGGGGAGGGCGGGAGGGATAAGGTCCCCCCCCCAAAAAAAGGTAGAAGCCAGGTTAGGAGGGGACCATGGCAGGGCATTGTTCTCTTTGGTCATCAAAATGAGGCATTTTAAAAAAAAAAGAGTTTCTGGGCTCCTGTCCTGAGCGGAAACCGACAGCTTTAATTTCTGTTCCTTTCAGTGCCGTTGCCATTCCGACAACAGGGCTCAAGGCTTACCCTCCACAGATCAGGAATTCACTCGAGGCTCTGCGCCCGGCCGCTGCCAATGGCATGTCGTCTGGACCGCAAACAGAATAAGATTAAATTTAATTAAAAAGCAGAAGCATTAAGTTCATAGAATCATCCACAGAGAAACAGACAGACGGCGAGAAAAGAACAGCATAAGCTTCTCCTCTGAGGGAAATGCTTCCCTTTCCTGCCTAGAGAAACGCATTCAACATGGGATAAAAGTTTCCCGATCGTGTCTAGGGAATACTCCTTGAGTGCTCCCCACTACAAGGCAGGTGATAGGTAACCTCTAATTCGCTTCAGCCTAGAACTGGCATGCTGGGGGTAGGACAGATAGATTGGTCAATTGATGCAATTAAACGTACCAACCCCAAGCTGTAGGACGGAAGAGGGAAGAGTCCAACGTTACACCCATTACACCCCTGAGAGAAAAAATTGGTCCCGTAATCCCGGGCGACCGTCCAGGGGCCCCCAGAGACAGGAGGGCCCGGGGCCCGGAGGCTTACACGACTGGTCGGCGGCAATGTTGTGGGGCACCAGGACAAAATCGTCCGTGTCGCAGGAGGAGGCCTTGCTGCTGGTGCTGGCAGAGTCCTTGGAGACCTGCAGGTAGTTTGGCGGCCCCAATGGAGGGGATGAGAGGGCGTCCTCGGGGAGGGGCTGCATGTCTGGCAGGGACTGGAGGGCAAAGGAGAGAAAAAGGGGGGTCAGCGCCCGGCAGTCCTGGGGGGCCGGAGAGGGGGGAATGGGGCTTGGGATGCCGGCAGAGCAATGCTGCTCCAGAGGTCAGAAGGACCTTGACACGAGGCAGGGCCTTCTTGGGAGCGGCACCCTCCTGCTGAGAATCGCCCCCCCCCCCAGCGAAGCTACGCCTGACTCCCTCCCCGGTTCCAAGAGGTGGCTGAAAATCCTTATTTTCCAAGGAGGATGGTTCTTTCCGGCCTCTTTGTCTTCGCAATTCATCTATGATTTCCCCAACAGATTTCACACCGCGTCTCTTGAGGACTAGAAACTTAGCAGTTGACAGAGACAGGTTGGAATCCCCCGGATTTTGGGAAGTGAAAGGCCACCTGTGCCAAAGAGGGGCCCCGTTTTCCACCCACTCCAAGACGTCCGGGATGGGCGAGGAGGGTTCTCAAGACACAAAAGATTCGAGATCTTTGAAGAGGCCAAAAAAAACCATTGTCCTGACCCCCGCCCCGCCGCTTCCAGCCGCCAAGGCGAGCGACAGACCGAGATGTTTTCGAACCTGGAAGGGAACTTACGGGGGGAGAGGCAAACCGGCAGGAAGGAGAGCTACCGCAGGAGCTGCCGGACGCAGAGCCGGTGTAGGTCGGCACAGGCACAGGACAAGCTGGTGGAAAGAAGGTAAGGAAGGTGCGGTTTTGCCAGGAGGAAGCGCTTCCATAAACGTCCATGAACAGACAATTTTAGGGGTGCGCTTATACCCTATAAAAACTGGAGGGAAGCCACCCCGGAAGGGGCCACCGAATCTCCGACATGGGGCAAGATCCCCGGGGGAAACCCGTGCAGGGGTAGGTAGGCCGTTTAAGAAAGCAGAAGCTGGCTCTTTTTGGGGTGGGTGGGGTGGATAGGACAACTTACACTTCTTGACGGTAGACACCTGATCCAGGAACGGGTGGCTGAAGAAAGTATCTGCAAGACAGGAAGGGAAGGGCGAGAAGGGTTAGCCTCAAAAGGTGGTGGTGGGATCCAGGAACCCCCCCCTTTCTCTCCGGCAGCTAAGATTTTTCCACCGGGTTCTTTTAAGGGGATGAGCCGGCCTTCGGCTAGGGAAGACTGGCCCCGTCCATCATTTTAAAGCCGGGGCTAAGCAGCGGAACCAAAGGCGGGCACTTGGAAAATCCATTTCCTTCGGTCCGAGATGGGCCAAGGTGGTCACGCAGCTCCTTCGTTTCCTTGGTCCAGGCGCGCATCATTGGCCACGAGGACATCACGGCCTGGAGGTGCTTCTGGCAACCCTGCCCCGCCTTTTTCCTAAAAAGGCATTTTGTGGAGCACGGGACTGGCCGTGTGCAGATTTGCAATTGAGGAGAAGAAACTGAGGGAGGCAGCAGACACCCCGAGAAAGTTGTACCTTGGCGTCCAAACGCTTTTGTTATTTCAGAATCAAAACAAAACAACTCTGGGATGAGCTTGGCCGTCAAAGGGCCTTCTCCGTCCTGTCTGGGTCCCAAAACAACCCCACCCCCGCCAGCAGAGGAGTTCCCGATGCCCACAGCGGTGTGTATGTGAGTGTGTGTGTGTGTGTGTGTGTGTGTGCGTGTGTGTACCCATGTGTCAACCACCACTGCCCTTTGACCCTGACCTCCTGGCTGGGAGAGGAGGGCCTTTACAAGAAAAGGTTAATTATAACCCCCCTGAGAAACAGGAGGGGCGGGAGTGTCTGTTTGTAGAAACAGGAGGGGACGGGAGTCAGAAACTCTCTTCATGAGCCGCCCACTGGGTCCCGGGAGTTCGTGTTTGTACGCACAAGCTGAAATGCTGATCAAGCCTGGAGTGGGATGCCCAAGCAAGGTCTGGGGCCAGGACGATCCCAGGAGACTTTGCAGTTGTGAAGCTCAAACCCCGGAGACGTTTTAGGTTGGTTGGGGAACAGATCAGGCTGTTCTGCCGTCCTGGGTCGGAGCGCCCGTGGTCCTGCAAGTTCTAACCACTAGGTTTTTCTCTCCAAGGGATGGGATGGTGCTGCCCAGAGTAGGCGTCTGCAAGAGCCAATGGGGAGCAGGGTGTCCAAACCGATGGATGGGGCACTGCCGCCCTACGAGACGCCAGCCACGTCCATTAATTTAGGGCCAGCCAGAACAGACACGGGATGGACCCAACCAAACTCAAAAGCGTGGATTTGTCAGGGTTCCCGCAGGGCTTTTCCTGTGACTTAACATCCAGCACGGTTGTTTCTTCAGATGGAGAGTGAAGTGTGCCACTCTCTCTTTCTTAAACCTGTACGCAGGCGCTTGGGCTAAGGGGGGGGGGGGTTCTAGAAAACCCCACATGGCTGAAAAGTCAAGGGAGGAACAGAAAACAAACCCACCTTCCCCCCCCACCCCCAAGGGTGCCAAGTCAAAGGATTTCTCACCCACCCACCCACCCACCTCTTGGCAAATGGCTGCCAACACGACAAGAGATCGAAACCGGAGCTGGGCTGGAGCAGCCTTGCGCCTGAAAAACCTCCCCCCTTCGAAAGAGGGCCGAGCCAAGGTTTGATGGGAAAGCACTATAAATAGCCCTGCCTGCTATTTTTTTGCAGAGCGGCTGCTCTCCTGCTGGGTTATGTGCGTGTGTGTTTAAAAAAAAAAAAAGATTAACAAAAGGAACCTGATTTAGGCTTGTTTGCGCTTACGGAGTCCCGGTGTGCCTTCTCTGTGTGTGGGGGACGGACATTGGTGCTGCCTAGTTTCTAAGAAATCCCGGATTATGTAAGCCGATCACGCCTCCCAAAAACTGGAAATGCTTCGTCAATCGCTTCGCCCTGGGAAGCGATCCAACCGCAGAGCTGAGCGGGGAGTGGCGAGTTTAGCAGGGGGCGGGTGGGAACAGAATGAGCTGCCTTCCTCCCCCCTTAATGCGTGCCGGAAGATGGATCCAAACAAAGAGCCCCCCTGACCCTCTGAGCCACGCATCTGCTGAGTGACCTTTGCTGGATCAAAAACGCCCAGCCGCCCTGGCCGCTGGAGGAGGACAGGTTTTTGTAGTCCCTAAAAGCCCAGTGAAATTGGATGGCCGGGGAGCTCTCGGCCGGAGGCGGCCGGCAGGTCCCACCTAACCCATGGACAGATGGACGTGGTTTGGGGTCACGGCAGGCCCAAAGTGGTAAGCAAGAGGTCAGGCTCGGGATTTAGGGTCTGATTTGCTAGGAGAGCCTTGGAACGGCAAATCTCCAAGGGCAGATCCCCGAGTGCCTCCAGTTCCGTGACGGCAAAGGCGCCCAAACAGGAGAAAGGCAGCCTCGTCTATAAACCTTAGAGCTTGTCCAGCCGGGAGGGAAACTCTGGATCGTTTGAGTCCGGCCCTTTGTCATGGAGGCACTCCCCACCGCTAGTGCCTCAAATCCTTGAGCCGGTCAACATGATGAAACTGGTGAGCAAATTAAAGTCGCACAGAAACATGGCCAGAATTTGGCACAAACGCCCCTCCTTCCAAGGAGCCCAGGCATCCTCTTTAACAAGTTCAAGGGGTTTTGTTCAACAACCCAGCCAGGGAGGGTCCAGGCTGCTTCCAGCACTCCTCCAGGCAAGCAAAGGCTACAACCCGGTCCACCCCACAAGTGGAAAGAGGGAAATGTTTACTCACCAAAGTCCATTCTATCTTTTTGGTTTCTCTGAAGCAAACCCAACACCAGGTCAGACAGATATGCAGAGGTTTCCCTGGGGATGCTGAAGATTTTAAAAAGAAGATTAAAAACAGGGAGGGAAAGAAGACAAAAGATGTGTCCCAAACAGACCAACGTACTAAAAAGGAGCTCTGCTCCCCCCTCTGACAAGACGTCAAGATGAAATTCTTCCTACACGTCCCAGAAGGACGCCTACCTGGGTACGAGGTTCCTGTTCTTTTCATAAAACATCCTTAGATCTTGAGGGCTGTTGGCCTGTCAAAAAGGAGGCGACAGGCACCGTCAAAGGCGGTATTTAGCAAAAACACAGATCCCGCCATATTCTGACATGGGAAATCTAGGAAATTGGGGGAGATGAAGAATAGTCCTTCCAGCCCAGAGAAGAAAAGATCGGCTTAACCGCATGTTGTAAACTGGAAAGCAAACTCATTAAAAACAATAAGAATAAATAATAATTCAACCGCAGTTAGCCTAAACTGTGATCTGTGCTGGGGAACACAGAGCAGCAAAACCGCCGCAAATACTTGGAAGGGAAAGGCTGAAATCGTGACAGAAAAAAGAAAGGAGATCTTTTGCTTGCTTCATTTGCTTCATTTTTGCTTCATTTTGAATCTCCAATTGAGGCTAACTGGATCATGCATGCAGAAGGCGAGACCCAACTTTGGAAACCCGACTTCACACGTTTGAGGGAAAGGTTGCGAGGGACGGTCACTCCCACCCACGGCCCTCACCTTTCCAGGCCCCGACAGCCCCAGAAACGAGAGTGACGAGCCCTCCAACCACCCCGTTCTTTTCCCTTCCTTGTGGATCCCGGGACGGGCGGTCGCGCACATCAGCTCCTACCTGGAAAGGCGGCTTCCCCACCAGGCACTGATAGATCACCGTCCCGATGCTCCACAGGTCCGCTTTGGCGTCGTAGTGCTGCGACATGATCACCTCGGGAGCCTGGGAAAAGGGCCCCCAGAAAGGAGTTGGCTGAGCGCTGGAGAAGAGGGGGGTCCCCCAAGAGCACGAGCCAAGGGCAACCGGGCGGAGAGGCCCTTCTGCCGACATCCACGTTGAACCCAGCATCCCCGGTTAGCGGGAAATATTTCAAGTCCACGGATTTTTAAATGGAAGGAGCTTTTTGGGAATGTCTAACGGGCATGAAAAGACTTCTGCACAGAGGATATCGGTTCCGCTGCCTTCTGGATCCTGTTCACAGCGAGTGGCTTACTCAGCATCATTCCCCACCCACCCACCCCCCGGCCTCACATGTCCCTGCTCTCACAAAGGCCCATGGGCCGTCCGCAGGGCTTGAATTACAAGTTGTCTATCACAAGCATTCGAGCCCCTGCGATGGCCATGAGAGAGCCAACTGGCCCATCCACTCGAGTGCTTAATTCTTACGTCACCTGCGAGCACGATAATAAAAAAGTCATCTGCCAACATGAGGAGGTAACGGCAGTTTTCCTGTAACATACTCGTCTATCCTTCTCTTTAAAGCCGTGGTTTCCCCAGATGTTCGACTGCTCCCCTCCAGATGTTCTACCCGAGCGCCTCTCAGGGAGAGTCGCAATTGGCCAAAAGGAAGAGCGAACGTTTCATCATCCTAACCGAAACCCCGACGACGGCAGCACGAACCTTGCGACCCCTCACTCACCATGTACATGGGGGAGCCGCAGAGGGTGGCAGCCATCATGTTGCTGTGAAGGTAACGGGCAAACCCAAAGTCCGCTGTTCGAAGGGGTGGGGGTGGGGTGGGAGAAATCCAGAAACGATTGAGTTTTTAAAAGGTTAGAGGAAAACGAGTAGCACCCTTCACAGACACACTCGGTGGGTCCTCTTATTCACAGCTTTCAACGTCACGGCAAACCGGTCTTGCAAGCCAGCTTTCGTCAAGTCACAAGAGGCCACGGTTTCTAGCTATGGTTTGAAGCCGGCCGACAAACCATAGCTTATTGGCAGGGATGGGTTTGGACGAAGCGACAAACCAACATTCCACAAATAAACCAGGACAGATCCTGCCTTGTTCAAGACCCGATAAAGGAAAGGAACTGTGTAATTGCGTGTATTCGGCACGTTGTGCAAAGACTGGCCAAGAGAACAGGACTGCAGCAGAGGGCTCCAGCCCCATTAGGGTGTCCCGGTTAGTGCACAGGGCACCAAACGGAAAACTTACGTAGATTCTTTTTATTCTGGGCATAGGAATGCCCTGAAAAATCTAGAAACACGCATTAAGAAAACCAAAATGCCTAAAACAGCACCCAGTACAGCCCTTGCTGGGAACGCTGGATGTAGGAAGCTCTGCTATCTAGACTCTAGATTTCTGGTTAGGCCCAAGAAACTGCCGATTGTGACTGGGAGAGCGGGTTCTCCGAGGTTTCAGACAGGGGTCTTCCCCACATTTTAACTAGAAACCCCCGATTATTCCCTGATGGTCTCCCATCCAGGTACCAACCGGGCCTGACCCTGCTGAGCTTCCAAAAACAGGGATCAGCTGTATTCAGGGCCGGAGGGCAACTCTGCCTAAAACCGTGGAATTACTGCTTCCGGCTGTGCCAAACCCGAGCGAGGGCCAAAGCCAAGGCATCGGTGCCTGATTTTGGGCCGGCGATGGCTTTTCGGCAAATGCCCCGGGGCCCGAACCCCCCTCCCCAGGCAAAGAGGAGCCACTCGCCTATCTTGACGCGTATGCCGCTGAGGCTTGTCTTCCGGCGGTTCGCGTACGACAGCAGGATGTTTTGGGGCTTGAGGTCGCGGTGGATGATGCCCTTGCTGTGAAGGATGCGCATGGCGGCGGCGATCTGCTGCAGGAAGACCCGGATCGTGTCCTCGCTCAGAGTCCCTTTGGCTGAGAGGAAAGAGGATTCGCAATCTGCTTTGACGATGCCGCCACTGCTGCTGAGCAGCGGTCAAACGGACACCCCCCAACCCCCCAAAGGAAACACTTCCTCGCCTCTGCAGCGATCTCTCCTCCTGAATCCAAATGAACCTTCCAGGCTGTTTTAATTAGGATGGATTATAACCTGGAATCGGCTCCCTATGCATTATTTTTTTCCAGCCTCCAAGGTGCAGAGACGGAGAGGTTTAAATCCGGCATCTCGAGCAGGGAAAAGGCGACACAATAACCACCTCATGGAATTGCCATTCCTCCTTTTTGTAGCTTGTTGTTGTTGCTCACACATCACGGGAGCTGCTTTTCTCGAGCGACAATTCCCCAAAAGACAAACACCTCCCTCTGGATCCAGAGGCCTCGATTCAGACGCCTCGCTCTCCTTCCCGATACCTTATGGAGGCAGTGCTTAGAAAATCCAAACCACAGGCCCTCCCCTCTCCTGGGAGTCGATTTTTACCCTCTTCTCCCTCTTTGTAAAAAAATCGGCTCCCCACAAAAAGATGATGGCAGGTGGGAAGTGGACTCCAGTTTTATCGTGGGTTTTAGGCTGGCGGCAACCTTGAAAATAGGATTGTTGAACACACAAACGAAAGTACTAAAGGCACACCGTCCTGTGTATTCTGGACTACCCCCCCCCCGGTTTCTCAGGACTATGGGTAATCTTGGGCGTTGTGCTCCAAGAATATGCCTCGGCACACCTCAGGCTCGTGTATTAAGTCGGAAAGAAAACGCCTCACCCTCCAACTTTGGAGCTCCGCCCAGAGAAACGAAAGCAGTTTGTTACCTTGCAAGTAATCCGCCAGGTCTCCCCCGTTGCAATACTGTCCAGGAGGAAAAAAAAGAGAGAAGAGGGATTAGATTTGGAGAGAGGGGTCCGTCTTTCTCAACTTGCTTGCCCAGGACAAGAGGAACAGAAGCTCAGCCGTTAAACTGAGGTCTCTCAGCTTCACAACCTCCTTTCCGTTCTCCTCCTGCCTGCCTCCCTCCCTCCCGCAGAGGGTGACATGGTTTGTCACGTGCGTGCCCCTCGTCCCGGCGTCAGCAGGGAGGGTTCCCCCACAGCACCGCCAGGAAGGGGAGACTGGGAAAAACCCTTCTGACAAGCCTCGGGCCTAGGAGACGCCGGCCAGGGACACCGTACACACCAGAATCGGTTTGAAAGGCCGCGATGAAAAGTGCTCACCTCCATGACTAGAAAGACCGAGTTGGGCAGCTCCTGGAAGAAGAGAAAATGTCTCATGAAATCGGGATGTGGGGAGTGGTCTCCAAAAACAGATCCGTCCCTGGGCCTGCCTCCGGTAAGTAGTGACCTTCTGAGGGGGCTCTTTCCCAGCCTCCTCTGGAAGGGTGAGAAGACCAAACTGATGCGTTACTTGTGGTCTATGGCTCATCCTCAACAAGACCGGAGCTCTTATACCAGCTCAGGGGGTCCTTCTCGCCTGCTAGCAGATGTCCTCCGAGAAGGGTCTTCCCCTTCTTTTCTATCACCTCGCCCCGGATCTGTCGAACCCGTGAACATCGAACTGGGCTTCACACAACAAAGGGGATTTTACCTTTCAACTACAGCGCTCCCCCAAGGGGAATGGAGAAGCAGTGCAGTGCAGCGGTTAGGGTTGTTGGGAAGGAAGCAGACTAAAGGTCCCATTAAAGCCATGAGCCTCAATGGATCGAGACACCCCCCTCTCTCGTCTCGTTCTCTTTCAGGTTCTGTTCCGAGATCAAGAGAGGAAGGAAACCAGATGTCTGGCTACGAACTCCTCAGGGGAAAAGGAGGAGATAAATCCAGCTTGGTGGGGTGGAGGAAAGAATTGTCCTTGGAGCGCTATTCACAGTGGCGCCCTAAACTGAGCGCCCTAAAGGACACAAGCTCACTCCAGAGAGTCAACGGCAAACATATCCAAGGCAGCCTTATTTCCCCTTTAGGTTCGGGATCAAGCCAAGCGGGTGAAGGAAGGGGTGCCTTTCATCCGCCTCTCTTCCGAGCCAGGCTGCTTAAGAAAATCCCTCGGGCGGTGAAATCGTTCGGGAGAACTTGGCTGCGGAGAGCAAAGCCGAGTCAAGGGAACGGCCGGAGCAACGCACACCCAGCGGGGCTCGGTTTCCTCGGACAACCACCCCCGGGCCTGTCCTGAAGGCTGAGATAAAGGACGTCTGTCAAGGCCTCCCAGGACCCGCAATAAGTCTGGGAATCGGGACATCGGGGAGAGGCAGGGCGTGGGGAACCCAGCCGGCCAACGAGCCGCTCGGCGGGCATGCATCGCCCTCGTGGCCGGGCAGAAACCGGAGACGGGGACACTGCAAAGAGTTGACCTCTCCCGACTTCATTCCAGTCTGGTAGGAAAAACGCAAACCGCTAGAGCTTCCAAACCGAAAGGTGACGCCCCGGCTCTCTGGAGAGAAAAACCCGACAGCCCCACAGGCTGAGGAGACGGTCCCCATTTCAGCAACCCCCCCCCAAGTGCTGGCTGGCCAAGAGGTTTCCAAGCCCGCCTCGGCCACAAAGGCGGGCCTGTGCTGGGTTCGACAACACCCTTTTCCCACCAACACAACGGCAGCTGCAGGCACAACCTTGACAAATACTGGCCTGGGGGGTTTCAGAGTTATTCCTTCAGCGCTTTCCCCTCATATTACCTCAAACGGATATATGTTTGATTCCTGGAGAATGTTCACTGGGAGCGCAAGAGAGTGGAATGGTCTAAACCAGTGGTTCTCCACTGGTGGGGTCCCCAGATGTTCCTGGGCTGCAACTGCAACTCCCAGAAGCCTCTACCACTCGCTGTGCTGGAAGGGGTTTCTGGGAGTTGCAGTCCAGGAACATCTGGGGACCCCACAGGTGGAGAACCACTGGTCTAAACGTTGTGTCACACATCAAGGGGAAGCCACCTCGCGCCCTGGGATATTTTAGCCTACCATCCCCATCGTGGTCACCCACATCAAGGCTGATTGGGGCTAATAGGACCTGTAGTCCGGTCTCAACGCGGGAGAGGGAGATCTAATCCAGCCCTAACTAAGCAAAAACGGTCACATTATCGGATGCTGGCAATTCTTATTTTAGGGTGGTGTTCAGCCTGTTTTTAGGCAGAGTGCAAAGAAAAAACAAAAAGGAGTTAGCTGGGGCTGGGGGAGCGATCCTTGGATAACAAGAGTTGGTGAGGGGTTCGAGGAAGAAGTTAAATAAACTGCCTCAAAAACGAAGCAAACAAAACACAGCTCTGTCCTTCCTCGCTTCATCCCTGTGTGTCAGCCGCCGGGTGGTTTATTTTGCACAACAGACACACAAAGAGAGAGGTGGTTTCTAAGGCAGCCGCTGCCTGCGGGAAACGTCAAGAAAGATGGCTCCTGTTAACGAGGACAGCGGGGGGAAAGCTGAGGATGCTGAAATAACGACACCCCCTGTCCGGCTTCACCTGCCTGGGGCAGATGCTTCCTGCCCAAAACAGCTGGCGGAGGGGTATTCTCCGGGCAGCCATCGAGGTTTTCGCTGGGAACGCAATTCATTAAATCACATAAAGAGAACGTGTTCGGTCCCTGTCTCCTCGCTTACACGGTGGATTAATGCCAACGAAGAGCCCCGTTTTCCTCTGTTCTGGGCAGCAGCCTTTTCTCTGCTCCTCTACGGCCAGTCTAAAGACACATTTTCTGGACAGATCAAGGACAGCAAGATCATTACTGAGTATCTGACACCTCTGAATGGCTGGAGAATTTAAGGCGTCCCTGTTTTTCAGAATCCTCTGTGAAGCAAAGACACGGTATAACTTAGGTTTCATCTCAACAGCCTCAAAACAAAGCCAACGAGCATACATATATCTATTTGAAGCTGTTTTAACCCGTTCTTTTGGACACAAACGCTGCTAGATCAACATACGTAGGGTCTAGAATCCGTGGTTCTCAACCAGTGGGTCCCCAGATGTTCCTGGACTGCAACTCCCAGAAATCCTGGCCAGCTCAGCTCGTGAGGATGAAGACTTCTGGGAGATGCAGTCCAGGAACATCTCAGGACCCACCGGTTGAGAACCATTGGTCTAGATCATCCCTGACCTCAGGCTCGTAATGACGCTCATGGAAAAAAGGATGAGGAGGAAGGAAGGAGGGAAGGAAAGCAGTCATCACAAAAGAACCGGTAGAAAGTGCCTGCTGACATTTCGGATTCCTCTGCCTGAGGATTACAGCGGAGTTATTTGAAGGGAAGGAATTGAATTTCTTCACGTCATCAGGGAATCCAGGCTCAATAAATAACGCACAATCTGAGCTGCTCTCGAAAGCATCCCTGGCACTTTTCGAGGCTGACTGGGCTGGCGAGGAAGCAGAGCCCACGACGCAGCTGCTCCTGCCCAGGTTTCTGCACCCCCCCGCCCCCGCCCCCCAGACACAGATGGTTTCCAGAGCTTTGGGATCAGCCAACTGGGGCTGTTGTCCCAGCTGCTGTGCCCAGGAGAGCGGGCACGGGGAACTGACTTTCAAGTCCGTCCTTCGACCCAGGTTGGCACGAACGCCTCCTGCGGCCGCCGTGACGCTTGCTGGAGGTGCAAAAGCCTGGGCCCGAAGGTCACCTGACACGGTGTGGATTTTGCAAGCTGTCGGGACAGCCCCCGAATTTCAGTCTGGCCCCTCTCTGGTTGAATAAGGAAGATCTACCAAGTGACGGGAAAGAGCTTTTCCCTCTACACAAAACCACGGAGATCCTATTTGGTACCAAATAAAACCGGGGCTAGGCAGGCAGATGGGAAACGGCCTTACTGTGTTAGAGTCGGCACACTGGCCTCTTGACCAGTCAGCTACTCTCAAACCGTTTCAGAAAGCTACATTCTCACCTTTCAAGGACAAGGAGATAAGAGGGAAAGGGGGGGGAAATACCCTCCAGATGATGCTAGACTGTAATCCCCATCGTCCCCAAGAACCGGCCTTGCTAGCTCAAACTGGCAGCAGAATCCAGAGGGTCAACTGTGCTTCTTACTAGTCCAGAAGGCTAGTACTGGTTGGGTTGTTTATATCCCCTTCCTCTGCGGGAAACCTTGTCTGGTTCTCCCTACTATCTTTTCCAAACCAGAACACAGGAGGGGCATGGGGTGGGGTGGGGGGGCAACGCTTGGGCCTCTAAGAGGGATCAAGGAGACCCCCTTGGAGCACGCTGCTCTGATCCTCCTCCACTCCTTTCAGTTCTGTATCCCCGAAACTGAGGAAAAGTCGCTCGAGATGGCCCTGGTTTTTGCGGCTTCCATTTCCATTTCATTTCATTCTGACCTAAGGGAGTAGAACGCCCTGCAATTAAAATATCTGGAACTCTGCAAAGCAGCCGATGAAGGATCATCCGATGCTTGCGCTTCATCGTTCTTCTCCAGCATCCTGGGGGTGCGTTCAACGCCGCATCACTCTGCCTTACGAGTAACACCTGTCGGCTGCAGACAATCCAAGCCTCTCTGCTAAAGCCACCTTTTCGGACTGAGACGGAGGAGAAATGGGATCGGGGCTCTTAAGAAAGACAGGTCCACCTTCTGGTCCTGTTGGGGCCTTTGGCAGTGACCTTGTTTCTTGAGACTGGAAGTCAAGACGGGTGAGAACCCTCCGATATTCTCCAATCGGGCACTCCCAGTTGTGGAAACGCGCTCCCCTCCTGCATCCTGGCCCTGGTGGGTGCCACGTGACAAACTGCAGGCCCCCTCATCTGCTTAAAGATGCAGCGCGCCGCCTCGCCGAAGCCGACGGCAATTACCCAGCTGCGTCGGCGGGATGCTCTCTGACTGTCAAGCGAGGCGCGCACGTTAATGGCTTGTTGATCGGGCAGCGCGGGAAGCTTTCTGGATGAATGAACTCCCCCCCCCCTTCCCTTGCTCCTACGCGGACAGGCTGGCTTGATCCACGGCAGGCCGTGTACGTCGAGCCTTCTGAATTCGAAGGAACTGCAGGAGGCCGACCCAACCCTGAGCTAGGTTGGGGACGATGGGCACAGGCGGGCAACATCGCTGGGGAGTGTCGGGTTGCGAGGACTTGCAACAGGCAGCACAGCAAGCCAGTTTCCAAACACAGGGTGCCAATATTTTCATTCCAGAACAAACAAGCTCCCGCCTTTAAGCAGAAGAAAATTCCTTTCCACCATGCAAGCATTTCTGCAGAACGCACCCACCCAGCGCAGCCAGTTAAATGCCCTGGGACATCTGGAGTTGTCAGGGGATGAGCTGTATTTTTCACAGCACCGCCAGGAAGCTCGGAAAAAAAGCAAGCTTCCAGCTTCTCCAGAACGCTTCATCGGGCCAGAGGGACAACGCTGGGAGCAGCGAGGGACAGAAGCCCCCAAAGGCAGGGAGCTGTTTTCTCGTCGTTTGAAATTAAACTCCCTCCCGAAACGGGCAACAACGGCCCATTACGCTCAAGGGCCGAGAAGGCTTACAGGGAAATTCCCCTTCCTTTGCAAAACTCAAGATCTCAGCCTCAGCAAGAAGGCTTTTTGTTCCATAAACATGTGACGCTTTCAAAGCAGGCCGCCACCCGCCACTCCTGAGCCTGCAGCAAAGACGGCAAAACCAACTCACCTGCACGTCGTAGAGGGCGACAATGTTCTCGTGCTGAAGCTCCTGGAAAACAGAAAGAAACACAATTCAGAGAAATACACCATACACGTCCCGGGGAGGATGGGGGGGGGGAGGCTTCACTGCTCAGGAGCAGCCGATTTTCCCAGGCAGGGCTCGTGTCTTTCCCCCTCTGGTAACTTAAGGTTGCTGCATTCAATTAAGGGCGCAGGGGGAGCCAGGGCTGTGGAGTCAGAGTCGAGGAGTCGAAGGAAATTTTGGGTACCTGGAGTCGGAGTCGGCAAACAGCGACTCCGACTGCGACTCCGACTAAATTTAAATTGGATTTTTTTAAAAAAGCAAGTTTAAATGTCTCAATTCACAAAAAGTTATAATTAATGACTTCTCTACTGTAAGAATAAAGACCCATGCACGCAGTGCCTCACGTAACCGCAAAACGAACACGTTAAGTGACCGTGAAGAAGCATGCTTTTCATGTGCTTCACTATACGGCACGCAACGCACAATTAGGAGCGGCAGTACTTATACTTTCCATAGTGTTGTGTTCTGCTGTTACGCAGCGCCCATGGGTAACCCGGCCTCTCACTGATAAGGGATTAAGTAAATATGTTTTTTGCAGGACTAGAGACACTTGTATCAGTGAAGGGAATGGAGGGTCAATAGTTCAAGGAATGTATAAAATACATTCGCATATTAATACAGAGGAGTCGGAAGTACAAAACAACTTAGGAGTCGGAACATTTATCTACCGACTCCACAGCCCTGGGGGGATCATCAGGGATGTTGGGGCTTCTTTACCCCCCAAGGGAACTTAGCTTCACCTGCGTAAACCCTCTCACGTGGCAGCCCCCTCCTCCTCCTCCTCCAAGGCTGAAGCTACAGCTGGAAAGAGCCAGTGGTCTCTCTCCCCTCCCCCCCCACAAGATTTCGGAAGTGGGACCTCCAATTTATGGCATTTTGAACCTGAGAGAGGAATTTTGCAGTGGCTGCTCCCTGGCTTGGGAATGCGCTGCCCGAGAAGCCAGCTGGGCTTTCCAGAATTGTTTTTATAAACAGCACCAACAAAGACCGCAACTCCCAAAACCCTTCAGGCGAAAGTCTGGGAATTCGGGAAGATGCTAGGCAAATTTTTCAGGAAGAGAAAATCCAACAAGCTCTGGGTAGAATCAGGATGAAAAGAAAGACACCTCTCTTTCCCCTCTATCGGCAGAGGTGGGAATGCGAGGTCGGGCCTTCTGGTATCAGGTTGAAGGCCGCATTTACCCCAGGGCTGTAGGCTGCAGACCCCCCCCTCGATGGGCAGAATCAGGAGGGGACATCCCAGGGGGACTGAACTGGCAAGGACCAAGAAATAAAGAAATGCTTCCAGGCGGCTGTAACTTGAGAGAAATGTTTGTTGTTTTAGGAAGTTTCCAGGAATGCTGATCCCAGGACAGTTGCACAAGGAGAAACAAGTGCAAGGAAGGGGTGGAAATTAACCAGCCGGGAACAGCTGGAGTGTTTAGATTTACAGGTAGCCTTTCGAGTGGACCTCAAGAGAGCTTCAGGGCCATAGAATGTGCTCATCGGCTCTGCGCAGATATCATTTCTGAGAAGCGCCAGCCCTGCTGATTCCCATTATTTAGAAAAAGCAAAACAAAACAGCACAGCAAGAAGAAAAAGAAACGCGAGAAGAGCCGCCGGGGTGGGGTGAGGAAGCCCGGAGCGTGGATGGCAGTTCCCTGGGAAATGTGCACAAGTCCTGTGGGGCAGTGAGGGTGGGCTGGGGGGGGGTGCTGGATGGAAGCAGAACACCTCCGAGATGGGGCAAACCACACCACGTGGCAGAACTAGAGACGGGGAAACATTTATTTTGGGGAGGGGGGTGGAATCTCCCACCCAGGATTGTCACCGGTGGCGGGAGAAGTCTGGGAGGTGAAGTGCAAAAGGAAACACAAACACACACACACACACAAAACACACACACACACACACACACACACACACACACACACACACGGACCAACCTACTGGAAAGCAAAACCCAAGTGCTCCCTCTGGGCAGAGGCAGACATACTCAGGCAACATAAGCCAATTCACAACCCCCTTCGGCACAGATCTCGCATTGTTTGCCGAAGCCTTCATTCGCACAAAGGAGAAGAGGCGAAAGGAGGCCAGGTCAACCGAGGGCGGCCGAAGCCGGGAGTGTGAAAAACGCCCCAGCCCTCCAAGAGCGGCTGCCACCCATGCCCTGCCCGAGATGCCAAGCGCGGGAGCAGCTTTGGGGAGAAAATCACAGCAAGACAGAGGCTGGCCCGTATTCTTTGGGACGAAAACGCCAAGGAGCAGACGCTCCCCTGCACCTGCGCCAGGACAACCTTGTCACAATCCAAATCAAGCCAATGACCCCTGCCTTGGCCATGTTTGGCAAATAAATGCCGCCATGTGTCAAACCAGGAATCTGCAACGGGGACTCTGATGGGGGGTTGGCCCAGATGGCCCTTGAGGTCTCTTCCAACTCTTATGATTCTATGAACTGCATTTCCCATCATTCCTTTGCAGGCCGGGCCTGATGGGAGCTTTTCCTGGCTAACACCCAGAGGAATGTATGGTCTCTCTCCTCCCCCTCAACCTCTCCTGGTGGCATCTTGGTTCAGCCATCCCTTTGGCTTCTGAGAGTTCATCTCAAGCAATCCAGGGAACGCCCAAGGACTACAAGCATGCTAGCGGGTTTGGGCGGAGAACAAGAGACTTGACGGAAACCAATCTTGCTTGCGAACGGCCACACTGAGCATAACGGATGCTTAAGAGCTATAAATGGCATTGCCAGAAGCATTGCTGGCTAAGGGCAAGAGAAACTCCCTTAATTTTTTTTTCTTTTGCTTTGGGAAAAAATAATAAAGACTAGCGTTGGATAGAGAAACCTACACTTCAGGTGCATTTACAGAAGAAAAGATGAATAAGAGAGAACCAAAGGGAGGCAATACTCAAAATCCCTAACACCGGAGGCGGTTATCAACACAGCAACTCAAGAAGTCCAGAAAAGGACGAGGGAGAAACATACCTTCAAAATTTTTATCTCCTTCCCAAGCAGGAGCTGCGACTTAGACAAGTTCTTCTTGTTGATACTTTTAACGGCCACTTCCCAGTCGGTTTTCTAAAAATGGAAAGGGGGGAAGAGAAGAGAATTTGCTTTAAATGCAAACAGCTTGTTTTTAAAAAAAAATTCCTGAGAATGTAATTAACTACTTAGAGGACATCAGTCTAGTTACTTAGAAGAGTGATAGATAAATGCACACAGACCCTCCCTCCTTCATGACATGAACTTTTCCTGGACTACAAGACACTGTTTTAAGAACATGGAAATGCGACCCAGCATCACAGGCACCTGCCTACAACAACACACTGGGTTTGAGACTGTAACACTGAAGGCCACCAGGCCGAGGCAAATCCAAACAGAGAAAAATACTGCAAATGTTGTTGTAATTCCTGGTGGCCACTCCTGTTCAATTTCAGCCATTTTTCTCTGGCAGGGAATTGGGCCGGCCCTCGAGACGTCTACCGCTACGTAAACTCCCATCATCAGCTCAAGGCAGCAGAGCTCCTGATGAGGAATACTGAGACCCAGTGGCAAAAACATCTGGAAAGGAACAGCTGCCCAGCCGTCGTCCTCTCGAGGACAGGGCAGACAATTGTGAATTATTTCAAAACTCATGCAAGCCTGCCTTTCCACACTGTTTAGTCAGGATCTATTTCCAAGAGCCACAGAGGTCCAGATGTATGGCCAAGGGTCGTTTTATATTCATTATTTGTTGGGGGTAAGGGTGTGGGGGCATCTAGCTTGCATTAAAGCTTGTTTTTAACAGCCCAAGTATTTATCTCAAGCCATTTTAGCCTTGGGTTCCTCACACAATCTGCATTTCATTGGTTCCCAAGCTGGCATGGTGAGCAGCAGCATTTGGGTTACACAAGAGGGTTTTTGTGGTGTTTTTGAGGGTTTTTTGGGCTGTCATGTTTTGAGTCACAAACAGTTCTGAGAAAAAAAGGGGGGAGATACTTTAAATGGCAAGTAAAAGTTTTTTTTCGAGGCCCAGAGCAAAAGGACACGACATCTTATTCTCAGTTGCTCCAAAGCTCTAAAAAAGCATCTTGATCCGATCTGAAAAAGTGGATCATAACCCACAAAAAGCTCGGGATTAACAGACCTGTTAAGTCTTTTAAGTTGGTGCAACTGCTCTGTTTTTAAATGCCGTTATGCTTCACCAATCTGGAAGGGTTCGCCGGAAGAAAAGCTGCTGCTGTTTTTGATGTACATGGTAAATCAATTTACGTCCACACGACTTTACCAAAGTTCATGCCCCAAAATCTTGCGCAATCTGATTTTCAAAATGATTAAAAGGCCAGACAAAGGTTTTCCTCTCTCTCTCTCTCTCTTTTTCCAAGCCTCCTGTCTTGTCAGAATTCTTGTTTTTAACTGAGGGGACACTGAGGCCGAGACCGGAGATAGCCTAGGATGTTTACCCAAATGTGCATGAAATATGAAAAGTAAGTCAGGGGGGTTGAGACGGAACAGATCCCAGGGGTGGGTAGAAGGACCGGCCGCAGCAAAGCCATACAAAAGGTGCCAGACGGCTCTCTTGAGCAGAGGTCTTAAAACCTCAAGATGGGAAAAAGTAAAAACCCAGAAAGCTTTCATGCCAAAAGGGCAGCTGAGGTCAGAAGCAGCTGTACCTCTGCTTTCAAAACCTCCCAAACCGCCCTGAAAGGAACCAGTTTCCTATCAGATCTGTACTTCTTGGGAGCAAATTGATGAAACTGTTGCACGAAGCCCTAAATAATGCTCTTTATTCTCAGCGGCCTAAGAGAGAGAACCCCTTTTTCCGTGTTAAGAGATCTGTAAGAAATCCAACAAAGAAAAACACAGCAGCTCTTTTTTCTCATCTGAAATTACGCTTTTTTTTCTCTCCCCCCCCAAAAAACAGCAGCAGCTTGACCCAAAACCCTTTAGACAAAGACCGAATAATATAAATTGATCTGAGGAAGATGTCTGTGAAGATTCTCAGTCATCCAGGTGAGTTTATCTAGTAGATGAGTCATGGCAACTGGACTTCTTTTTCTTGAGAGATAGAAACGTTTCACTGCTTTGGATCAGCAGCGAAACGTTTCAATCTCTCAAGAAAAAGAAGCCCAGTTGCCATAACTCAACTTCCAGATGATCTAAGGGAGGGTCCACGGAGGACGACCAGCAAGACACGAACAACCACCACGTGGGGACATCACCAACGTCATCTCCACGGCTCTGTTATGAAATCCAGAATCAAACAGGAGCAAACTTTTTTTTTTTTGAATACAAACAACACAGCCACGCTTGGAGGCGTCAGGAGCCGGATGCCCAAATCAGCACGTGTTTTATTTTTTTGCTCGATGTGCACATTGCTTTCAAAACAAGGTACACTCTAGCAGCAACAAACCACTTTTTTTTAAAAAAAGGGGAAGGAAAGGAGAGGAAATCAAAGGAGGAAAAAAAACAAAGAGGACAGATTCTCTAACAAGAACAGGGATGTTTATGAAACGTCAAAACACTCCAAAGCTCAAGGGACAGAAACCAAACTGTATCTGCAGAAATAACAACAAATAACTCATTAACATCGATCACTTTTTTTTGTTTTGGTTTCAGGAGACGCCACTGCTTCGGACCCCTGAATCCTGAAAGGAAGGGGATTGGGGTGTGATAAAAATTGCTCCCTGGCACATAAAATCCCAACACATTTTAATCTGGAATACAGTAGTTTTGAGTTGGCAGCCAGCATTCGCTATCTTTTATGCCGTATTTCTAATCCCTTTTGAAAACCCGTGCCGTATTTCTGATCCTTTTTTAAGGTAACCCCCAACCAAGCCTGGGTCCGTCTTGGCTCATTTCAAGCCCGACCCGCTCTCTAGACACCCCCCCCAAACGGGTTCGCCTTCTCGGCTGCCTCCACGGAGCTCCTCGTGGACCAAGAGACTTGTGGCACCCTGGAGGCGCCCCCACTTCTCCTTGGCCCAGCCAGGCTGCCACCGGCACGGTTTCTCGCAGACGCAACGGCCCAAATTTCCAAACGGGGAGCCCCCAGTCCCTCAGATGGGGCTGCGTTCACACAAGAGGGGGCATTTCCCCCCCCCACTCTGCATTAAAACCAGACTGGGTTGCAACCGGATTTCCTTTCCCTGGAAAGAAAGGGGGGGAATAAAACAGCTCTGACTTTCGGTCCTCACCGGTCTCTGCTTTTCCTGGACGCCGATACGCACTTGTACACCGCAGACCACCCTAAGGAAGACAAACATCACCCCACAATACACACAAACACACACACGCAGAGAGAGTTTACCTTGCGGTGGCGCCCTTTAAAAACCACAGCAAAAGCGCCATGCCCGATCAGGTCCTTCTTGCTGTATTCAAAATCGCCCACCACCTCCATGATATCTCCAGGGGAGCATGAAGCCCGGGGGGGGGGTGTTGTTGTTTTTTTGTGGTTGGGGAGGGGAGCAATTAGGAGGACAAGGAGGGTGGGGGGGGGCTTCCAACCCCTACCAGCTAAACAGCAGCGCTCACATCAGCAAACCTGATGAGGATGAGGATGGGGGGGGAGGACCAGAAACCAGCAAGGAAGGCTCTGCCCGTCCACCTGCCAAGACACCCCCTCCCCCAAAGAAAGGGGGCCCGATGCCCACATATTGGGGGCGTCCAGAGGCGCGACCTGCACCCCCTCCCCAGGCAAAAGGGGTCGGGGGGGGGATACTGGCGAACAGCTCCTGCTTTCCAAAGACGAGGGGCTTTTTCGGGCATGGGGGGAAGAAAGGAAGACGGGATGCAGGTATGGGGAGGGAGGGATGGGTGGGAGGGCTAAGCTTTTCTTAAAAATATGGGGGGGGGGAGGCGCAAAAGGCACAGAAGATGAGGGGGCATCCAAGGTCTCTTTTGGGAGGTGGTTATTTTTAGAAAACCGGTTACCGGGGTGGGGGTTTTGATGCAATTGGTTACTAAGGAAGGGTAGCTAATGGGAGGTTTTTTTGTTTTCCTTCTTTTTTTAAGGCTCTCTGATGTGTAAAGGTGGCAAAGGGGGGGTTGTAGCACCCTTTAACCAGAAAGGAGGGCTCGGGGAGTGGGGGTTGTTGTCTCTGGATGGCTATATTCGAGACAAAAGGAAGCTGATCTAAAGCAGGTAGACAGAGGATGGGGAGGGAGGTCAATTAAAAAAAACAAAACAAGGCCACTGGATGTAGGAGGCAATGCCCAAAGCCTTTAAAATTGGGAAACTGGGATATTTTTTTTTTTTCAAATTAAAAATGTGGAGGAAAGCTCAAGGAGGACTTAAAAGTGACAGGGAGGAACCGTGTCCCTAAATAAGACTAAAGGAGAGTAAAGAGGCTGAGAAATTGAGAATACCTACAAAGGGGAAAGCAATATCCCTGAGTGGGAAGACTAGTGGAGATCCCCCGAGGTATAAATGAGGGGCTAAAAGCCTTTTAAAAGGAAGAAAGAAGGCATAAAGAGCTCCCTAAGAGGATTTTTTTGAGGGGAGGGAGGTTGAAATGAAATCAATATTAAGGCTTGGGGGTTGATAGGGAACTGGGGAGGGGGGGCTTCAACAGCCACCCCTTCAGGGATGGCTCCCCATGGCCGTATTACATGCTGACCCCCTTCCTGATTTTTTTTTGGGGGGGGCAGCGCCCAAGCGGCCCCCACCCGCCCTGCCAAAAATAATAATAATTAAGGCTAGAGGCCCCCGCTAAATAAAACAGCAGTATTTCAAGACGAGGGAAATGAGGTGTGGGAAGGGGGTGGGGGGTAAGGAGTCCTCTTGTCTTCGGAGGCCTCGCCTGCCCCCGCCGGCCTTCAGCGGATAAGCCTCCACTTGCTGCCTTCCGCCTTCCCTCGCCGACGTCCGGCCACGACTGGCGACGCCTCCGCGCGGGGCCGCTCTTTTTATAGGACGCATCGCGCAGGCGCACGTCTCCTTCCGCCGTTAAGGGGGTGGGGAAAAGGAGGGGAGGAGGGGCGGAGCCAAGGCGGAGGGGGACAAAAGGGACAAAATAAAAAAAAGAGTCCGCGCGGGCGGGAAACTCGACTTGAGGGGAGAGAAAAAGGGGGGGGCAGCCTTCGGGCGCCATTTTGTTTGTTTGTGGTCAATACATAATGTAAATAAGTAAATAAATTAACACATATCCCCACATGTGAAATTAATAAATGCACACTGCTTGAGATTGTGTGTGTGTGTGTGTGTGTGTGTGAAATAAGAATTAATGGGTTTATCAAGTGGGAGGACCTAACTTCTTCAGTTACCTCACACTCCTCTGTCAGGATGATCAACATTTTATTTACGTATTTACGTTGTGAATCATGAGTTACTGCCAATCTAACCTTTTGGGTAGATGGGTGGTAAAAAAATCTAATTAATACATCAATAAATAGATAACGAAGCCCAAGTATTGAGTCCTCCAGGGCCAACCCGGAAAGAAGAAAAAGTTTTTGCAACATCCTTGGGGCAGAGACCTTTTCTGTAGGTATTAAATTGGCAGTCGATCAAGCAACAGAACGAGAGTTCCTTGCTGCCCCTTAGAGTTTTTTCCCTAAACGGAAGTGAAACCCCCTTTACAAATTAAGATTTTAAAGATTCCCATCTCTATCTACAAGTCGCAGAGGACTTTTCCAAATGCCTGGCTTTGAAAAACGGCCTGACGCAGGTCCTCTTCAAAAACAGGCTTTCCTGTGTGCCAAGGTGACATTTTTGGGGAAAACGAGCCTTTAATGAGACACGATCCGACCCTCAAGGAAAGATCACGTTCCCCCCGCCGAGATCTTTCTGCTTCCGCCAGCCAAGACAGCTCTGACCGCTTTAAGGAGATCAATCAACTCAAGTAAAGGTTGATTAATTGGCTCCGTTCCCCTTCCCCACCCCAGATGACAACCAGCCGAAAGGCACAGGGACAACCCCCCCCAAAAAAAACCACCCCTCACCAGCCAGGGTTAAGTGAGGAAAGACATGTCGCGGAGGGAAAATTGGCAGAGAGCAATTTAGGTTACGAAAATGGCCAGGGGACATTTCAAATAAACCGAGCCTAAACTGTCCAAGCGCATAAAGCCATTTCGGAAGGAAAACCGGGAGGGAAAGACCAGGGAACGCTCTTGAATTCAGCTTCAGTTCTCCACTGAAAATTAAATGTACCCAGCTCTTGGGGCATGAACCTAGGTTTCTCCTGATTTTCTTCCCCCCTTTAAGGGCTAAAATGTGGAGAGGATTTAAAGGGCAAAAGGATGAGCGATATAATCAAAGAGCAATGAGAAGGTGATTTTTCTCCAGCGGTTTTGCCCCCCCCCAAGCAATACCAGGGAAAGAAACAGAATTTATTAAGTTATGGTACCACTGATGCTTTTAAAAAAATATGCACTATTCAGATGCTGAAATTTAGAAAGAAGGGGGGTGCGGGTATTTCCAAAATAAGACCAGTTTATTTCAGGATAGTTTATCCAAATAACCCAGGCATAAAGTGAGTAACGCCACCCTTACAGAAGGGGGAATTACAAACAGGATAGAGAAGCACTTCAAAAAAAATTTTCTATAAAGTGTCCAAACTTGGAGACACACAGTTCAACGTTGGTGCAACTTTGGAACATGATGTGAAGAACACACAAATTAATTACCCAGTCGGTTGCCGGCAGAGGTAGCGACGGCCACCTCCTTAAAGGTCCAGAAGAGAAGGGAATGCAAAGCAACGGGACATAGAGGGATCTATCACGTCGCTAGAAAACCTCCCCAATCCAAGGCAGTCTACCTTAAAGCCCCTTTTGCTAGTAACGACGCGGCCAGGAGGCCGTCGCATCCATAGGGCTTCCCACAGGGGTTGGGACACCCCATTTGTGGCCAGTGGGGATATCCGGAGAGGACGATTGATAAAGGAATAACAGAACGGTGCCCTTTTGAGGGTTTCGGTATGGATCCACGCTGGGGGGTGGGGGTGGGAAACCACAGCTCCCATGAGGCTGCCTCGTAGATTTTAAAAAGACGAGACTCGAACGCAGAACACCCACCCTAGGTATTTTCCTGGTTCTCTCCCCAAAGACAGGTGGGGAAGGGTGGCGATCTCAAGCAGGTTCGAATCCCAGGAATTTCGGAATAATTTTTTTAAAAAGAGCTAGGGGTGCGCTGCTCCTCGATCCGGATACGAAAAAAGGGACCTTTCCTTCCTAAAATGGATGGCAAGCAGGCCTCC
Organism: Phrynocephalus versicolor; assembly: GCA_023846285.1. NCBI lineage: Eukaryota > Metazoa > Chordata > Lepidosauria > Squamata > Agamidae > Phrynocephalus > Phrynocephalus versicolor. The sequence continues at coordinate 10,386,178 of JAHTLZ010000038.1, forward strand.
CCGATGTGTCACGAGACAGAATCGTGGTACGCCACGCGTTCGTGTCAAACGGGCCCTCGCTTCGGCTACCGCCTCCATCTGTTTGAGCGAAACAAAACAAAACAAAATTAGCCCCCCCGATCTTCCTCCAGAGAGCTGCAAGGAGGCTGCGCCGTCATCTGCGCAGCATCGTGAGGTCGGCCGGGGCAAAGCCACAAACGGTCGGTGATCGAGGCAGGGCGGGATTTTGAATCCAGGTTTCTTCCTCAATGAGTTTCCCAGCAGCGCCCTCGTTGGCTTGGGAAAGTGAGTTGTGTTATAATTTTTGGGATCGTCCTCCAGATCCACCCACGCCAGGGCCGGCTGACGGGAGCTGTCATCCAGGAGGGGAAGGTCTCCCAAAATCTGGGATTAATCCCAAAAAGAAATGGTGGCGTTCCAAGGCCCCCCTCCCCTTTTCAGATGCACCAAGTCAAGGGAAGAGCTAACACCCAGCACCCTGTTTGTTTTCCCCTAATTTGATCATTTACTCCGGTTTTTCGAGGCAAATTAGGCCACCTCTTCGCAAACGAGCACCCCATCATACTTACATCCGGAGACATTTATCTTTCCCTCCGCTCGCCACCCGCTGCCCGTCCGGGCTCCAGTCCACAGCAAAAACCTGGAAACAGAAAGCGATGATGGCCTTTCGTAAGGCACATGGACAGTTCTGAATACCGGGGGGGCCTCGCCGATCCCCACCCCACCCCTCCACCCAAACAAGTAAATCAGAATTGGCAGGATTTCACATCAGGGCAGCAACCACAGAACTGCTGGCCAGAGAAAAACCGACCGATGCTTTGGCCACAGCCCTGAGGAAATTTAGGAGGTGTTGATCTCCATTCCCCTAATTGTCCCCAGCTTATGGGGTGACCCAAGCGCAGGAGTCTGGGGGCACAGGATGAGGACGTGAGCCTTATTATTATGGTTTTTTTGTCAACATGGGTGTGTTAAACAGGAGAGGCGAACGCAGGTGAGGAGAAAGCGCCTGTTTTGGGAAACGGTAGGTTCCAGAACGGACAGCTCAAAAGAGAACTGGATCAGGAGGTGGGAAGGTGTCTCTCTGCGTGAGTCCCTGAAATGTCACCGCCAGGCACACAACCTAACAACTCTGATAGATGGTGGGTTAAGGCTGCCTCCTCCTCGAAGACAATGAACCCAGGGGTATCCTGATCAGACCAGCCTCAAAGGACCCCAAGGACAATCTGGCTGCGGTTTACCCCTCTTACCTCGTCAGCGTGGCCGGGCAAGTCGACAGCCAGTTTCTGGGTCTTGACGTCCCAGACTTTGAGGGTGCTATCACTGCTCCCGCTGATCAGCAGGCGGCTGTCGGCCGACCACGCAATCTGGTACACGGCAGAGACGTGGCCCCGCAAGGAAGTGAGGTACCTGCAAAGGGGGTGGGGGTGGGATTGAGAACGGGGCCTCCGAATCTCAAAATGTCCCTCTGAGGATGTCCACCAAACTTTAAACCACCCAGAGTTTCCAGTTTGCAGAGCTAAACAGGCAGCATATAAATTAAACAAATAAATATGAAACAAATCGAGAATCATAACCCAAAGCGGAATGGCCCATCGACAACTCTTCCATTGTCCAGGCATCATGAGGACTAGGAACTTGATTTTGAGGGAGAGCGAAAGATTTAAGCGAACTTTGTTGAGAGGGTGGAATTATGCTTTTTACCAACTTGCGGCTTCATTTTAGAGTGGTGGCCCAGCCTGATGTCCATGCCCTGTCAACACTGGTGAATCAAGATTACTCTAACGAGGAGAATGACGTCCATTCAGGAACGTACTTGCCGGTCTTCCCGTCCCACAGCTTCACCGATTTGTCGAAAGAGGCGCTGGCGATGACCCGGGTGTCGGGCGAAAAGAGGACTTGATTAATGAGAGCCTGATGCCCTGTCATCCTTCCTAGCGGCTTCTTGTCGTCCGCCGGCAACCACAAGAAGAGGGTGAAGTCATCGGACCCGGAGACCAGCCGTTCGGGACCCTGGCCCTGCAAGGAAGATTTTTTTGGGGGGAGGGGGACAGCGGGAAGGCCCCTAATAAGCTTAAATTAGTTCAACACCCTAACCACGATCCAACCTCCCTCTCCGTTTTGCATTTAAGAGACCTGGGGTTGCTGCATTTCCAGGCTGAGGTTGCCTTGCAGGCCCCTTTGGAAGAAAAGGCCGACCCGAAACGGAATGCAAACAGTCCTACTCGATTCAACATTTAAGCTTTTAATGCAGCGTCAAGTGGAGAAAAACCAAGATCGTGCATCGCCTGGTCGCCTGGCAATCTGAGGCTCACTCGCCATAGGCAACCGGGCATTTCTCGTTCCAAGGGAGGCAGGGAAGCCAACTTACTCGGACTTGGTTGTACCTCTGCAGGGCTTTCTGTTTGATCTCCGCCACTGTAGGGTTAAGGAAACAGACTTCTGTCATTGCTCGTTCTGTTAAAAGGCTGGTCTAAACCAATGCTAGGGTGAACAAAGCCTTATCAAAAAATATTTTTCCCTTCTGCCCCTGACCCTGTGGTGTCTGATATTATAAGCAAGGGGAGTTTTAAAGACAGAGCCCTGAGGACTAGAAACTTGATTTGCCCAAGAAGCCGAGATTCTCAGAAGACACCCCATTTCGGGACTCCAATGACAGCCAATCAGCTGCTAGACAAGCACAAGAGACTTACAGGATCCGTTCACGTCCTGGGGGTTGATGGATGCTTCGGCCGGCTCAAAGGCTCCCGTGCGGAGAACGTAGTCCGTGCTGAGCGCCATGGTGTTCACCCAGTGTGCGTGACCTTGCAGGGTGCGGCACAGGACCCCCTAAAAGGAAAAAGACCGGACAAAATCAGATTCGCTGGCAAGTTCAATCCATGTTTCCGAGCTCGTCGCATTCGGTCTGCTGAGTGGGAGGAGCCTGGGAGCGAGGAGGAAGAACCCAAGCACAACTCAAGATTCTACAGGTTAGGCTTGTCTAGAACCCAGGGCCCTTATATGGGCATAAGAAGAGGGCGTGGCTAGTTTTCTCAGGCTGTGATTGGACAGCGTCCCACAAGGCACCTGATTGGTTTGGGGAGGCTATAAAAAGAAGGGATTCTTCAGGGCTGATCTTCAGTCAGGTTATCAAATTATCAAGAGAGGGTTAAGAGTCAGTGACCCACTGGGCTCCCCCAGGAGAGCCATTCTATGAATTGCGGGAACTAAAATCCCCAAATTCTGGAAGAATAAAAGACCAAGAACGACCAGCTTTAGGAAGGTATCAGATAACGGAACCTGATGGACTCCATTTCCCATCATCCTTGGCTATGCTAACTGGGGTGCGCGTGATCCTAAGGATGCTGAAACGATTGGCGGAGAAGAGGCTTCAGCTGTAATAAGGTTCGGGCCGAAACCCGGAGCGGATTCAGAAGCCCACTCCTCCTTCCCCACACTTACATCCTGGGCTCGCCAGACCTTGATGGTACGATCTTGGGAGGAAGAATACAGCAGCCCATCTCCTCCCCACTTGACGCAGGTCACCGACTGCATGTGCCCGGTCAGGATCTTGTCACATCGGCCGGCGGCCGTGTCCCAGATGCGAACGCTGCCATCTTTGGAGGAACTGGCTAAGTAGCGACACTCTGGGTCCCTGCAGAGGATCAAAAATCCAGCCCCCCAACAAACAAAAAAGGTTTAAGCAGATACGCGACTGAACCCACAGTAGAAAGAGACAAATCAGAACACTATAAATCCAATCCAAAAAAACAGCACCAATTCTGTATTTTTATGCAGGTTTTCCTATACAATTACAGGCTAAGTGGTTTACCAGGTATATCAATCAAGAAATAATTTAAAAACAGAGCATGCAGTAAGCAAGTTAGAAATATCAAGGACAGTTTGACAAGAGTTGATCAAAGCAAATTGCACTTTTAGATTTATCTTGATAGCTAGTTATACAAATCCTTTTTATCTTCTTTGGGATTCTTGTCATAATTTTTAGGAAAAGCTATTTAAGAAGCTGCAAGACATACGATTACCAAACAAGAGAAAAATCTACTTGGCTAAGCCTGCCGGCCAACACATTTTCAATCCAGGGACCGACAACAGAGCAATGGCTCTCTTTGCAAGCGGGTGGAAATTAAACAGCTGCCGTGGCACCTCGGTCTGTTGTGTTTCTCAGGCGTCTGGAGGCAGGGGGCTAGCGGGCGGGGAGGAAACGGCCTAAGACTGAAACTTACAAGTGCAGCGGCTGCCAGCAGAGTGCCGTGATCCATTTGGAGTGTCCGGCGAGCACCCGCCCGATCGGGTTGCCCGTGTTTGGATCCCAGAGAAATATCTAGAAAAAAATAAAAATAGATTCCCATTAGAGGCCGCCAAATTGGTAGCTCCGTTTTTTTTATTCCTGGCGAGGTGCCATAATTCCGAGTCCCGCTTGAACGGACCCACAGTGTGATGACAGAAATCACAGGCCCTGTGACATGATGGATAAAGGAATGGGAAACCCCCACCTGTCCCAAGGAACCTAATAATGTCAAAAAAACAAAACAAAACAAAAAAACGAGATGTGCAGAAGCACACGGGCCGTGGCAACCTTTACCTGGCCGTTTTTGCATCCGGACGCCAGCTTCTTGCCGTCGGGAGACCACGAGATGCTCAGCACCCAGTGGCGGTGACCTGGAAAGGCACCAAGAGAGGGGCATGTGGGCGAGACGCAGGTGAGGAGGGAGCCCCCAAGCCCAAACGGAAGCCACGAGATCCACCGCCGATCGGTACACCACAGAGGCGGCTGTTCGCCAAACCGAGACCCAAGAGGGGCCACCTTGCTGGCCAGGACCCAAGACCGGATCGTGCCCATCATCTGGGGTTCCATCATCGGCTCTGAGATTGTGTGGGGTGTGTGGGGAGTAGCAGAAGAGGCCTTATTCGATCCCCCCCGAGCCTTCCTAAGAGGGCTGGACTAGGTGATCTTTAGGGTGTCCCTCTTAGGAAGGCTCTTCTAAGATTATTATTGAGCTGGCTAGATAGGTCAGTGGTTTAGGTCTCCAGCTGCAGAGCCGGTGGTCAGGAGTTCGATTCCCCACTGGGCCCCTTGACCATGATCCACTGCGCCCCTTCCATCTCTGCAGTTCTCAGACCCTATCAATTAAGGGGTGGGGGTGTCCATGCATGGACCACTCATCTGCGCTACCGGAGGAGGGACGTGAACCTTGGAATCTCATAAGGCTCTGGTTGGGAGGGACCTGTCCCATCTTGAAGCTGCAGGTTACGGCCCACTTTGCTTCTGGGAAAACCCGGGTTTTGCTGGTCCCTGTAAGCGCCCCGCGACCCACCTTTGGCAGTGAACTGGGGGGTCTCGGTGCTGAGGTCCCAGAAGCGCACGGTGGTGTCGCCAGAGCCGCTGGCCAAGTACCTGGAAAGACAACCAAACAGCGGGATAAGAAGGCACCCAACGAATGCCCCCGAGACAGCCATTAAGAGAAACACTTCGTTCCCTTGGGGTTCCCGGAAAACCAGCAAACGGCAGAGCTTAGAGGCCGGAATAATCAGGGACCAGCTCCAAACCCCACCACGGATGCCACGCTTACTTCCCCGTTGGGCTGAAGGCGACCGAGATGACCGCTTCGCTGTGTCCTTCCAGGGAGCTGGTGCAACGCGAGACGGCCCGCACCCGGAACACGGCCTGGGGCTGGTAGACGATCTCCACCACCCGTTCCGTCTCCAGCGCCTGGGTGGCCAAGGTCTTCTCCAAGGAGGTGACGATTTCGGAGTCCTGGACGTAGAAGGCCAAAGGGAGGGGCTCCTCCTTTGAGAAGGAAAAAAAAGAGAGAGAGAGGAGGCCCTCAGGTGTGGGTGCAGGTGGGACTTGACAGGTTTTTAAAATTCCTTACTCTGCAACGTTTCTGATGTCGAGACGGCACTGATCCTTTCTCTACCTGATTTCTAAACCTCGTTTCTCCTAGCAAATGATCCGCGCTTTAAACTGACCCGAGAGTCTCTTTTGGGTCATGCAGAAGGCTAGGGATGCTAATTTATTTGCTAATCCCTGTCGTCGTCATTTGTATTAATTGGCTTGTCAGCTGCCTAGAATACTGCACTAATGGTTTGGGTGGAAGGAAGGAAGGAAGGAAGGAAGGAAGGAAGGAAGGAAGGAAGGA
>JAHTLZ010000038.1:10399156-10460596 GCA_023846285.1 Phrynocephalus versicolor
ACACACACACACACACACACACACACACACACACACACACACACACAGGGTAGCAAGCTTTGCTGCCGAAGACGGAGGAAAAGGATCTGCATGGGAATGAGCAACCGAGGCCTGAGAAGAAAACCGAGAAGCAGCCCATGTACCTGGGAAGGAGCGGCGTGATCAGGGCCCCCCGTGGAGTGGGAATCCTGGTTGGGCATCCCGTGGGCAGTCAGCGTGATGTTCCCGCTGGCAAATTCATCCCCCCGGACCGAATGGATGAGGTCGTTCAAGTATTTGTAATACAGGTTGCTGGACAGGAAGCCAGGTAAAAACACCTAGAAGGCAGGAGAGGGAATTGAGGCATCCCACAGCCCAGTGCATAAACAGGGGTTGGAAGCCGGGGTGGTGGTGGTGGGCGTGGGGACAAGCCGCTGCTTCTTGTGTAAAAGGCCGCGGGTTCAATTCCAGACATCTCCACCCAAAATGTTGTATTGTATTGTATTTTAATTGGTTGCTTCAACCCGTGTTGTTAACTGCCCGGAGTTCCCTGGGAAGACGGGTGGTGTATTAAATAAATAAATAAATAAATAAATAAATAAATAAATAAATAAATAAATAAGCAGGCCTTGCTGAGCCTTCTTAAGACCATCGTCCCGTGATGACTTGTTGCCTTCCTATCTTTCAAGTCCCCCTCTTCCCTCCAGCTTGCTTCCGCCTGGGTCTAAATACTGGGGTACGTTTGCTTCTAAGCAGGCAGGCCGAAAAACCGCAAAAGCTGGAAGGCTCCTGCATTTGAGCTGCCGCGGGGCTCGTGGCCTTTGCCGTAGGAGCGGAAGAGAGCCACCCCTCTGGAAGGACCCCCGGGTGTGGGGCTTTTTCCCTACTTAAGGGAAGCAATAAAAGGCAGGGAGGGAAGGGAAGGGAAGGGACACCCCCCCGGCTGACCTTCTCCATCGTGGTCCAGGCCTGCCGCAAGGGAGTGGTGAAACAGTTCGGAAGGGGGCCCCCTTCCCGGCAGATGTTGGATTCTATCTCCAGGCGCACGGCGTCGTCGAAACCCAGGGGGTGCGTGGCCTGGAGGGAGAAGTACCTGCAGCAAGACACGGAGGAGGAAGAGGAGAGCGGATCAGGGCCGGGAGGAATCTGGAAAGGTGGAACAAACGAGGTTCAAAGCCAAGGAAGGGACGAGTCCCGTTTTACATCCGACTTTTTCTCCTTATTTTGGTTTCCACCCAAGAAACCGCTTCGGATTTGGACACCTCGCTGGCCCGTTGAGATCGGCTCCCTTTACAGCCCTGAGGACTGGGCACTGCTCGACAGCTAAAGTGACAACTGGATCGCAAATGGGACCCGGAAAGAGCCACAGGCTGGTGTGAAAGGGCATTTAAACCCTTCTGAAATCCCTCCTGCCGTCCGAAGGTGTTTAGAGATGGAGAGAACGGTAAGGAAACACACACACACACCCCACGATTGGTGATTAAGCAGTGTTGGAAAACCACCCCAGCGCTCTGGGGCAGCCTGTAAATTCGTCGTTTTCCCCGCAGCCACAAAACGGCACCAAGGAAAAGGGAGATTGTCGTGAAAGGAAAACAAACTCTTCGGCGTTGCTTAAGAGCATCCCATCGGAACAGCTTTGTTCCCAAGGCCTGACCTCCGGGAGGAAAGGCATCAGAAGAGAAGGACACCACGGCAGGGTTAGGGGAGGAAGGAAAGGAGAAGACCCACCGCACGGTGGTGTCAGAGGACAGGAGCTGATGGCGAGAAGGAAGGGGGGGGGGGAAACCAGACTCACTTATCGTACAAGATCATGGCATCGTTCTGCGCCTCCTGCCCGTCGTACTGGCCCTCTTTGGCTGCCAGCTGGGACTGGAAATTGTCTGCTGCCAGCCAGAACTGGAGGATGTTGACCGCCTCTTCCTTCTCCATGTACTGGGAGGGGAAAGAAAGTCAAGAGAAAGTGAGGCAAAAAATCTCCCCTCCCCCCCCCCGCCCCGCACTTCCTAAGGCTCTGGAAATGGAGAGAGGGCCGGAGAAAGAAAACTCCCATCTCAAGGCAGCGCTCTCAAAATGATCCGAGGACAAGAAGCCAAGGCAGAGAGGCGTTACCTCTGAGAAATAGAAGAGGGCTGATTCGCAGAAGAGAATATCGGCCAGGTAGACAGTCCCGCTGGTCAGCACCTCGATCTGGTATTTACAGAAGTGGTGGCTTCGGAGGAATTCGCTAAAGTGCCTGCGTGGGAGGAAGAGGAGGGTGGCTGAGTGGGCGGGAGGGTGTGGAGGGGGGGCAGAGGCCAGCCACGGCCCAGTCCAGCTCACCCACGCAAAAAAAAAGATGCCACCAGGAACGGAGAGGAATGAGAGAGGCCATCACAAAAGCACGAAATCAGGCAGTGTGACTTCAACAATTCCTTTTCTTCTTATTGCGTTCAGGCCGGCATGGACATTACCATCCCTCACACCACAAGGGAAGCCTCCTGTACCACTGTCCCTCTTCCTTAGGCAGGGGTTCCTAGCCTGGGGTCCCCAGAGGTCCCCAGACTACAACTCCCAGAAGGCCTGGCCAGCGAGTGGGGAAGGCTCGTAGGAGTTGTCGCCCGAGAACATCTGGGGACCCCCGGTCGCCCTGACCTCCCCCTCCCCCCCCAAACACACACAGCTGGTTTAACAGCCAGAACTTCAAGGACACCTTCCTCTCCAACATGTATCGGGACGCCGATGGACGTTTGAAAGAAAAGACCCACTCACTCTTGTTCCATGGCGTTAAAGACGATCGACTGAGCCACCACAAAGCAGTTGGGGTCCACCTGTCCGTCTTCCCCGCAGATCTTTGCTGCAAGGGCAGACCAGATCACACACGGCGGTTAGCGGGAAGGACAAGGCAGGCCCGGGGCAGGCCGCAAAAGCGGAGGCCCGCGTTTTAAGGTCATCTAAAGCACAAACACAGAAGGGGTTTGAATTCGGGGAGAGGAACCCCCCCCTCCAAAAAAAAAAAGGGATTTCCCCAGGCAGCCACCAACACAAAAAGGACCCTGGTTCTGCAAACACGACTCTGGGAGGATTGAAGGCTCCCTCACCTACGATGTCGTTCCTCATCGCCTCTGTGACCGGTATCGGTTTAGCAGCATCGGGAGAAATATATTTGGTAAAGATGACGACAGCATCCTGCTCTATACCTGCACAAGAGGAAACGGGAATGTCGATCACGCGAAGAAGCATTTTGTTTTGGGGTGGGGTTTTTTTTTTCTTAGCAGCATCTCGACAAAATCCCTCCCACTGGTTTCCCTTCTCCCACCTCCTCATGGGACAGAGGGGATCCCGGGGCTGTTAAGAGACTATGCTGGGAAGACGGGGGCAGGGGCGGGGGCGTTTTCATGCCAAACTGGCCTTCACGACCACAGGTGACCCAGGCGAGACAAGATGGCCAAAGCTCGCCTCGAGAACACTGGTCCTGACTGAGATCAGGATCCGGCCCGAGGGAGGATGGAGGTGGCAACAGGACGTGACCTGTGGCATTCAGCATCCACGGCAAGTCAGAGTACGGAGGGTGGGATTAACTGTCCTCAAGTCCTCCTCCTCCATCCCTCTGACATCTTCTAGAATCCAGACGTCAACTAAGAGGCTGCCGACTGGAGAACCTTCTGTCGTTCCCCAAATCACGTCTTCAGCTTTGAAGAGGGAAGACCACCGTGGTGGCAGGGCCGCCACTAAAACCAACCTTTATGTATTATTGATTTATTATTGGATTTATACCCTGCCCATCTTCCCTAAGGAACTCTGGGTGGCTTACAAAGCCGATCGAGTCAGCAAATATAAGGAACACAATACAATACATAAGCAGCAATGAGTCAAAACATTTTAAAACACGTGCACCCTGGTCAAAACGAGTGTAGCTCAGTAAAAAAAGTCATGTTAATAGAGCTAACCAAAAAGCAGATGGCGGGAGAAATAAAAAAAAAAACACTTTTCATCTTACTTTTCTGACTTACTTTTCATCAGCTTTCCTGACAAGTCCTTGAGTGCAGAGGACGGACTCTCCCGATCGGAGGTGGAGGCTCTGGAAGCGTCAGGAGGCTCCTCCGGAAACGGGCAGTCCTCGGCCTCCGGCGTTCCCAACCGGAGGCTGCCCCTGCCCCTGCTGCCGCCGCCGCCCCCCTGACCCAGCAGCAACCGCCTCTGGAGGTTCGACGTTTGGCCGTTCAGTTCCGCGGCCGGCCGCCTGACGGTCCCAGGGCGGCCCACGTCCTCCGGCCGCCGGTCGTGCCACTCGGAAGAAGAGGAGAAGGAGGAGGAAGAAGAAGAGGGGGAAGGCGAGCAGGGGTTCTCGGCGGCCGGTGGGGGGGCGACGGCGGAAGGCGGGGAGAGCGGCTCGGCCAAGGAGCTGTGCTTCACCCGGTTGAGGCTGTGGGCGCGGATGCGGGACCAGGTGGTGGCGTGGAAGCTCTCGGCCTCCAGCCAGAAGCGGGCCAGGTGCTCCATCCGCCGCAGCTCCATGAACTGGAGGAAATACGGGAGGGCCACGGGGTCGCGGAGGACCTGCTCCAGGGTTTTGGAGAGGCTGGACTTGGTCTCTTGAGCCTGGTAGTCCAGGGAGGATCGCCCTAGAGGGAGGGCAGGGGACAAGAAGAGGAAGGAGGTCGAATTCAGAGGTGTTAAGTGCTGAAATTTGTCGCATTTGTGAGTGGGTAGTCTCCCTTAAAGGTAGTTTTAAATGTGTGCCCTTCCCCCCTTTTTTGTTCTTTATCACAACTTTACAAGAATGTTTGCAAGCCTTAAAGACCTGGCTGTTTTGCAAGGTGTTTGGCGACTCTTAATTTTCATCTTAATTTTGTGTGTGTGTGTGTCCCGCCTCTTGCCAGTGAATTTTTATTGTAGCTTTATTATTATGCTTATTATTATGATTTTTCTTTTCTTCATATTTTTTATTATTGCTTTTTTTCTACCATTATTTTGTTTGTTGTTGTTGTTGTTGTTGGTGGTGGTGGTGTTGGTGTAAACCAGTGGTTCTCAACCTGTGGGTTCCCAGATGTTCCTGGACTGCAACTCCCAGAAGCCTCCACCACTCGCTGTGCTGGAAGGGATTTCTGGGAGTTGTAGTCCAGGAACATCTGAGGACCCACAGGTTGAGAACCGCTGGTATAAACCGCCCGGAGTTCCTCTGGAAGACAGGCGGTATATAAATAATAAAATAAATAAATAAATAAGGTTGAGCCTTGTTGGGGGGGGGGAGGAAACAAAAGCGTTCAAAGACAACAGGACCGGAACCTGGATATCTCAGACAGTGTGGGATTTCTGCGGCTGGGGGTTTACGACCCTATTTATTAGGATTATTGCTTGTGGTGACGCTGGGGCGTCCCTGTTTTTAATTGTTTACATTGTAATATAGATTTGTATGTTCTTTTTATTGTATACTAGCTCTTTGTTGTTAGCCGCCTAGAGTTCGTCCTCGAAGATAGGCGGGATATAAATACAATAATAAATAAATAAATAAATAAACTGTCAGAATCCTTTCGACACCTTGGAGAACCACGGGCACAGAGCACGCCCTGCTACTACGAGGCATTCCAGAGGTCTCCGCTTTCAGCTGGGCAGTCTCCCCACCCCCCTGCGGAGAAAAGTCCTCCCACCAGTCAAACCAGGACAAAAAAAGGGGGGGGCTGCCTCCGAGGCTCACCCAGGTCTCCAAAATGAGCCACCTCCATGTGGCTGGGCTGCTTTTTGAGGGCGGCCGTGCGGCTGCTGGAGGAGTCCATGTTGGCCGAGATGGCATTGAGGGCCACGGGGCTTGGTCCGGCGGCCTCCTGCAAGGCATGGTTCCGGGGGCTTCCCTGCGGGGAATGTACTGGCGCGGCGACTGGAATGAGGAGGGGGGGGAAGAGAGAGGGTGATGCAAAAGAGCAGGGTTTATACCACAGCCTCCCGCCCCCGCCTAACGTGAAGTTGAGTTTCATCCATCCTGTCGGAAAGGCTTGGGGAGAGGGGGTCCCCTCTTTCTTCTCAGCAGAGAAAATCTGAGATTTTACCCAAGGGCCTTTGTCCCTTTCTATGGTACTAGGAGCAAAGAGACAAGATGGAGGACCTTATTCTCTCAGGGATACGCCAAGAGGAAGCTGCTGCCGCTCACAAAGGCAGATCTAAAAAGTACCTGCGTGGCCGAGGGCACGGCAGGAATGGCAGAAGGCAAAAATGAGCGGCAAAAGGGGGATTAAACAGACACTGGACAGAGTGAAGCCGTGAGGGGTTGATTCAGCTCTTCACCTCCACCGGGGGGGGGGGGGGGGAGCACCAAACGGGGGGGGGGGGGGGGGAATCCTGTGTGCCCGATCTCCCCCACCCACCCCGGCTGCATAGTGCTGATGACACAGCAGCACTGGGGTAGGGGGGGGGAAGAGAAGGACCCCCAGATAACAGGGATTACGGTCTCCTGATTTAGGCCGATCCGCCTAATCTGGCAGGATTAGAGGCCTTTTGGAGACCACGGCCGCTGACTAAGCTCGAAACGGGGGAAATTTTCTGCGCCAGGAGCAGAAGGCTTGCTCGTTTGATGGCTTGGGTGGGAAGGGGGGCTGATTTGTGCGGCAACAACCCCCACCCCACCCCGTTCAGCTGCGGAACGGAAAAAGAAGGGCTGCTCCCCTTCAGCGAGAAACAGCCTTGGTCTTTTCCCTCTCCGTACATCTGGGCATATCTTTGCCACTCTGTGCCAGGATGCGAGAAACCCATTCTCGGCTGCCCTTGTGGGGCCACCACAGGCACAGAGGTTGACCCCACCGCACGCTCGAGAGCCGGCATTTACCTTTAATGGCCCGGGCATCCGTTGGCTTCTCCTGGTGCTCTTTGCCTTTTGCTGGAAAAAAATGAACAAAAAAATAAACAAATAAACACACACACCAGAAAAAAACACCACATTCGTTAAGGACCTGCTGCCACTCATGAGAACAGACAGCAGACCAAAACATTATCGCGACGCATCCGAAGGTCCCTGGAGTTAAATCACGGGCAGGTTCATGCGCAGCACAGCCCCAAAGAGAGACCTGAGATCTGCTGAAAGGGCCACGTGGACGCAGAGACACAGGGAGGACTCACAGGTCTAGGTGCACCAACTAGGCAGCAAAAAAGGCACCTCCTAGGGCTTGCTGAGCAGCTCCCCCCCCCCCGCACTGAAGGGGGCTTTTGGTGGCCAGCCGCTGGTCAAGGTACTTAGGTCAGGGGCCTCTGACGGCAACCTCAGCCCCCAAACTCGCCCGTATCGTGTAAAGGCAGCCAACGGGTGGAGGCCCTCTGAGGTCCCACCAGACTTCCAGCAGCCTGCGACATTTTCTTCCCACCTCCACAACTGGAAAGGGCCAAGCTTGGAACCCGGGGCCTTCGTGGCCCCATCCAAAGAGCAAAAGCGGTGTCCCCACCCCTCGCTTGAAGAAGGGAGGAAGGCAGCGGAACCAAGGAGGCGGTGTTAAAGGCACGGGGCAATAGAGCCCCGAGGTCCTCGCCAGGTCCTGCTTCGTTTCTTGGCTAAGAGGGCCATTCCCTTTCGGACATACGAACCGCCTCTTTCCGTCAGGAAGCCCGGGAGCCACCTCCACCCCTTCCATGTGCCTTCCACCAGCATCCTTCAGGCGTTCTCCAGAAAACAGCCGGCCTCGGAGACGCAGGCTTACGGGACTGCCAGGCGTCTTTAGAGAAGCAGCCAAATTACAGCCCTCGGGCCGGCGGGCCGGTGCAGATTGCACGGCGGATCCTCAGCACCACGAGATGTGACAGGTCTTGGGCAACCCTGTGTCATCTCACGAGTGCCATGCCTCACATCGCCAGGGCACCTGCTCACCTCACATGCAACCTACTCCCCCGCCGGATGTGCAGGGAGGAGGCCTGACCAACCGCCGCCCCCCTTCCACGGAGAGCGGACGGGAGGAGTGTCAGGTGGATCCACCCTGCAGATCCAGGCACAGGCTGACGGGTGGAGGGCTGGCTTGTACAGCCTGCTTAAAGGGAGGAGGCTGGTCCAGGGAAGGAAGGAGGCCTGGCCGTGACCAGCTGCGGGTGTGGAATTCAAAACACGTTGCGATTAGGGTTACATCAGAACTGGACGCTCTATAGGGCAGCGGAATGGACATCCTGAGGCAGCCCAGCTCTCGGAGGCATTTTTTGAACCCAAACACATACAACGGAACCCATCTTCCCCACCCTTGGGGGCGCAGGAAGGGCGAGGGAACCGGAATCAGCCCCAAAGAAGACGCCAGATCGGTTGTTGTAGCATAGTGGGAAGGCTGCTTGTGTCTCTCAAGTGCCACACACACACTCACACAAACACAAACACAAACACACACACACACACACACAACAAGCACTGCTAACCACATCCTCTCCTTATGCAGCTTCTGCTTTCTCTACTGCCGAAAAACATTTCCAGTCAAGGTCCATCTCCCGTCCTTGGCCTGTGGCCGTTAACCTGGCCTCCTCGGTGCACTCACGCCTCATGACCCAGCCCCCCCCCCCCAAAAAAAATCCATCATCATCACCATCATCATCACCATCACAAAACACCAGCTCGGATGAGCCAAGTTTGCTTTTCGGACGCACGCGCTGAAGGAGCATCGGCGGGAAAGACCAGCAGATCTGATTGGGAACATCCTCCCACTGCCTTCCCTTTGTAACTGGACTTTCGCGGGGACACGAAGCAAAACCCAAATGGATCAAAGAAAACAGCTATGTTCTGTTGGGAAGAAAAACCCTTGGCATTTAATTTGTGCTAGGAGAGAGAATTAGAAGCACGAGCAGCCGGTCTGAAAGGGTTGCCCAAAGGAGGCTGGGCCCCAGCGCCCTGAATCCCTTTGCACCCTCGGGCCGGGTGACCCACAAGCCGCAGCTCGGGGGGGGGCCCCCCCCCCCCCCCCCCCCCCCAATCCACAAGAGCAAAGGTAGCAGCCTGCAAGATGTCGAGTCAGTGCTTTAATTGCTGCGGGTATTTTCGCTGGAGGTTAGAGATTCTGTTTCAGGGAAGAGCCAGCTCAGACCTGGTTTCAATGCCACTCAGTCACCCACAGAATATTTATTTATCCAAAGTATTTTTACCCTGCCTTTCTCTTTAAAAAGGACCCAAGGACACTTAGGTCCCAAAAAGGCAACATTTAAAAGCCCGATACAGGAAGTATACAGATACTTAAAGGAAAGGAACTGGTAAAAGGGTAAATGTAAACATAATCAGCAACAAAGAATAGGTTTAAAGTAACAAGGCATGACACAATGTTTAAAAAAAACCCATGCCAGGCAGCCATCAGCAAAATAAAAGGCCTGCCTGCAGAGAAAGGGTGTTGGCCTGCTTGCGGAAGGAGGGCAAAGATGGGACCAGCTTGGCCCCCAGTGGCAGGAAGATCCACAGTCTAGGAGCAGCCACGGAGAAGGCCCCTCCCATGGCCAGGGTTCGAAACCTCTCCCCCTGAAAATACAGATCTAATCAAACAGAAAAGGCATTGGAGTTGTGGTCCTGTATCACAGAATAGAGTTTCCTCTTTTAATTCCAGAGCTTCTCCATTCTCCCGGTTTGGCGGCGGCTGGTTCTCCTGACACCTAACTGATTTATGCATTGCATCTGAATATGGGAGCCTGTTTGACAGCAACCTAGCATACCATATATGAAAAGCAGAGACCACTCCATTCTGCATGAAAAGGAAGGTGTACAGATGACCTAATCTGGGAGAGATTGAAAAACAAAACAAAACAGAAAGGTCTAACAATTTTTTAGAAATGATTTCTATTTTAAAAAAGAAGTGAATCTATTACATTTATATCTGTGCTGGCTCTAAAGAGCTAAGAGCCATCTCAAAAGCTCCCACTTCCTAACAATTATTAACCCTCACCAAATAATAAACTTGGTTGGTATCTGAGCGGTAGCACCTCCTACCTAGCCCAAGATCCTTGGGGAAGTGTGTGGGCAGAATGTGGATTCGAACTCAGGCCCTGCCACTCCACACCCTGACGCATCTCGTCCATGTGCTTCCCTCTGCAATGCTGCCATGCCAGGTCGAATGGCTAATCGCAACAGCCCAGGAACCTCAGGCGGCCCCGTGTGTTTCTAGTTGCACAAAATACATTCCTGTCATGCGGTCGGGGTTTCAGGCAGGAGTGGATTACTGGCAGAGCGGAGGCTAGATGCATTTTGCCACAGCAAAAAAGCGCCCCGTTACACACACACACACACACACACACACACACACAGAGTGGAGATTCAAACCCTGTTCTCTGGATTCCCAGTCCGTCCTTCTATCCACTACATCAAGACTATATATACCAAGTGTGGCTAAGGGAATCTGGTAGTGGTAACCTCACCAAAGACAAATTTCACAACATCTAGGTCAATGAATTTGCAAGGTGAAAGTACTTCCTGGTACCATGAACCAGAGGGAAGTTCTAAGTTTAAGCCAGAGGAGGAAAAAGGAGAGAGAATTAAAACGCTCCTGGAGGAGGGCAGGTGCTCCCTGCCCCACCCTGTATTGTTGTTCTGAACCACCTAACTCTTCAAGTTGAACAGTCGTGTGAAAGCTTGAGGGGAAAACCAACTTCAGAACACAATCCAGGGCGACTGGAGGGAGAAATCTGAAGGAGGCGTGAGCTCAAAAAAAGACGCTTGCCTTTAAGGCTGGGAGTTCAAGAAGGGTTTCGGAAGGAGCTCACAGTGAGCTTCTGGGTTGTGCCATTTCGGAGCTGCTGGATCTGTAACTCCCATTCGCGCTCGAAGGCAGCGCCTAAAGTGGGAGGGAGGGAGGCCCCTGCCGTCCAACGAAGCAAGGCAATGACAATAAGTACACTCAGCTTAGAAGTACAGAGCTGGAAGGAGGAGGGCGGGGCAGGCGGGGGGGGCGGAATTGAACTCTCAACCTCCCAACCTTCATAAAACAACATGCTGTCCTCCTGCTTGGCAACCGGAAGGCAGTTCTTACCAAAACCCGAACACGCACACATAGATGCAATCTGCCATTTACGAGGCCAATTCAAAAAAATGTCAACGGGCTTGTTTTATTATTCCACTTTAGAGTTCTCTTGGTCCTGCATGTTTCTTTTGAAACAGAGGTGAGGATTTAACTCTGTCCCGAGAGCAGAAAATATGAAGCTTGTTTGCCTTATTAAAATTCTTTTCCCACTGAAGGACACGCTTAGTTCATCACACATCTCCAGTTTTCTCCTGAGAGAACCACACAGCTTTATGCAGGGTAGCACAGGACAAATGGAGCACCCTGCTGGCTTCCAGAGACTGTGGGATTAAAACTCCCATCGTCCTTGGCCATGCGGAGTAGGGATGATAGAACTAAGACCTCGGCAACGCCACGACAGCCACGGATTACAACGGCTGAAAATGACTCAGTGATTTTCAAGGCTGAGCAGAAAATCCATACCTGTTTTCCAGGGCCCAAAACATGAAAAAGGTAGGAGCCTGAAAACTGAGTGGAAGGCAATGAAGAATGTCCAATTTCTTTCTCTCAATCTTCCCACCCCAAGTCTGCAAGCACTTCCTTATCTGGTTGCCTTCAGACAGGGAAGCAGACAAAAATTACCTATGCACTAAAGGATTATGCTCACACACCTGTCTCTAAAACAGAGAGTGGGTTGGGTGGGACATTGGGGAAAAACTCACAGAGGCATCCAAAAATCTGACAGCTTCCCTTTTTGAACCTTTTTTCTCAGAGGAGCAAGTGCTGGCTGACCAGAGGTGGGAACACTTGGAACCTGACTGTTCTTCTCTATCCTTCTATAAGCTTCTGGCTTTTTTGCTTTGACCTATTTCAACTCACGAAGCGATCAGAATACATCTCAAGTTACACGGCAATGACAAGTTTTATGTCACCAGGGAACCGTCTCCTGAATCTTCTTGCAGTGGCTGTTTCGAAAGGTCCCTTTTTCCCATCTGCAAAATATTTTGATTCTGCTTACGTTGCTCAGGATAAACTCTCGCCCGGGTGGAGTTGGAGTTAAGCGACCGTGAATTTCCTCAAGTCAGAAGGCAGCTTTTGATGTGTCTGAAGATCGACCAGCAGTTCGAGTCATGCGGCTGAAATTATTCAACTCCGAAGGAACAGGATTCAAAAGTCTTCACCCTTTGGGCCGTCTCGGGTACAGAGCCCAGAGCTAGGAAAGCGTCAAGACTTCTACCGCATGCAAAAACAGCTATGAAGAGGCTTCTTGTTTTGCGTGTGCAAAGGCGACTTAATGTCTTGGTTGACTGAATGCAGCCTTTTCTACCATGGTGGGCCCTCCGCCTGGAAGATCCAGAGGTGGCTCAAGGGAAGACTCTCACAGGGCCCTGGTCCTTTTTTTGTGGCTTCCCTACAGTGAGTCCAGAGGGGGGAAAGTGCCATGCAAAGCCGGATGCTTGGAGCCTGCTGGGCGTCCACGGATGCTCATGGGGGGTGAGGGTTGTCCTCACAAGAGAGTTAGGTACAAAGGCTGGAGGGTTATATGGCATAACTGTCCTCTCCCATGCACAGATCTGGGGAATCTCCACCCCAAATCACTTGGGCTCTCGTTTCATCTCAACCAATCGCCGCTTAGATGCGACCCAAACGCAGCTCGGCCCATATGGGGCTGGATGCCTTCTCTGCCCCATTGAGCACAGTGTTGGTGGCTTGGTCTGATGAGCTGCTCCTTGCAGCTACCCGGACACACATTTCCCCCCAATTTTAGACTGATCAAGTCTTCAGGGAAATACCACCTGCCACCCAAGCCAAAAGGTGATGTCACACCTCCAATCAACCAGACCTCATGGCTGGAGCCTGGGCACTTTTAATGCTTTTAATGCTTTTTTGAATTAATAGAGGGCTGCCAGGACCCAGCTTTTCCACCACCTCGCCACCACACACAACATCTCCTCTGCCCTGCCATGGTCTCAGCCTGTGTGTGGGGGGGGGATCCACTCTCCCTCCAAATTTTATGAAAGTTTTCCATCTCTTGTTAAATCTAGACACCAACTTCTTCACTCCAATCCCAAAAGCACACCCCAACACACACAAAAAACGCCGTTAGAATTATCCTACTTCAGGCATCCTACGCGTTCCCCCATTTTGTGACTCCCCAACCAAGATCCTACAGAGACCCATCATCCTCATCATCTCCCCCCCAACCATCCCCAGCCTGAAGAGCTAGGAAGGAAGCCATGTGACTCTCTAACCAAGATCCTTGAGAGACCCATCATCCTCATCATCTCCCCCCCCAACCATCCCCAGTCTGAACAACTAAGAATGAAGCCATGGCTTAGGCTGAGGGAGTGGGGGAGCCAAACCTGGCAGCATCCTAACACCTTTGCCCCGCCCCTTCCCTTGAACCCTATCCCCCCTCCCCAAAATAAGGAAGGGAAACCCCGTGTGCCCCCTGAAAGGAAACCCCGCCCACTTCCAGAGGGCAGCCAGATGCCTCCCGACCCCAAGAAAACTCCTTTCAAGCCTTGAAATGGGTGGTGGTGGTGAAGACTAAGAACAGAAGCACCCCCCAAAAGCCCCTCTTTTCCCTCAGCACCCCCATTATTCTGCCTCCTCCCACCTCAAGTTCCCCCTTTCCCCTCAGAACCCCCCCCCCAAGTATTTCACTCCCCCCCAAAAAAAACCCTTTATTTATTATCTATTTATTTATTTGACTTACCTATACCGCCTATCTGGCTCCCGCCCTTTTTTCTCCCCTCAGGAAAACCGCCCCTCCCCCTCAAAAGCAACTACAAAGGCAAGTTACCTCAGGTGTCACCCCGCCTTTTTTAAAAAAAGGTGCCCCCCCTCTATTAATACGCCTTATTTTACCTCAGAGATGCTCCCCACCTCCCCTCAGAGGCCGTTTGCCCCAGCCTCACTTTCCCTCCCTCGCTCGGTTCCCTCGGTTCCCGCCGGTACCTTTCCGCCTGAAGAAGGAGGACATGGCGGCCGAGGAAGGAAGGAAGGCCGAGGCGGGCCCGGCAGGCCCGTCCCGCGGTCCCTCAGGGCTCCCGAGGCGGCTTCTTCCTCCGGCTCCGGCCGCCGCCGCCGCTGCTGCTTCCCGCCCGCCTCACGGCGGAGGCCGCCATCTTGTCAATAACCGCCGCCGCCAGGGAGGAGCGCGCGGGGCATGTCGGGTAAGGGGGGCTGCTGAGGGGAAAACCGGTAACCGGCCCTTTTTTTAACCCTTGCCCTCAAGCGGCATGGCCTCCTCGGCGTCACGAGGGAAGAGTTGAAGGACCAGCCAATCAGGAGTCGGCGCCTTCCTTCCTTCCTTCCGCCATCTTGGGGGGAAAAGGGCGTGCGGCGCCGGATCTGTACGTGGATGGGAGGGGAGACATGTTGGATGAGGGCACGCCAGGGCCGCCTCGCTGGAGGGAAAGGGGAGCGGGGGCCATCTTGAGTTTGGGCACGCCGATTTGTTTTTGGAAGCATGCGCAAAACAGAAGGGCGAAGCGGCGGAAGCCATTTTGGGAAAGGGACGCGTCCCAAAAGGGTTTCTAAGGCTCGTTCGCTTCGTTTGGGTGGCCATCTTTTAGAAGGGGGAAAAAGGAGTGAGTGGAGGGGAGTTGCTACTTCGGCCATTTTTGAGAAGGGCAGGTCTGTATTATAATACATTATACTGTATATTTATTTATTTGATTTTTTTTGTACCACACCATCTGACCAACGGTCACTCTGGGCGGTTTAAAAAAAAATTAAGACATGGACAATACAATGAATAATACACTTAAACAATATACAATAAAACTAACCAATCAAACATAATCAAATCTGATAACAAAGCAAAAATAATTAAATCAAATACATACAAATACATATAAATCTACCAAATACATTTAAATCTATACATACTGTTGCATTTGACTACATTTCCCAGAATAGGAGGATTATGGGATCTGTAGTAAAAAAAAAAAAAAACCTCAACAACACACAGAACTGCAGACCTCCAATAAATACCAATAGAGATAATTACGGTATGGCAATATGTGTTAGAATACACAGATACAGCCTGACCGGACTAGCTGACTCCAGTTCCTTTTTTCAGGGACAAGAGCATCTTTGTTCATTTGCTTATGGACCACAGCGTTATGAACTGCTGGTGGAACGTGTGCCCTTCCACATCTTGACTACAACTCCCATCACCCCTCTCTTCATGCTGACAGGGGTTCTGGTCCACGACAGCTGGGAAGCCTCGCCGTCTCCATTTCTGATTTAATACCTCATTTTCACAGCTGGAAAAGTCTGCAAAAAGAAATTGTATTTTGATTAATATTTATTTAATAAAATTCAAGATAGGCTGGTCACTCAAATCGTTAGCCGTTCTCTCACTCTTTTCTCAGAAATGAACAAGCTTTAGAGATACCACTGAGTCCAAAAACACCACCGACCATATCGTAACTCCTTCCAACTCACCAATCTTCATTCATTCATTCTCCTGAAATATTTTTATTTTTAGCATCCCAAACAGTTCTCCTGAATGGCACCAGGGGGCGCTCGCTCACTTTCCTTTTGGGGGGGGGTACCACTCCAGACTCCACTTCAATTGGCTTAAAAAACAAAATACATTTCCAGCAATGCCAAGTGCCTTCTATTTATTTTATTTATTTAGAGTATTTCTACCAGGGCATGTCCAAAAGTCTTGGTACCTCGGGATATACTGCCTGCCCTCTGGAGATCGGAAAAATAGGTGCCAAGCTGCTCACAAACCAACATTAAATTGGCAGTCAGTTCAGTTATAACCAAAGGAAGTAATTTTTTTTTGTTTGGCCTAACCCTAACCAAACTTGGGCCCTCCAGATGTTTTGGACCACAACTCCCAGCATTCCAAGCCTCTGTTGCCCGTGACAAAGGACTGGGGGAGTTGTGGCCCAAAACATCTGGAGGGCCAAAGCCTGGCCACATAATTTAACTCAGTGGTTCTCAACCTGTGGGTTCCCAGATGTTCCTGGACTGCAATCCCCAAAAGCCTCCACCAATCGCTGTGCTGGAAGGGGTTTCTGGGACTTGCAGTCCAGGAACATTTGGGGACCCACAGGTTGATTAACTGATGGAACTCATATGCCACAAGGTGTTCAGGGTATATGTTTGTATATATGTTTGTGTTTGACTTCTAGGCTTCATGTTATAAGTCCTTCTCATAGATAGATAGATAGATGATAGATAGATAGATAGATAGATAGATAGATAGATAGATAGATAGATAGATAGATAGATAGATAGATAGATAGATGGGAAGGAAGGAAGGAAGGAAGGAGAGTGGAAAGGGATAGCTAGCTAGCTAGCTAGCTTGATTGATTGATTGATTGATTGATTGATTGGGATGGCTGCCCAGGCTGACCGTCAGGGCCACCCATGAATCATCCAGAGCCAGCGGGAGGATGCCAGTGATGGAGGCTCAGCTTATGTGACCTTGTTCCTCCCCCCCCCCCGTTAGCCAAAAACAGAAAGGGGGGGAGACCTCCTCCCAGAGCATCGTTTCCCATCCCTCCGTCCCCGGTGCTTCTCCTGCCTCCCTGGATGGAAGGAAGGAAGGATGGATGGATGGATGGATGTGAGTCTGGGGGGGGGGGGAAGAGACGCTGCCGGAGGTCCGCCTTCTCTCCGCCTCTCCCCCCTCCTACCACTTTCCCGGGGGGTGGGGGCAGGAGGGAGGGGGGTTCCCCCACGTGACGTAGGGGCCGGGCGACGCCCAGCGGGGTGGGGGGTGGTTGGGGTGGGGTGGGAGACAAGAGAGAGGAGGGGGGGCGGCAGACCGGCGGCGCACCTGCAGCGGGGAGGACGCGCGTTGGCGGCGCGGCGCCTCTTCTCGTCTCCGATACGGGGGACCTTGTCGTGCTCGCCAAAGCCGCGGCTTGGTGGCCACCGGAGGGCGACCCTTCCTCCTCCTCCTCCTCTTCCTCGCCACGTGGGCGACCCTCCCTCCTCCTGGACCGATCCCTTGCCCGGGCTTGAAGGATCCCTTGCCACCCACCCGCGATCGATCGTGGCGCCCCGGCCGGGCGCGCCCTTGGCCCCCGGCGTGCGCCCACCACCACCACCACCACCAGGCGCTGGCCATCCTCCTCTTCCTCTTCCTCCTCCTCCTCCTCTTCCTCGCCGCCCTCCGGGATGTTCAGCGGGGTGGGCTGCTTCTGGGTGCTGCTCTCCTCCTGCCTGGTGGCCGTCTGCAGCTTCAGCTTCCTCTCGCCCGCCTGGATCGTCAAGGAGCCCCGAGGAAGAGGAGGCATCATCGGTGCGCACGGCGGGGAAGAGGAAGAAGAGGAGGCGGCGGCGGCGGCCAGCTTCGGCTTGCTCTGGCATTGCGCCGAATCCAGGCGGCAGCGCCTCCAGGACTGCTACGCCTTCGGAGGGCTCGGGCGATTCGGGCAGATCCCCTCCGGGTCCTGGCAGGTGAGCCCACCCCCACCCCCACCCGGGATTGGGGACGGACGGGCGGGTGGGTGGGTGGGTTTGGGGAGGCTGGAGATAGAAAGAGAAGAGAGGCGGGGGGGGGGTCCCGAGAGCTGCCCGGGTCCCCGAATCAGGAGGAGAGTCCAGGCATTCAGGAAGCAGGATTATTGGACCTTTTGGGAGGGGGAGGGAGAAGAGAGGGGGGACAAGAAAGAAAGGAGAGGCAGGTCTTTTGTAAAGCCAGTGGCTCTTGATGGCCAGGGTGCGAGGCCAAATGGCTCCCAGGCGCTGGAGCAGGAGAAGCTAAGTTGCAACCCTATTCTCTTTCTAGCAAAAGGACTTCTTTTCCCAGCAATGGAGGGAATTGCAATACTCCTTGTTCCAAGGAGAGCGGGTTTGCTTTTTTTGGTCTGTGAAAAAAAAGACATTTCTGAAGGTGTCGCCAGCGCAGGCAGAACTGTGGGATCATAAAGCCCTTACAACCAAGTGTTTTTGGCCCTTGTAGCGTGCAAACTCACACACACCCCAGTTCCTGTGATGAAATGGTTCATTTTTTTAAAGAAGCCACAAGATTCTTTGCGGCCAGGGTGGGACAAAGTGGGTCTCTGTGCGAGAGGGCGTGAGAGGCCGGGGGTTTGGTCAGCAGAGGCGATGCGTGCCCGGGAACGACAAGAGGCTGAGTCATCCCAAAATTTGTGCGTGATGGCAACATGTACAAAAACACACACACACACACACGAGGCAACGGGGGATTTAGGCTGGCTGGGTTTGTTCCCATGGATGCTTTGAAGTGTGGTTTTTATAAGGGTTTTTTTTCCCTTTTAAGAGCAAAAAATAGCCAAGTTATGGATTCTTTGAAGTGTGTCTTTTATAGAGCACTAATAAAAAAAGAGCCTGCAGCTCATTGTGGACGGTCCAGGGCTTCAGGGTGCTAGGAAATTGTTGAGTCGGAAAAGGGAAAAAAGGGAGGATGGTGTAGAATCAGGAGGCCTGGAATGGATTGGTTTTGCGTTGGGACGGCAGCCAAACCGTGGTTGTGGCCGGTTGGGAATAAATTCAGCACATCTCAGGCGGCGATTCGGGCGGCGGGTTTTCCGAATGGAACAGAGGGCCTTGGAGAGGCGGAACGGAGCGCCCTGTGGGGCTGGCATGGTGACCAAAGTGCCAAAGTTGGAGAGCCAGGCAGGGACGGTGGGTCCCGGCTGGACTCCAGAACGGGATGGCGTTCCCCCTTGGCAGACGGGCGAGGGCGGCTGGAAGCATGAACTGCAGCCGTTCTTTTCGAAAGAGGGTAAAAAAATCAAATCGGTGGCTTCGAAGGTGCTTGCAAGCAAGCCACTTTCTTCGGCGGGGGGGGGGACCTGTGGTATATATAACACAGTCATCAGCCTCATCACACTTTATATTTTGCTCCACTAGAAGGCTGAGAGGATCTGAAACCCCTACCCTTCAGGGAGCCCATGGGGGTTTGGGGACAAGCAAGCATCTTTGGGGACCCCAGAGACATGCAGATTTAGTCGGGTGGCAGCTTTTTAAAGAGGCGTTCTTCGTGGCTGCCTAACCCCGTTCTCCCTCTTCCTGGGAATTTTTCCAGCGGAGGAGTGGAGATTGTTGTGTCCTTTTCCTTCTTGGTGTGTGTGTGTGTGTGTGTGTGTGTGTGTGCATCTAGCTTTGTTGTTGCCACCTCCCTCCCATCCGGCCTGCTCTTCCGCCTCTGACACTGCAAACGGGTTTATTAGAGGGTTGTCAGGTTTTCTGGTGCAACTCTGTCTTTCGCAGTCTCCCTACTCACAACAACCCAGAGAGGTAGGCCAGGCAGAGGGAGGAAAAAGGACTGAAAAAAGAAAGCGAGCGAGGGAGTGCTTGGTCCAAGATCAGCCTGGGCGTTCCAAGCCTCATGAGGACTAGCACCCTGAACCGCCTGGAGCCCTTCCTGGGCCGTGTATCTCAAGGTAACCTTCAAGCAAGCGTTCCCTGGGTGCTCTGTAGGAAAACGGACGCCCTCTTGTTCTGTCCCGCCCGACGCAAGGTCGATCTCCAGAGAGGCATGGAGGAGCTTGGAGAGCTATTTCGCACGGCCTTCCCTGCGAATGGTCTTTAAGGCCTGCTGTGTGTTTGCGCTGCGGAGGGAATTATGCTAATCGCCCTACAAATGATGCTTTGGATCCTGGATAGAGGTTAATTAACGGGCTTTTCTTCTCTAAAAGGGGGATTGCCTTGTCCGTTTAATAAATGCAAACGCTCAATTTTTTTTTTTTAAGAGTGGGAGGAATATTATTCCCGCTGGTTTCTACAGCTCGATAAGAACCATCAGCAACGACAATGGTGCCTCCCAATCTGACTGTTGTTATGAACCATAATCTTCCGGCCCAGCGGCATTTCTCTCCCGCGAGGGCTTTTTCTCTCTCTTGGCTGCGAGAAACGAGGCGGAACGGAAAGGCAGAGCAGATGGCCTAGTGGTTAGAGGTCAACTTAAGACCTGGGTTTGACTCCCTCCAGCCCTTCGACCTGTCCGACTGTGCAGGGTTGTTGTGGAGAGATAACAATAGGGAAAGAAAGCCATCCGTGCTCGCTCTCGAGCACGCTGAGTGGAAAAATGGGGTGCCTTTTTAAAAAGCCCAAATAAATAAATTGATATCCCCTCTTAGAGTCAGAAGGCTCTTTCTGCAAATCCTCAAGGATTCTCTTTCTGGTTCCTGAGAAAGACACCCTGCATTTATCTTCGTGCAAATAATCTGGTTTTTAAAAATCTTCTTTATCTGCCAAGACTGATAAGTTGAAATGGGCCCTGTTGCCTGCACGGTTTGAACTGTGATGGGGTGGGGGGATTAATAAGTAGTATCCCATAATACTCCTGGCTGGCATAAATTAGCTCTGAGCTGGCATATACCGCTTTCACGATTTAGCTTCTCAAATTTAGGGGCCCAATTTGAAATACATTTAAAAATAAAACGGGAAAGGTGAGCCTACACTTCCTGCATCGTTAAGGAGAAAAGATGACTGTTTCTAAATGAAAGCTGTTTTGTTTTTGTTTTAATTGTGTGCGTGTGTGTGCGCGCGCACTCGTTCCTGATGGATGGATGCCGGAAGGGAAGGCAAACAGAAATATTAGCACATCAATGGCCTCCTCTGGACCTCCATCAAGGCAGAGCAGAGAGAGGGGTTTAATGAAATTTTAATTAGACAACAGGACACTTCAGGAAGCCTCATTGGTTGCTTCCTGCCCTGTGGCAAACACACACATATATTTTTTTCTCCTGGTGTGCTTTCCTTAGAGCCTCAGATAATCCCAGACGCACATACGAACATAAGAACAGCTTTGCTGGAACAGGCCACAGCCCATCCAGTCCAGCATTCTGTCTCACACAGGAAATGTTATGTTGAGAAGTGAGTCTTCCTGATTAGCTGTTCCATCCGGGTTGTGTTTTTGGTTTCCGAGCATCAGTGGCGAAAATAACACCCACAGTTAAATACATCCACTGGGCGTGCTTCATTGACAACACATCTTGCTGGAGGGACGGGTCTTTTGCAAAGTTAATGGCTCTTGATTGCCCATTTCAGAACAAGCCACCCAAGGGAGTGGCTTACAGCGGTGTACGGAGGAACTCGTTTGTTTCGTGATGTGTTGGCTTTTATAGGATGCCAGGACATCTTTCCAACCTGTGACGCATCCACATTTCTTGCGTAACAGCCGCCGTGATTCTGTGCCTTGCAGAAGAACTGAAAGCGCCTGAGAATACCTATGTATACAAACATCTCTCATTACGGAACGGCTTGCTCCTGTTTACAAGTCTCATTGTTGTGTCTTCCGGGCCGAATGGGTCTCCGAAACATAAATTACAGAATTTAGAATCTGCATTACGGCAAAGAGAGCTCTCTGCAAATTCAGCAGATTGCAAATTATTCCACGGAGACCCGGCACCGGCTTTTTCCTGCACGTAGGCAGACTGTCTCCAAACTATTTCTGGCTACCTGTCTTCCAGGACCGTTTCCTGTTTTTTTTCTATGCGTACACACCCTGTAATTCTATTCTTCCCACGTCTCCCAGAAAGGCAGGGAGAGCTGGTACCGTTTTCAGAAAGGTCAGAGCCGAATGGATGTGTACAGTTTTAAATTTAGTTGTCCCCAACAGTGATTAAGCTTTCCTGTTTAGACCAGAAGAGAGGGCAGACGGCCTTTTTGCTTTCTTTTTTCCCCTTTTATAAGAGTCTGCATTGTTCTCGGCAAGCGATTCCCTTCGCACACCCTCTGGACAACATTTAATGCCGCTTCCTCCGTTTCTGTCTGGGCGGCGGGTGTATCCTGAACACCGGTTTCTTCTTTTGGCCTTTTGTATATAGATGTCGTTAAAACCCCTGTGCGTATTTACTTGCAAGGCCAGCCCGCAAAAGCATCCGTTTTTAAAAATACACACCAAACAAACCTTCAGGATGAACAGAGCCTGTTGTCCGGGCCCTGTTTGCAAAAATAGAAAGTCTTGAAGCAGCTGATAAACATGGGGTTTTAAAAAGATGTGTGGCAGTTCCTGCCTTTTAAGATGGTTTGATTAAAGCCTTTTTTTTAATGTTAGAGTATTCTGGTGTATCAAAGGAGGCTCTGTTTCGGTCGATGGGCTGGAATAAGCATACGATTTATGGCTAGAAATTCTTTTATAACAGCTCACCAGCACCAGAGGCCTCCTTATCATTAGAGAAGATAGACTGATGGTTTAATCTTTCCCTCAGGGATCTTTGGACAATGTCCACCGATTTCCCCCCGCATTCTCCGATGCCTGTTTCGCCTCTCGGCTTTACCAGGAGCGGGTCTTTTGTAAAGCTAACAGCTCTTGATGAAGAATTCCAGAACAGGACCGGCGACCGCACGGCGCCTTGGGTTAAAAACAGGGTGTTTGTTGCTATTAGGAAAATCCATTTTTGCCCGCAGTGATTGTGGAAGAGAAAGGATAGGAAAGCCTGAGCATGGTGAAGTCTCAAAGAACTGGTTCCTTCCAGAAAAGCCAGGACTTGGCCGCTGGATGTTCTTCCTTCCAGTCATCTTTTCGACGGGTCCCTTTAGGATCTTTCTTTGCAAATGAACTGTGAGGATTCCAAGCTTCCCTCAATGGGAGTTGTAGTCTAGACTAGGAATGTGCACTTGGTTTTTTTCGGTGGGGTGGGAGAACCATCTTTAGGAACGCAGCGCTCATCCGTCGATGCCGAGAATAAAATTTCAGCCGTTCGGGTTTCGAATCAAGCCAATTCTCATCCTTCTTTAAATGGCAGCGCTTATCCCTGGGGGAGGGAAACTCTGAAGTACCCACACCCACACACCGGAGCGCAAAAGAGAGTGATGCCGAAAGGAGGAGGTCTTGCAGGGCAGCGGGGGGGGGGGGAGGATTTCTGCCTGGTTCCTGTAAATAATTCATCAAGACGGCATTGTCAGGAATTATATTCTCCTTGGGAAGGCAGTGCGTGCCAGGGGGAAGCTCTTGTTAAGATGCGGTGTTTCGGTTTGTGGGTTTGTGTCAGGATGCGTCGAACGGGGAGGGAGAGAGCAAGAGAGAGCTCGTATGTTAATTTAATTTAATTTAAACCCTACTGTTTAGCACAGAAAAGGCCATTTGTTTTGATAACCGTGGCATTTGTGGCAGGATTGCAGAAAGGGAAGTTTACACACACGCACACACAGAGTACATGCAATTTTCTTTCTGGTCGAAGGAGCGCACTTTCTTAGAAACTGGAGGAGCCAACACCGCTTTTTAACACGGTCGCCTTAGAGGGGGTCACAGGAGGACAAGCTCGCTGAGGTCTCCAAGAATAACATTTCTAGAAGCTGTGTTTTTAAACTTATTTTTTTTTACACAGCGCTTCCAACGGGTTGTTTTTAGAAAAACCAGATGCAGGCTTCCTGTTTAAATGACCCCGCCTTGCTCCTTGGAAAAAGGTTCCCCAGGCGGCTTACAGTCATGAGGGATAATATACAGTCCAGAACAATTAAGACATGCTCAAGTAATTGAGAGCAAGGCGTTGAGGGACATCTGACAGCCTTAAAAGACAACATTCCATTAAAGCGACACGAGAACGCGAACGGCTAAAAAGAGAGTGGAAATCCCACGTAAAAGTGACGAGGGATGGAAGCTAACATTGAAAACATAGTCGTTGAAAACGTGACCGAATTCGCCATTTCCTTCATAGGGTTTTGTTTCGCAGAAGGGGGAAAAAAACAAAACATTTGCTCCCAAAGTCCAGCTCAGGGATGTCAGAGTGTGCTTTTTTAATTAAGAAGCATGCAAACAAGGCCTGCTGCGGGTGACAGGATCCGTGTTACCTGTCGGCCGCATCTAATGGCCCTCGCGGTCGTATCCTTAATCCGGCCACGATCCCCTGCTCCGGCCTTGTGCTCGCCCCTGGGGATCGAAGGAACCGCAGGCAAGAGATTTTGCAGGCAGGTTTTTGGGGGCAAGCGCAGAGAAAGATCTGGTGCCAGTGTTTGGAGCCGAGCTTGGAAATACC
Source organism: Phrynocephalus versicolor (assembly GCA_023846285.1). Taxonomy (NCBI): domain Eukaryota; kingdom Metazoa; phylum Chordata; class Lepidosauria; order Squamata; family Agamidae; genus Phrynocephalus; species Phrynocephalus versicolor. The sequence goes on from JAHTLZ010000038.1 coordinate 10,422,969, forward strand.
TGACTGGTGTGTGTGTCGCTTCCAGAATCTCCAGGTTTCAGCGGTTCCATCTGCTCCTTCCCCTTACCCTCCACTGTAAGCTTTGTGGGGGCACAGAAAGTTCCCCCCCACACACACACACAAAAACCCTTAGAACAATGATGGTGAACCTATGGGCACGGGTGCCAAAGGTGGCCCTCGGAGCCCTTTCTGTGGGCACCCGACTTCGCCCCTTCATAGCCACCTGGATTCAGGTTCAATTACTGTATGGGCACTTTGCAAAAAAATTAGTGGGTTTTGAATTGCACTTTGGGCACTCGGTCTCTAAAAGGTTTGCTATCACTGCCTTAGAATCTAAGCAGGTGAGGAAAGGATCTATCTTTCTGGGACGCAGGCACATCCGGGTGCATTAACTCAATATTCCTCCCCCCCCTTCTTTTCCAGACCAGTGCCGTGCTGTGCGCAGGGGGTTGTGCCCTCTTGGCCTTAAGCGCCCTGCTGGCCGTGGCAGTCCTTTTCCTCCCCAGCGGGCAGTGCGAGCGGCGAGCCTGTGTCCTGGCCGGTTACATTCAGACGGCAGCGGGTGAGTCTTCCTTGGTGCTCCTAAGCTTCCATGTTTCTGCATGCCCCCCCCTCCCGGCTCCGGTTTCGAACCCAGGATTCCTCCCCTGCCACCACCACCCCCTCGGTCCCACCGCTTGCCTTCTTCGCCTTGTCCCAAACAGCGTTGCGCTCCGAGCAGGCTGGACTACAACACACATTATCCCCCGCCGAGGATGGGAGTTGCAGTCCCGTGGGTCTGGAGCCCAGCCCAGCCCAACCTTTTGTGGGGGGAGGGGGGCCTGGGGAGCAATTTAGGTTCTGCAAAATAAGCCTCCTCCAGAGAGGTTCCTCCCTGTGGCTTGCCTGTTTCAATTAGCACGTGTTTAAACGAGCATCGCAAATGGTTTCCAAGTATCTTGAAAAGGGCGGGTGCCCGGCCCAGTTGCTTTTCACTTCCTTAGCATGGACTAGAACCTTGGGTTCTGTTTTGTTTTCTTCTGGGTGGGATCTAGAAGCCAAAACCTGCTTCTTCTGCGCCGGAAATCCGGGTTTCTCCCCGTCTCTTGTGAACGTTCCTTATGGAGTTAACGCGGAAGGGGGAGGATTCTGGGGGCTTAACACTCCCCCCCCCCATTCTCAGCATCTTCCCCCCCCACACACACACAGACGCATGCAGTAATCCATGAGTTGGCTTCCCTTCGGAAAGGCGAGCGGGGGCTCCTTGTTTCAATGCAATCCCCCCCCCCCGTGGGAAGGCGGAGAAGAAGCTGTGAATTTTGAGACCGCCCCCCCCGGGTCCCAATCCAATTGGCAGCAGAGAATTAATCCACCGGCGGAGCGGAAATTAAAAGACACGCCGTGAAAAATGAGGGCTGGAGCCGTGGGCCGTGAAACAAGTGAGGGAAGTGAGGGACTTTTTTAAAAGTGTTCATTCGTTTGATGGAACTCATTACCGTCAATCCTGCGTCGTCGATGCCTCCAAAGGCCCCTCTTGCGAGGTCCTCCCTCGTTCCTGGCGGGCGCTGCTGCCTCTGGGTGGGCGGGACTACAGGTCCCATGGTCCACGGGAAGCCGCCGTGGTGCTGCCTAGACAGAAGCTCGAGAGCCTGTGGACAAGAAGGAGAACAGTTAAAAAGAGCCAGCCCGGCTCACTTGTTTTGCAAACAAAAATGACACACACACACCCCTTGGCCTGCGTTGGCTTTCGCTCTGCCCCAGAGAGCTGAGGGTGGGCATATAAAGAGGGGAGGGAGCGAGCGAGATGGGGTAGTCTAACCTTAACCCTAACCCCATATCCACCTACATCTGCATAATCCCAATTTAATTGGCTTTTTGTGAGCGGAGAGCGGGGAGCGCCCCATCTTTCCAAGGCTTCCCCGGGAGACACCTTCCAGCTGTTCTCTGGGAGTCTCTTCCGTTATCCCATCAGGGGTGTCTCCGAAAGGCTAATTTTAAAAAATCACACCGCCCTAATTGGGTTTTAATTTTAATCCTGGTTTTCTAGCCCCAGAGAGGCCGTCCACCGGGGGGGGGGTCTGTCGGAGGTGAACAGCTCTCTCTGGCTCCTGGCGATTGCGTTGTGGGTTTTCGGACGCAGGCTAGAGAAGATCAAGCTACCTAAACCCCCTGAAACGAAACCCAGGGTTTGGGCTCGAGATGAGGGATGTAGAAGGGGGACATTTTAGGAGAGCTTATATTACAGTATTTCTCTCGGAGAACCAGGATGGCTAGTTGCAAACGAATGGAAGCCCTTCGGGGCAGGGACCTACCTGGCATTGCCCAGCAGCTAAACAAGGATATTGAGGGCCAGGTGAGGGCACAGAGAAAACTTTCAAGGAGCCAAGTTTTCCCTTCCTCAGAGGTGGGGGAAATCACTGAGAACCCCCCCCCCGCAGGCCCAGCTCCTCCTCCCCCCTTTCTTGGCCTAACCAGCCTCGCAGGGTCGTTGCAAGAAATGTTTTTAAAGTTTCTGGAGGAAGTTCCCGATCACCTTCAGGGCCGAAACCCTGTGTTTCTGTGGAAAGGAGAAGCACAAGAGAGCGAAGGGGTTTGGGGTGGGGTGGGGGGATGATGGAATTAACGAGGAGGAGGAGGCGGCGGCGGGGAGCCCATCTGTCAGGGCTGCCAGCACGACCAAATCGAGGATTCCTTGCGCTTTGATAAATATATTAATCACCAAGGTAATTGAACCGGAAGGGCTCCCGATAGGGGGCTGGCAAGGAGAAACAGCGAGCCAGAGGCATAGGGTTCGGATCAAAACCCTTCCTTGGCTGATGGCATCAACCCGGAGTGACACACACACAAACACACACAAACACACACACACACTGCTTTCTGAGAGATGAGAGGTGAGCTTGCGCCAACCACTCAACAGCCAACACGTCCAATTTGCACTCAAGGTGCTGCACATCTGGAAATACATCAGGCGGCTCAGCCCACCTGTTCTCCAGAACACACCCCATGCCTTACAGTTGGGTTAGGATGGAACAACAACACCCATTTTCCACCCCCACCCCCACCCCGGTGGCACCGGGTTGGCCTTCAGACCGATACAGCCCGACTTCGCATCCCTATGCAGGGACAAAACTCCCTTGGGATTCCTGGGACCCATCTCGCCCTTCCAGCCTGGCCTACCTTGTCAGGCTGTTGTTGTTGTTGTTGTTGTTGCAGAGGACAGCGCAAGGCAGGAGGCAAGCCACACACGCCTTGCCGTGGCCTGTTCAGAGGACACCCAGGCGACGTTGCGCATCAAGAGGTCATTTTTGAGAGCGCGGCGTTTGGGAGAGCACAGATGTGGGTGTTGCCTGCGGGCCAGTTTTCGGTGGCAGAGGGAATAAAAACCGGAGCACCTTTCCCCCCCCCCACCTCGCGCCCCACTCCCCATGACCTTGGGCGAGCGGTTTGCTGCTTCTGCCGTCTCGGGAAAGCCAATAAAACCGACAAACCCTGTTGCCTTCTGATGGGGATATAAAAATATAATTACATCAGTCATGACTTATGATCCAGGGAAACGCTAGGCCTTCTCTCTCTCTCTCTCTCTCTTTCTCTCTCTGTGTGTCCTTCCCCTTGTTCTCCTCAACTCTGTGTTTTTTTATTTTATTGAATTATGCAGCGGGATCCCTCCAAGAGCGGTAGCAGATGGCGGGCTCCGGCCAGGCGTTTAATAGGTTGAATTACTGCCCTTCGGAGAATCTCCCCGCAACAACCTCCAAACGGCCTAGAACGCCGTTCCGCCAGCACTACTGCTGCCCCGGCCACCTTCCTCCGTGTTGTCGTTGTTGTTGTTCTCTTTCAGGTCTCCTCGTCCGGGGTTTACGGCATTTGGGGGGGGGGAAGGCCCTGGGGTGTTTTACAGGGCATCAGGTGCGTGGCCCGTCCGCTCCGGGCTGCAGTCCAAACTTCACAGGCCTTGCCCTTCTCCTGAGGAATCGAGCAGGTGACTATTGAGTCGAGGAGTAATCTTCCTGAAGACTCGGGTGGGAACAAACCCCCAGCCTCTCTCATACACACACACACACACCTGAGGGCAGTGGCACGGAGAGGACCCCATCTCGTGGGAGAATGAGGACAATTGAGATGGAAATTCTGACCCAGATCTCTGCCTCCGTGGGTAGAAGTAAAGAGCGCCACGGAACGCCTAAAGGCCCAGACACACAGGCACACATAGACACACGCCCGATCTGTTCTCATTCTCTTGTTGGGTGCTGCCTCTCCTTTCACGGCCGTTCAAAGGAATTTCTCGGAGCCCTGAGACTCACAGACAGCATCCTCTGTTCCTCTCCTGCGCACCCACCTTTTTTTAAAAAAAACCTTGCTTGGTCTGAACTGACACAAGGGACTCGCTCCTATTTCCTTGTGCCTGCCTCGGCGACTTTCTTGGTGAAATTTTAGGGGAATTAATCAAGGCTTCTTCCTCCCCACGCATTGGAGGCAAGGAGAGAACTCCTCGTCAGCTTTTTTTTCCCTCCTATGATCCTACCAGGGTCTAAGAGTCTTTGCAATGCCTACCCCTCCTGCTCTCCTTCTCTGCTCCGTTTTTTTCTTCCTTTTCATTTCTGAAAAAGAAAAGCCTCCCTCCGCCTGTCCGTTTGCACCCCACTTTTGCAAACTCGCATGCCGCTTTTCCGCAGCCCTGCGGCCAGAGCAGAAAAATCAAAGTCGGATCCTGCCACGCACACAAACAGAGAGAGAGAGAGAGAGAGAGAGAGAGGACCTGAAACGATTCCTTGGATCTGGGCCACTTGGCAATCTTCCTCACATTTCCCTCCTCTTCCTCCTCCTCCTCCTCTCTCGCTCCTCCGGGCCTTGTTAAAGCCCAACCACCTGTCACCGTGGAAAACGTGGGCGTTGGAAATAAAATAAAATTAAAAGAGCCAAGGCAGCTTGGGAGGCGGCAGGGAAGAGGTTGCCTCTGGGCACTCTCGTTTGTTCCTCGTCCCGGGCGTGAAGACGGCTGCGTTTCGAAGGCGCGATTGCGCTCTTGTCTCCCTCTATCCTGCAAGGCCTTGAAACAGAAGCCACAGATAAAAACATCCCAGATGAAGATGGGAATAGGTGCAAGCTGTCATTGTTCCTTGTGTCTCTGTAAGACACACACACACACACACACACACTTTCAGACTGGAAAAATGAAATATATAGCCGCTCAGGATAACTTGCTCCCTCCTCCCCGCCCTCCCCCCCAAAATCTTTCGGTTGCAGCTTTAAAAAGTAGAAAGTGCAGCCACTGCCTTGGGCACCAAATCTGGATGTACCGAATCACACAACTAGAGCAGTGAGGAAAGCCAGGGCTTCTATGAATCAGGAGATTTCTAATTTACAAAACAGGGAGTGTGTGTGTGTTATAGCAACCATTCCCAAATCTTTCAGCCTCGCCCTCCTTCTTTTTATTTTTTCTGAGAAATCCCCAATTGCTCCTTGCCTCGCCTTTCGCATCAGGCAGGCTCTTCTTCACCAAAAAATATTTGTTAAAAATCCCAATCACTATTCAAAATTTAACACCTAGAGAAAAACTCAGTAATTTTAAAAAAATGAGGTTTTCCTCAAGGGATCCAGAATTCTAATCATGGCATTGCAAAGATCATTATTCTGTCTAGTCTCTCACCGTCACCACCCTCAAATTTCTTCAAACCTACAGGTGTTCTGTCTCTTTAAGGAGGGGGTGTGGCTACAGGTGATAGGAGGCGGGGTTAGAGGAGGGCAGAAGCAGAGGGGCGGGGCCCTTAAGATCCAGGCCAACACTACAGGGAGGGTTTTCCCACAAAAAATATCTACTTTAGGCCAACACAGTTGCAGAAAATAAAAATAAATATGACTATAAGATCAGGAAGCATGTAGTAACTCCCAAGCCAAGTCTTTTGTCTTACGATTCCTCCCTGTCCTGCAAACGAGCCATCGTTCATCGAGGAGGGCTAATTGGCAAAATGGATCTGCTGGCGTGCTTCCAAAATCACAGCCAAGCACTCCAACATATTACCTTTGGAAAGCCGAGCCAGCAGCCATCGCTTTGATGCCCGAGTTCGAGGAAAAGCATCTAGGCATTTTCAGCCACAAATCGCTTCAGACCTGATCAGCATTAACGAGGGCTTCCCCCCCCCCCCATTGCCGGCCGCCTTCCCCTGCTCCCACGCAGAAAATCCAGCTGGCGGACTAGCTGCCCGAAGGCAGTAAGGAAAGGTATTGCTTTTGCACAAGAGCTGCGCGCGTGTTTGTGCATGAGGCCGTTGACTCCCAAGTTTCATAAGAAAGCCCGGAAATCCATTCCGGGCTTTGCTCCGAACTTTGCAGGATCTGAATATACCAATCTCAAGTGCAGCTTCGTAAGAGACCTGGATCAGAGTGTTGGGAGTTTGTGGTTCTGTGCCATCAAGTCGCCTCCGATGGTGACCGGGGCCTTCCTTTCCCGGACAGTGGCTTTTTCCAACTTTTCAGGATCCAAAGAATTTCAAATTTCGTCCCCTCGTCCTGTCCAGACCGTCTCGTTCTGCACGAACAGTCGCCCTCCGCTGAATCCAGGCGCCATCCTCCCCTCCTGTGCATTCAGCGGCTTTTTGCAGGCGGTCCCATTTGCATCTCGTTGGGACTGAAATTATCATTCAAATTAAATTAAGTATGAAAAGGGAGGGGGGCCTGCTTTGTGTCAGAGCAAAGTGGTTGGGGTGGGTTGCTCCCTCTGCTTTGTGCTCTCTCTCTCTCTCTCTCTCTCTCTCTCTCTCTCTCTCTCTCTCTCTTTCTCTTTTTAAACCAATGGGAAAGGTTCCAGATTATTTATTTATTATTTATTTATTTATTTATTATTATTATTTATCCAGATTAATTATTCTTTGCCATATATTATATAATTATTGTTTGTGTTTACTGGCGTTTGTTCGCCCTGTGTAAGCCGCTTAGAGTTTCGTACGAAAGATAAGCGGGGTATAAATACAATAATAAATAAATAAATAAAAACTGAGCCCATCTAACTCATAACGCTGGGGTCGGGTAAGACTCAATGACCCCCAGGGTCCCCTTCCAACATCCTAGCGGAAACACAAAAGACCTTTTAAAATGCCTGCGTGGAAGAAAGGGTTTATTCTCTGCTGTTTCTGCAGACAGAAGGCCTTAATTAAATTCCAGGATTAGGATTTCTGTTCCTCCGAAACGTCCAAAAACCCACTGAGAAATTAACAACAAAACATTACTGGTTTTGCCAGTAAAGGGACTCGGTGCCTACTTTTAAAAGTACCATATTTTAACTTTTGCCCAAGTTTACGACTAGTTACAGGGAAGCAATTCCTTGTAACTAATCAGTTTACGACTAGTTACAGGGAAGCAATTCCTTGTAAATAATCTCGTCCACCGCGTGTTACGCACAGAGTTATTTTGCACGCCCGGCTCCATCAGGAAGTTTCTTTTGCAATGCTGCGACCGTTCCTTTGGAGGTCACCTCTGGCCAAAGCTGCGGTTTTGGAGGATTTGGGGACCCTGCGTGGGCTCAGAAAAGGCTCGTTTCGGGCATCGCCGGAGGGGAGCTTTTCCTCCAGGTTTGGAGGACAGCAGAACAGCAGATTAATATTTGCCAGAGGCGAGATTGCTTGGAATTGGCAAGGAATTGCCTGGCTCCCTCTATCAAAGGAAGTGGAAAATCGCTTTGGTCCCCTCTTCTTCCCCATGAAGTTGGCCAGCTGTATTCCATCCGGCGTAAGCAGTAAAAGCAGCAAGATAACAGGATGGTGATGGCTGGCGAGGGGCGTCTGCTGGTTCTCTCCGTGTGAATCCAATGATTAGAAAATCAAGAGTATACCGGGGGGGGGGGAGCTAGTTCTCTTCCTCGGAGGCGCCACCTTTTTAAATCCATTTTGCTTCATAAGGCATTTTTTCCAACTTCCAGCAATGCCCCACTTCCCTCCCATAGATAAATAAATCTCCAGCAAACCAAAACTCTTGGGCCAGGGCTTGAGGGGCAGAGTGGAAGTGAGCTTCCCGGCTTATTTATTATTTGTGTTTTTTTTTTTTTTTAAATCTCACTATTCCCCTCTTCAGATTTCCAGACCCCAAGGTGGGGAATTCTCCCAAAGGGAAATGGAAACAGCTCTGGTCGGTTGCAGGAAACAATCTGTTATAAGGCTTTTTTTGCGAATTTCTCCTGGGCTTCCGGGATGCCAGAAGGTGAACATCAGCTGGCTGGGGGGATGAGCATTGGGGCAGAGGGAGAAAGGCTGATTTTAATGTCTCTGCCCCTTTGAGATGTCAAACTTCAGGCCGCCAACTCTCACTACAGCCCATGCCCAAACTTTGGCCCTCCTGGGTGTTTTGGACCACAACTCCCAGAATTCTAAGCTTCGATTGCCAATGCCAAAAGGACTGTGGGAGTTGCTGTCCAAAACATCGGGAGGGCCGAAGTTTGGACGTGCCTGTAGCTCTCGTGGTCAAAACATCTGGCCTAAACTTTGGGGCCTGATGAAGAGCTGGATGCCACCCAAAAGCAGGTACAGTTGGCAGAAGTTGCAATAAACTTTTCACCCAATTTCTGGGTTTTCTCCCTTCAAGGAACAGGGTGCTTTTAAAAAAAAAACTCCGGAGAAATATACTTTGATTCACTCTCCTTCTTCGCTGTTGAATAACATCTTTGCACTCTCCTTGTGTTCTTTTTGATGTCAAACCGGACTTTGTCAGTTTCCCCCAACAATGTGTCACTTCCCTGTGGGTTTTGCTGATGTATCTTTTGTGAGAACCCAAAGCAAAGACGAACTGGGAAATGCAACAACCGTTGCAGGGGCTTGAAACATATGTTTATTTAAAAGAACAGCCTTTGGTTTTAAAGACATTTTGGAGTCAGAAGACAGCAAAGAACCCAGAACCTAGTTCATTTCTTTCTTTCTTTCTTTCTTTCTTTCTTTCTTTCTTTCTTTCTTTCTTTCTTTCTTTCTTTCTTTCTTTCTTTCTTTCTTTCTTTCTTTCTTTCTTTCTTTCTTTCTTTCTTTCTTTCTTCCTTCCTTCCTTCCTTCCTTCCTTCCTTCCTTCCTTCCTTCCTTTCTTTCTTTCTTTTTCTTTCTTCCTTCCTTCCTTCCTTCCTTCCTTCCTTCCTTCCTTTCTTTCTTTCTTTCTTTCTTTCTTTCCTGGAAACAATTGCAACGGTGGTTGTCCCACCTAATAGTAGGTTTCTCTCTCCACCCACCCTCCCGGATGGAGGCGGATAATGAGCTTCCGGACTTCGTCGTAAACTAAGATGAGGAGGCTGAAGGGAAAGGCGCAGAACCACCAGGGGACCTTGAGTGGGTACATGCGCAGAGCCACCTCCATGCCCGGGCAGTAGGACAAGAAGGCCGCCAAGGTGGTCTCTTCCAGGAGGCCAAAGATCAGGATCCTGTTTCGCATCCCCTGTTGGAAGAGAGAGAGCTTCCGGGTCTTGGAGATGAGGAGGTCGGTCCACTGCACCACCACGATGCTGACGAAGAAGGCGGTGTGGCAGGTGAACTCCACCACTTTCCTCTGCTCGTAGGTCCACTCCTGGCCGTAGCTGTCCTCCAGGTCGTTCTTGGAGCGGTCGTCCCAGTCCAGGCGGAGGCCGAAGAGGTCGGCCGGCCGGAAGCCGTTCTCGGCCATGATGGCGAAGTAGGTGAAGAACCCGGCCAGGGCTTGCATCATCCCGATCTGCCCGTAAGCCAGGCTGATGAGCCGCTCGTTCACCAGCTTGTCGGTCTGGGAGTTGCGCGGCTTCCGCTTCATGATGTCGCTCTCGGCGGACTCGTAGGCCAGGGAGATGGCCGGCACCATGTCCGTGCCCAGGTCGATGCAGAGGATGGTGATGGTGCCCAGCGGCAGCGGGATGCTGAGGAGGATGAACATCAGGAAGGGGGAGATCTCGGGGATGTTGCTGGTCAAGGTGTAGGCGATGGACTTCTTGAGGTTGTCGAAGATCAGGCGGCCTTCCTCCACCCCCGTCACGATGGAGGCAAAGTTGTCGTCCATCAGGATCATGTCGGCCGCTTGCTTGGAGACGTCCGAGCCGGCGATGCCCATGGCGATGCCGATGTCGGCTTTCTTCAGGGCCGGCGAGTCGTTGACGCCGTCGCCCGTCACGGCCACGATGGCCCCTTGCCTCTGGCACCCTTCCACGATGATCAGCTTCTGCTGCGGGGAGGTGCGGGCGAAGACGATCTCGGCGTGGTTCCGGAGGAGCTCGTCCAGCTGCTCGGAGGTCATGTCCTTGAGTTCGGAGCCGTGGATCACGCAGGCCTGGGCCTCTCGGGGGTCCACCTCGCCCACGGGGATGTTGAGGCGCTCCGCGATGTCTTCCACCGTCTCCGTTCCCTCGGAAATGATGCCGACCCCTTTGGCGATGGCCTTGGCGGTGATGGGGTGGTCCCCGGTGACCATGATCACCTTGATGCCGGCGCTCCGGCACTTGCTGACGGCGTCCGGCACGGCGGCCCGCGGAGGGTCGATCATGGAGATGAGGCCCACGAAACAGAGCTTATTGATCGGGAAGTTGACCTTCTCCGTGTTGAACTGAAATCCCCGGGGAAACTGGCGCTCGGGGAGGTAAGAGTGGCAGAAGCCCAGCACTCGCTCTCCCAGCCCTCCCAGCTCTTGATACGCGTTCAGGAATTTCTCCTGCGTCTTCTTGTCTAGGTTGACCTCTTTGCCTTGGATCAGGATCGTCGAGCAGCACTCGAGAATCCTCTCGGGGGCCCCTTTCATGACGAGCAGGTGCCCCTTGGGTTTGTCCTCCGCTTCGTGGATGGACAGCTGGTACTTGTTGGTCGAGTTGAAGGGGATCTCGGCCACTTTGGGGTTCTTTGCCCGCAGGGCGGCCACCGACCCGTAAGAGAGCTCCACGCATTTCAAGAGGGCCGACTCGGAGGCGTCACCGGTCGTGTCCTTCTTGACGACGGGCACGTTCTCCTGCCCGGGCTTGAAATCCGCCCGGTTGCAGAGCCCGGCGATGCGGGTCAGGGCCTCGCAAGTGGGCGAGCGTTTCTTCAGAATCACCGCCCCCACCTGGGCCTCGGTGCAGCCGGCCGTGTAGATCTGGTCGTCGAACCACATGTGAGCCACCGTCATGCGGTTCTGGGTGAGGGTCCCCGTCTTGTCGGAGCAGATGGTGGAGGTGGAGCCCAGGGTCTCCACGGCTTCCAGGTTCTTCACCAGGCAGTTCTTGCGCGCCATGCGCTTGGCGGTGAGGGTGAGGCAGACCGTGACGGTGGCCAGGAGGCCCTCGGGGACGTTGGCCACGATGATGCCGATGAGGAAGACCACGGCTTCCAGCCAGGTGTAGCCCAGGGTGAGCGACAGGAAGAAGAAGGTCACGCCCAAGAAGACGGCCACCCCGGTGATGATGTGGATGAAATGTTCGATCTCGCGGGCGATCGGGGTCGGGCCCTCTTCCAGGCCGGAGGCCAAGGAAGCGATGCGGCCCATCACGGTCCGGTCGCCGGTCAGGACCACGACGCCCCGGGCGGTGCCTTCCACGCAGTTGGTGGAGAAGAAGCAAAGGTTGCGGGTCTCCAGGGGGTTTTCGTGGGTGCATTCGGCCGCCCGGCTTTGCGGCTCCGATTCACCCGTGAGGGACGAGTTGTCCACTTTGCAGCTGCTGGCCGAGATGATCCTGAGATCGGCCGGGATCCGGTCTCCTCCTTTCACCTCCACCAGGTCCCCGACCACCACTTTCTCGGCATCGATCAGCAATCTCTCCCCGCCCCGGATGACGAGGGCTTTCTGGGGCACCATTTTCTTGAAGGACTCCATGATCCGAGAGCTCTTGGCCTCCTGGTAGTAGGAGAAGCAGCTGGTCACGATGACCACGGCCGCCAGCACCACCCCGAGGTACAGGTTGTCCCGTTCCGAATTCTCCTCCATCACCACCTCGATGCTGTAAGCGAAGAAGCAGAGGATGGCCCCGATCCACAGCAGGATGGAGAAGCCGCCAAAGAGTTGCCGGCAGAATTTGACCCACTCGGGGGTGGTCGGGGGAGGCGTGAGGGCGTTGCGGCCGTCGCGGGCGAGGTTGGCGGCTGCCTGGGCTTGGGTGAGGCCCTGGGCGAGGTCCACCTTATATTTGGCGGCGATCTCCTCCAAGGTCAGCTTGTGGTCGTCAAGATCGACTTCCTTCTTCAGGTCTTCTAAGTCTTCCAGCTTCCGGCTTTTCTTGTAGAAGAAGGGGAGCAGCCTTTGTAAGAAAGGGGTTTTCTTCTTCTTCTTCTTCTTGCCCATGATCCTCTGGCTCTCTCCTGAGCCGCCTTTCCTCCAATCACAGGCAGGGAAAAGGGCCCGAAACCTCGGACCGAAAGCGGACTTAGAGGTTTTCCATTCACGTGCCAAACGGCCCTTCCGTCCCAACAGAAAAAGGATGTCCGTCGCTTAGCAACGAAGGAAGGGTCCAGGCCGTGCCCCTAGCAACCACCCACCCCATCCCTTTATGATGTTGTCCCACTCCCAGGCAACCAAGTTAAGTTCTGTCTGACCCCCCATGCAACCAGGGAAGCGGATCCCACCACCTCGGGTTGACCCACTGAGTCCGACAGGTGGATCAGTTCTTAAGTAAACACACACACACACACACACTGGATTCAAGGGTTCTGCTCTTGTTAGGACTACCAGTTACCTTTACAAGGACTGGTTCACCATTCAGCAATTGAGTTGTTGGCTCAGTTTGGCTCAATGATTGGTGGGATCAGCCCCTCAAGTTAGGTCTTAGTTGAAGAGAGACAGCACTTGCTTGGCCGTTTAACGCACATCACCCAGACGGGCTCTGGTTAGATTGGCAGTATATAAATTAAAACAAACAAACAAACAAACAAACAAACAAACAACAACAACAACAACAACAACAACAACAACAACAACAACAACAACAACAACAACAACAACAACAATAATAATAATAATAATAATAATAATAATAATAATAATAATAATAATAATAATAATAAAAAATCCCATTTATTTCAACCCGTGTTTAGTTTCCGGTTTAACTAGCTCTCCGTTTAGAATGGTGAGGACCAGAATCTTGTTTTGTCTTTTGGATGTACTTGACATTTGGAGACCAGACTAATCCAGGTGGGGCAGGCTCCATTGCAGCCTAGACCACAGCGCCCATTGTGCAGAGCTAATGTAGCCCGTGTTGTCAGGAATAATGGGAATCAATAATGATTGGTGTGGGTGGAACCAAGCCCAAATATAGGTATGTGTTGACCTAGCCCACTTCCTCGGCTTGGTTGTTGATACACAGTACATATTTGTGGGGAAAGTGCCTATTAAATCATTTCCCTGGCCCCTAGAAGGTGAAATGAATTATGTTTCAAACGTTTTTAAAAAGAAAAAGCAAGTTAAAATGATATTTAAAGCCCTTAAAAAAACAGTCAGCATGTGTAACACTGACCTATGTTTTGGCAACGCCTCTTCGTGCTGATCTTAGGGAGTGCTCCACGAGGCTTGACTGGATGTCCATTATCCTTCATCACGGATTTGGGCTTCATCTCCTCAAAAGCGACGTGGTCCCTCCTTTTTCCAAAGCGAGCATCTCAAAAAGAAAAGGACTTCATTAGAATGTCTCTCCAGGGGCCCCTCAATAACCCCCCCACACCCTTTGCTGTTCCTCCCTCCTGCCGCCATTAAAATTCAGGTCCCTCCACTCCGCAGAGGCTGAACAATCAAGCTGTCTTTCCGCCTGGCCTCCTCCACCCCGTTTCCTTTGGCTGCCAGGCGTTTGGGGATGCAGGGAACGTCCAGGCAGCTGAATGCACAGGCCAGCCGGGTCAAGAGGCAAAACACACCCCGGCTGTCCTGCCAAACTGTGCGCCCATTGTTTCGCCTCGGTGGGGGGTTTCTCTCCCGTGTGAGAAAAAAAAAGTGTGTCACTCTGCCATAGCAACTGGGGAGGGATGCCCCGGGCCGGGTCGTGAGCCTTGGAAAAGCTCCCCAGCTTTTTGCTAGAAGGACATCACACTCTCTCAGTGTGTGTGTGTGAATGTGTGATTTTTGTTGTTGTTGTTTGTTCTGAGCTTCTCTTGTTTTCCTTTTCTGTTCCTCCCCGTTGGACTTGAAGGCATCAGGAAGAAAAGATTTGCCAGGAAGCAGCTCAGAGGGTTGGAATTTTTTTGCATAGCCTTGAGCATTGCAGCTGATCCACTGTTTGGGGCCTGGATTAAATTGATAGACTGGGCATGCTTTTTGTGGTGTGTGTGTGTGTGGGGGGGTAGAATTAACTGAAAAGGATAAATTTTAAAAACCCTGCTTCCATCTGCCAAGCAAGGATCTGCAAATTTACCTCTGGCTTTTTCCCTCCGGCCTGGCCCTTCTTCCGGGCCGTCTTGAGCTGTCCATGGTGCTGAATTGAGCTCTGTTTTGGGGCGAGATCTCGTGCAGGCCAGAGATCCTTCCCGATTCCAACAGAGAGTAAGAAAAACGGTATTGATGGTGGAATTTGGTGTTATGTATTTTCTCGTGAGCCTCGTGGCGCAGTGGTTAAATGCCTGTCCTGCAGGTAAAACTGTGCTCACCACCTGGGGTTCAATCCCAGGTAGCCGGTTCGAGGTTCACTCAGCCTTCCATCCTTCCGAGGTCGGTAAAATGAGTACCCAGCTTGCTTGGGGGGGGGGCAATGTGTAGCCTGCACTCTGTAATTAAAATTGTAAACCGCCCAGAGACTACTTGTAGTAGTATGGGGCAGTATATAAGCAGAACACTTTGCTTTGCTTTGCTTTGCTTTCTTAAATGAGTTAGCTGTCTCACACATACAGCCTTCCCTTCTTCCTGGAGATATTTCAATCTCTCTGGCATTCAGAAGTTGGGCAGATGTGCAAAAGAGTTGTGTTTTTTTAAATTAAATGAGTTTTTTAACAAGCTGTCCTCCTCAGAACCATGCAAATACCTATCTTAGCCAAACAAAGTGGGGGAAGAGAGAGAGAGAGAGAGAGAGAGAGAGAAGCAGGCATAATTCTGGTCTCTTTTTAAACATTCTTAGTTGGGGGAGAGACATTTTTCCCGATTCCATTTCACAGGAGATTTTTCTCTCTCACACACAAACATACAGGCTCGCACATTCACTCACACAACAGGATAATTCTCCCCCCCCCCCCCAGCAGGACATCTGCAGCTGTTGGGTTCGATAAAACAAAACAAAGAGTAGGCCTGCCCTTGAGATCAACTGCTTCTTTTGGAGATAAAATAGCTGATTAATTGGGAATTTGTTCTCCCTGGAGGGGGCACGTATAGAGAAGGCGGGGGGGGGGGCTTCCAGACTCCCCGTAGGGATGCAGGCTGTAAGGATGCCTTTAGTACCAGTGCCAGGAAACAGCTGCCAGTGGGTCGGAAGAGAGAGGTCGCAAGGACATAGCAGCATCCAGGCAACTTCCAGATAAACTCACCTAGATGACTGGGAATCTTCACAGACATATCACGGGCCACTCGCCGTCCTCCAGTCATCCTGGTAGGACTCTTACGTCCCATCGTCCTTCATCACCATTCATTCTGGCGAGGACTGATGGACATTGCACTATGATGGCCAAAGATTGGAAATCATTAATCTGACATTTCTGAGCGGCGTGTGTTTTATTATAAAGCAGCACACTTTGGGAACAGTCTTGGCAATTTACATGTCAAAGTGTGTGTGTGTGTGTGTGTGTGTGTGTACACACACATTCACCTTTCCTGCTTGCTTGGCAGACAAGAACAGTGTGAAGAAACAGGTCTATTATTTCCGAAAGGCTTCGCCGGTCGAGCCCTGGCGTCTGCTGCCACCTAGTCGCTTTACCGTGCACTGCCACGGCTTCCTTCCGTCCCTGTTTTCTGTGCGGGACGAATGCCGTAAAAGGGTCTCCCACCAGGACAAGGCAGTCTGTCAGGAAGCTGCTGGGGACACTCCGAAGTGAAGGAGGGAGATCAAAGAATAGCCAAGTAAAACGGGGATGCTTGGATACAGAACAAACTTTCTATGTCTGTGGAGAAATTCAGACAATGGAGCACTTGACCAGCATTGTTAATTTAGCCAATAACCAAAGGGTTCTCTTTCTCTGTTTTCCCCATGTACCAGATATTTTGGTTTTATATTTTGGGCACCTACATTGTAGTTAGTGGAGGTTCTATCATTGTACCTCTCTCTCCCTGTCTGTCTGTCTCTTCCTTCCTTCCTTCCTTCCTTCCTTCCTTCCTTCCTTCTGTATTTCCCTCTTCCTTCCTTCTTTCCTTCTTTCCTTCCTTCCTTCCTTCTGTATTTCCCTCTTCCTTCCTTCCTTCCTTCCTTCCTTCCTTCCTTCCTTCCTACTTATCTACCTATCTACCTACCAGTCTATCACTCCATCTGTTGGTGGCCCTGAGCCTAACTATTTCCTGGATCATCCCCCTCTTGTGGCTGAGCAAAACCCAAAGCCTTCTCTGAAAAGCTACTTCCGAACCGATTCCCACAGTTGTTTTACGGCGGGGAAGATTTTAAGGGACATGGCATGTCGTAGGAGACGCTCGGCTCCTGTAGCGCTAAGGGAACACAAGCCAGTCAACTCCAGGGAAGGGGAGTGACCCGCGGACTCCTTTGGAAGCCTGAAAGATTACCAAGTCGGACGAGAAGGTGACCTTCTTTGAAATTGATGTCTCTGGTCCCAGCCATAAACGACCTGAGAGCTGACGCGGGCTTTTCTGGTGACGGACTTGTGCGAGGAATTCTTAATGGGTCTCTTGGACAGGGAGAGAATTAAGAGCCTCGTGGAATGAAATGAATGAACATTGTCAAGGGATGGAGGTCGAAACCATGCCAAGCAAAGATGAACCATAAGTTGGCTGACTTTTGTAGGGGCTGTGTGATTATCTCACAAGTAATGGGTGTCCCCCCCCCCGCTCCCCAGAAGGGTGGTTGACCAAACATGAGCAAAGGTTAAATCTGTGGCCCCTTAAAGACTGTTATATTTTAATGTGAGCTTTTGTGGGCAGGGTGTGCGCGAATAAAGTCAGAAAAGGCTTCCAAACAAGAGAATAAGTGATCCGTGAAGTAGGCATGACAGGCCTCCCACTGTTCCTTCCATGGGTTCGTCTCCTGGCTAATGACTCCACTGATAGACAACATGATTAAACAGTCATTAGAAGCATGCCTGGGGGGAAACAATGCCTCACAAACGTGGCTTATTGAATATACCCCCGGCTGCCATGATGCAGGGAAGGCCACCGCAAGAGAGGGTAATGAGGTTATTTCCCTAGATGCCGGAGGAGGGGAGATTAAAGCCGACGGCAATTTATTTGTTCCCTTCGCATTCAGGCCACTCATTGCCTGACTGCCTTTTTACTTAAAAATTGTATTTTTTTAATGGACAGAAGTCGCCCCCCTCTCTATCCAAAATAAATCCCTAGATCGGATCCTGTACCTGCTCATTCTTGGCCTACCAGTCCTTTCAAAAGACCAACAACCGCCCCTCTGCCGCTGCCGCCGCCAATATTTCGAGAAACATATGCGATGAGTGCCATGGATTCTTCATGATGGTTACTTAGAGGTGGGGAATGTATTGGTGGGTGGATGCAAAATAAAAATTAAAAACTAAAAACCACCAAAAGAATCCCATGACCTCTTAAAAGTGTGCAGTCAAACATTGTGTGTCAGGATTTTGTGATAAAAAGCATGTGAGGCGGCACTTGTAAGCATTAGCTGAAAACGGGTCAGTTCCGCGTTCCTTAGTTCTGACATGTTTTGTGGGGACATATGAGTTAAACAAACAAACAAACAAAAATACTAACCTTTCTCTTCTTTTTTTCTTTTCCCTCCTTCCTAGTGTTCATTATGGGATTTGGGCTCCTGGTGTACCCGTTTGGCCTTGGCTCGGCGGCCGTGAGGAGCTACTGTAAGGATTCCAGCATCTACTATGCCGGAGATTGCCAAATCGGATGGAGTTACATGCTCGCCATCGTGGGGGTCATGCTGTCGGTTTTTCTTCCCTTCTTCGCAAAATACGCACCCAAAGAGCACTCCTCGCCGACCCCCATCCCCACGATTTTATAGCGTTTGGGGGCAACCGTGGTTCGAACGATCCGAACCTTCCCTCCTGACGTCGAGGGACGGCGACGTGATCCGAGGCCTTCCTTTTTCGCTCGGCTGCGGGCCGAATCGGCAAGAAACCGGGAGCGTCCAGGAGGCCGCCGCGAATCTTCCGGAGGCATCACGTCTCGCGCTCCAGATCGGCGATCGAGGGTACCCGGCAATGACGTACACACGGCGGCTGAACGCTCTCGTGGATGGCATTCAAGAGGAGGGCGTTAGAAACGGGAAGCAGAGAGAAACCCGGATTTATCCTCAAAAATATCTGTCTACCTCCCGGTTTTGTTTGCGAGTTGAAACCTTTTTTTAAGAACCTCGACCCGACGTTTATCTCCTTAAATATCTGACCTTTTTTGAACCTGTCCTTCCTGGAATGTGCTATTTGTGAATTACAAGGAAGGGCGGCAGGAGAAGCCTGCAGGGAATTCTTTATATCACACCACTGTGCTGTTGTGTCCAAGTTTGTTGGTTTCTCCAAGGTCTTGCAGGTATAATGTCCCCAGGCATAAGTTCCCGGTGATCACTCTACAGCTTGGTCCAGAGCGATGATGATGGAGCCATCAGCAGGGCATATTCCCTCTCAATGTTGTGGCTGGTTCTACTGCAGGGAGACATGGCAGAGATTTGAACTCCAGGCCCGTCTCGACCGCCAGGTCTTTCAGGATGCATGAATCCTGAAACGGTAGCCCTCTGGGCTGGCTACTGTCATTTTTGATGTGTTTCTTGGCCGAAGTGGTGGAAGTATCCAGCCAAGAGCCTCCCCGCAAGCAAAACGGGCTGCAAAATCAACCAGCTTCTGCAAACACTGGATTTCCAAGTGGGCTGCTTCTCTTCCTTCTCCCCAAAACTCGCTGCAATGCCCCCCAATGATAGCAAAGGCTGGCTGAGCTCTGTATGAGTCAGGGTTCGACCCAGACCTGAGGTCTCCCCCAGCTTGGTTGAAAAGAGCACTCTTGCCGTGTCTTCTTCAGCGTAGGAAAAGGAAAGGGATTTCTCAGCATTTCACAGCAGCTCTCGAAAGCCATCCCCAGTCGAGGGATTTGAAAGTATCTCTTCCAGGGCACATTCCTGGCTCAGGGGGCCGTTGCTAATTAGACCGGATCGCTCTCTGCCCGCCACTGAACTCACTGGAAATAGATGTTTATAAGAAGGGGTTTTGTGGAATGCAGAGGTGCATTTCGAAATTTAAAAATATTTGGTCTGTTCACTTCCGGGTTCGGTTTTTCAAAACCCTTTTG
This sequence comes from Phrynocephalus versicolor, assembly GCA_023846285.1. Taxonomy (NCBI): domain Eukaryota; kingdom Metazoa; phylum Chordata; class Lepidosauria; order Squamata; family Agamidae; genus Phrynocephalus; species Phrynocephalus versicolor. Next base: position 10,442,226 of record JAHTLZ010000038.1, read on the forward strand.
AATCTTTGTTGGCCGTTTCCGGACCTGATGGAATCTATGCCACTTTTACGATGTAGAAGTTGTAATGGGGGGGAAGATATTTTGTTCAACTGAGCTGATTTTGTTTGTTTTGTTTTAGACTGAATTAACACACAGGAATTTGAGCCACTGGGAAAAAAATTCAGATGCCCTTGTTTGGTTTCTGTGAGCAATAATGTTTAATTTCCCCCCCCCCCCTGGTCGTCTAATCACAAAGAGAGTGTGTGTGCCTCTCCGCATTTTACAAATCAAGAGCAGGGGAAACAGAGAGAGAGTCATCGCTCGTTGGTGTTTTATCGGCTAGGTAGGACCTTTCGTCCTGTGTCTTGCAAGATGCCACTGCAAGGATTAGAGGGCTTAATCTGCTTATTACATGTTTTCAAGCCAGAAAATATGCTATCTCTGAATCATGAAGACAGTAGGCAGCCAGGCAGAGAGAGAGAGAGAGAGTTGTTTTCTGCTTGAGTGTATGGATCCATCAAAGCAAGGTCGGTGTTCCTCCCAGCTTGTGCGGACATGAATATTGGGCTCTTCCCACCACACACCTCAAAATTTCCTTTTCAGGTAGGGGCATCTCTCAGATTGTGGTCTCAGTCAAGGTGACGCTTCTCCTCCCGTCCTCGCAAAACAGACACGGCGAAGGAACAGCAAATTCCTAGTTATCCCTTATTCCTGCACCCCTGCCAACTGCCGTATCCGACACACCATTTGCCTTAAACTGGGGAGAAAGAAAAAGCAATTTGGGGCCCTGGTCAAATTTATCTCACTGGAAGCAAACACCTGAGTTCTTTGTATTTGCAAAATAAAAACGGAGAGGGATGACTAGCAACCAAACATTGTCCTTGAATTAAGGTTTAGCACTGTCAGCAGCTGGTTTATTATGGTTTCATCTTCCTGAAATCAAACAAGGCAGAAGCCGGAACATTTAACCAAGTCTTAAAATTCTCTCTCTTCAACCTTTCTTTTATTGACACGTATTATCTAGGGTTAAACTGTTCTTCCAATTTATTTATTCCTTGGTTTCTCTCTTTTCCAAGCCCAAATCTGCTCCATTTTTTTTTTTACCCCGAGAATATTTTCCAACCTGCAGTCTTCCCAAACAATGATGGGTCGTTTCCTCCCCTCCAACCCGTTTTCAGGCCTACATGGAAAACTTGTACACCCTTTTTTTACGTGCCTCTTTCCTTTTTGTATTTCATTTTGCCTACTATGCAGAATTTTGGCAAGCAATTTTTCCTAACAGGATATATTCGTATATGCATTTTTGGGTGCCGGGGGCGGGGGCGGCTTTGCCGGAACAAGAATGAGCCACATCAGCAAGTTCAGGGGGTGGAGGGTAGCAATTTTGTCATCAGATTTCCTGCCGCAAAAATACAAAAACAAAAAAACCACACAGCTGTGTGAGCTTTGCTGCCAAAAGGGAGCCACGGACAAGATGCTGAGGCATCCCTGAAAATTTCCTGGAATGCTTTGGACTTCTCCACACAGTGTACATATCAATCAATCCTCTGATATCTGTTCTTTGAAGCTGAGGGGTGTAAGCAGCTTCGTGACTGCCACAGAGGCCAACCAACATCCGAAGCTGGCATCAGAACGGGGTCAACGTCGCCTTTGGGGTGGCCCCGGGCACCAAACCATCAGCACCACACAGAGTCCTGCTCCGAGCAGGGGGAAATGAGCTTCCGTCACTGCCACAAGGGACACGCAGTCCGTATCGTACAGAAAGAGGCATCCCGGATTGCCACCACGGCCAACCAGTCAGCGCCGAACTCAAGAAGGTCAGAAAGGGCTTCCTTGCCCGCCCCAAGGGCCGGCTGATCGGCACCGCTACAATCCAGAAACTTTGGTTTCCTCTCAGCTCAGTCCAGGGAACGAAGATAGAGTGTGTGTGTGTCTAAATAACCTTTTGAGTGTGCTTCCACGACGAGAGGGTGGGTGAAAGCCCTTCGTTCACCGTTCTTCTGGTCTTCCCGTAAATCTAGTTGCTACTCCCAAGTTGAGTCAGTCTCCAAACGATAAGTTGGTGTTTGTGTAAATCTTTTTGATCCGATGGGTCTGCTCTCTTTGAGAGAAGTAGCTGGATCCTCACCTTTTAAGCCTGGGGCTCATTTCCAGAATTCACACAACCAACCAGTGCCGTTAAGGGCATGGTGTCCAGTACCTGCAGTACTAAAGGACGTGGAGCAGTTAGGCAGTCTTCTCACAAACGTGCGATAATGCAGGGAATAAAAAGAAAAACGTGGAACAGGTAGGAAGAAGATTTTCGTTGACAGGGAGAGGAGGCGAAACGGACCGCCATCATCATTTCTTTCCTAACCCACCTGTGCCTTTTTGTCGATAGGACAAATGTACAGAAAAGGATGAATAATGGCCATTAAGTTAAAAGTGTTTGTCAGATAGTGAATAATGCTGTTGAGTGCTATAAGAACTGTATTTCTGTGTGTGTATAAGTGTGTGCATTTTCATTGGTAAGACTTGTTCCGTGCAGCTGGTCCCTCAAATATTTCATAGAAAGGCGATTTGCTGGCATGCACAAGGAAGGTTGTTAGGGATTTTATCAGCGCTCTGGTTTTGGTTTTTATAAAAAAAAAAAAATAGGGATTTTTTTAGCCCAAGTGAGTGCATGCATATCCCATAATATTGCATCAGAATGGAGGGAATCTCTCAGAATTGTTTTGATGATTCTTTATGGAATACTCTCGTAACCAAAACAATTTCGTATTTAAAACAAGCTTAATGAAGGAAATGATGTTAAACCTTATTTTTCCCTCTTTGAAGTATACCGTATATTGAGAAAAAAATATAGAACAATGTTACCAGTTTTGTATTCTTTTGTATTCTTTGATAGATCTTTTCCAAACAAAATATGGTTTGTTACCACATTGCTTTATATTCTAGTCATATCTCTTAATGCAAAAGTTCCCTTCAGAAAAGAACGCCAGTACTATGGCTACTGCTGAGAAATCAGGGTGTTGGGGTTTTTTTAAGTGCATATATTGTGATAATAGGTTCCTCCTTTAAAATAACAGAATAACGTACTGGTTCAGATTCCAGATTTATTTTAAATCTCTATATAAATCTCTATAAATATAATTTTTATGTGTAACTAAAAGCTGTATTTTCCATGACTGTGGTTTCTGTAATTTTTGTCTAGGTGGTTCCTTTTTTAAGAATCCGAGCTCCCTGGTCCCTCGTACTTGACTTGTGGAACAAAAGTATCTCCGATCATTTGAAATGTGAATTTTATGACTTGCCAACACTGTATTACAATAAAGTGATCCATGAGGTTGAGGTACGGAGTTTGATTTTTCATTTTTTTGGGGGGGTGGGTCATTGCAGCAGGACCTCACATTTTACTACAGGAGGAAGAGGAGGGAGCATCCGGTAGCAGATGTCGCATGCGCCTCTCTTGGTGTCAGGGATACGATGCTGCTGGTACTGGCCCAGTGTGGATGTGCAGGTTGTCGTGTTAAAACAGATTGTTGTGTTTTGTTTTGTGTGCAGAGAAACATTCATTCTGTGTGGAGACAAACTTCCGTTCAGCCCGCCAGTTTAGAGATGAGGCAGTGACCATCAGGCTGAGTGAGGCAGTGGCTTCATTCAGCAGAAGCTGGGAGGTGGCCGGGTGGTGTTGAAACAGGGAACTGTGTAATACACAATGCAAGCTATGACCTTACTGCTCAGTGGATGGGCATGGTTTTATGTTGTAAACCGCCCAGAGTGGCTTCGTGTCAGCTGGATGGTCTATAAATTGACTAAATAAATAAATAAATACACACACATGTAAACACGTGGGGATGGAAATTCTAGGCCCAGCATAAAAGCTAGCATTACAAGGAACTTCTTACCTGTCAAACCTGAGGACAGACTAATCCTGAGCTTTGAAATAAACAGTTAAAAATCAACGAGCTACTTGCAGTTACTTAATTAATCCATTCCTCAAACCCTCCTCCAGACATTCGAAACAGCCAAAGGTTTGGCTCGGTGCAGGACTGGCTTAAAGTCATTTCTTAAAGCAATTTCTCACAATGAAATCCATGATTAATCTTTTGAAGCGTTTAAGAAGCGGCACCTTCCAGAGTCATTTCTTGGAAACCGCAGTGAGTAAAGGGAAAGGTGATCGTCTGGAATTAGTATTGATTTGGCGATTACTTCTAATCCTTTTGAGCTAGTGACAAAATTAGTTGTTTCTTTCTGCCACAGTGGCTTGAACTAAGAAGCAATATGCATTCTGAACGGATGAGGGTGACCTTTTAAATTTCATTTTTCTGCCACCGTAACTGGCAAAAATCTAGCTCTCACTTTTTCATCTCCTGGTCCCCAAAATTATTATTTGGGGGGGGGGGGCTGCCAAGTACCTATGAGAATGTGAAAAGGTTTCTGCTGATATTTGTTAAAAACTCCAATTTCTTCTAATTTGAATTCTACATAGCTAAGGCTAATAAACCAGCCTGACAGAATCCGCAGTGGAAACAAACTAGAACGACTTTATTTTTAGGTAACACGCAAAGAGGGAAATGGGAGAGATCTCAAAACCAAGGGTGACAGCAGGAAATACCTCACAGATGGACTCCAGGTAAGGCTTCCTGAGTGGGCCAACGAGGCTCCCTCGCTGGGCTGAATGCCAACTGGAACAACACTTAAGCTTCATTGCTCTTTTTCACATACCGGTCCATCTCCGCGTCTGCGATCTGGACGAAGTCCTGGAAGGTTTGCCGCTCGGGAACCGTTGCCGGACGTACCGAGACGCACTTGAAGACGGCCCGTTTGGCATTGTAGTTCCCCACGCACCTGTGGACCTGCCCCCGGATAAGGCGGGGTAGCTCCCGGTCCTGTGGATGGAGGGGAATCTATCAAAGGTGGCTTCCTTTTCTTCTCTCGACTCTGAAGGCGCTCTTTGGGGCTCAGGGGTTGAGGCCTCTGGCTCCGGAGTCAAAGGTCGGGAGTTTGATCCCCCACCCACCCCCTGTGCCTCCTTGGCAGCGTCGGGACTACATGATCCATGTTGTCCCTGCCGGCCCTGCTGTTCTAAGATCACTATGATTATTCTGTGCTGGAGAGCACTATGATACACAGGACAAAACTAGAAGTAACTAGTCATTATTTGGCGAAAGAAAACAGCATTTCAAAAAAAAGCGCACCGCCCATGAAGGAAATAATTTCATGGGTGTACGAAGGAACATCATCCAGTTATTTTCAAACTCTTAAAGGGTATTTTAAGACCTTTGGGGGGGGGGCATTTTCAGATGGATTTTCCATCTTCTGTGTCATTCTGATTTCAGGCCTAAATTTTATTTCCCCTACCCCTTGAAAAACTAATAGTAATGAAAAATTACCAAGCAGTGTGACAAGTAATGCATATCCTAGTTTCTTTATCAGTGATGTAAGTAAAGGCAATAAAGGGGTTACCCCATCCTGGTTTATTTTGCTCATCAGCCTCATAATTTTTGTTTTCCCATGCTTGTTAAGTATGCATAACCGTGAGACCTTGCCAAAAATACAGAGCGGGGGCAGGTGTGGATCTTCATGGGCCCGAGCCTTCAACATTCATTTACGGCCTAGGCTTCTCAAAAAGGACAAATCTTAGATGTGGCCTTCGTCAGCCCAGCATCTTCTGGAATAGAGGAGGAAAACCCTTACGATCTCATAGAACACGCAGGACACGCTCTCCTTCCCATCTCTCAGAAGGAAAGTCTTCGCACCGTACGCTCCTGGAGTGACGGCGGAATCCAGAACGCCTGCATGAAAAAGGGAGGGCAGGAAGACAGCAGACACGGAGGCCTATTTGACATAAAAGCATTCCTCATAGAAGGGTCGGTGCTGTTAAGAAGCGAGAAAGGGAGATGGAAATCTCGTACGTCAGCTGGGAAGACAAGCGGTACTTTTTTACAAGGGGCAGCCCTCTATTTGAAGGCCTCTCCAGCTGTGGTCCAGTTTGCTTTGAGGGTAAGAACTTTAATAAGGGAGAAATTAAGCCTTGAAATTATGTGCAGGCATACATGGACACACAGACAAGTAGAGAAGGACCTGCGGTTAGGAAAGATGCAAACAACCCATGACGTGCTTGAAATGACCAAAGTGACACACTCGCCCTGTTTCTTTGGAGCGGCAGGAACTGCCACGTTTTGTGGGGAAGTTTTCAATTTTGTGCAAAAAGAATTGAGGATTCTGCCGAAACACCGTCTTCACCTTGGCTCTGCTAAGAGCACAAGTTAATACTCCTCATTAAGCAGCTGAATGTTATGATCCCTCGTCCTTACCGGAGAGAATGATACAAATGAGGGGACCTCTCTCCGGACAGGTACATGTGTCACGTAACCACCGGCTCCCCCATTTAGGGGAAGAGATTCCTCCTCGTTGTAATGGTATATATGAAGATATCTTTTATTTCTATTCAAATTCCATTCTGGTGCCTAAATCTGCCCTCTCTCACACGTAGATTGGCATGTGCCAGTTTTCTGTGGGCAGGGCTTTCTCTTGTCCTACCCTTTTGGGATGTGTCAGTGGCCATCCTGGTGCCGGGACTAAGCAAACCTGGGCTTCTGCCTTCACTCACACCAGCGACTTACCAAAAGCACACCCATCCCTGGTCACTTTCCTTGCTATTTGGTCACCAACGTGTAACAGGTTACCCACCAAATATCTTTAATAGGCACTCTCCTCTCCAATCCTTTGTGATTGTTTGGAAAAAAACTCCTTAGGAACAACTAAAGCGAAAGGAAATTCTTTTCCATTGTAACCACAGCCCGGAACAGCCCAGTATTCTCAGAGCTGAGCTTGCTGACTAAAATATCACCAGGGTGGGGAGAAAAGCAGCAATTGTCTTTGGGATCCCTCCACCCAAAGGAGCAACGATAACAAACACAGAATCTATTGTGCCTTCTCGTACTTACCCAGAACCTCAAACAACAGTGGGATTTTGTCGGCATGCTGGCTCCAGTGCTTCATGCTTTCAATGACGGCAGAAATAATTCGGAGAGAAGTGTCTTTCTCTTTCAGCTTATCTTGGGAGGCCAGGACTTTCTATCTCAGGGAGAACAACGAGGAAGAACAGAAGTCAATGTGAGTTCAGGTGAGTCAAGGTTGTAATATTTTAACCCCCCCCCCCAAAAAAAAAACAAGGCATGGTTTTCTCCCACCCTATTCCAGGCTAAGCCCTTGAGCAATACTTGTGATGGCCCAGGGCAGGCAGTGGGAGGGAATACATCGCCCGCAACACAGGGACACAATCTTCAGGTTATCCTTATGGGTCAAGACAATCCCCTGGGCTGGTGTAAGTACTTAAAAGGGCTTAATCTAAATTAGTTCACTTGGCAGGAAGGAAAAGTATGGCTTTTTTTAAAAACGAACCTATACAGGTTAGTTAAAAATGAGTACTACTTCACACAAGGAGTTGTCTTACGGTCTTTAATGTCAATCATTGTTTTATAGGGACGTGGGGGGTGAATAAACTGCAAATAAGCCGGTTTGGTGAGGAGGTGTGGAGACCTCGATTACCTTTAAGAAGGAAAAGAAACCTGTGCACTTTAATTTTACCTGGATGGTTTTGCCATCAGGGAGAGCGGCTGTATTCTCGTGGGCTTTCGGTTGGCAAGGATTCTGTCTGAAGGTGTACGATGATGCGCTCGGGCGCTGTGGGCCTCTCCCCGTGTTGCTCAGCGCCACCGGCCGTTGGGTGGCCATTGTTGGGTGGCTTTGTTCCTCCACGAGTGCCTCGCTCTGCACCGCCCTTGGGTGGCCGGTGGTCTTCTGTGGCGCCGCGGCCACGAAACAATCCGAGCGGCCCTTGAGCTGCGAGCCCGTCACATTTTCTCTTCCCCACCCAAAGGCGGAGAAGTCTTGTTTTTTCCAAAGGTTGCTACCGATGCTTTTCTCCTCTTGTCTGCGTGGAAACAGAGGGTGTGAGTTTATCACCTACAGACAAGGTCCTCAGATGGTTTGGGACTTGGGTAGGACAGCAACCACCAATGAATGTTTGAGTTGTGGTGCTCATATTGGATCCATAAGCTACTCTCAGGGCCTACAGGTCAGGCAAGTCCAAACTTCGGCCCTCCTGATGTTTTGGACCACAACTCCCAGAATTCTAAGCTTAAATTGCCAATGACAAACGACTGTGGGAGATGTGGTCCAAAACATCAGGACGGCTGAACTTTGGACATGCCTGCTATAGGTTTAGCGCTATCAGTTAAGTATAAAGGCACAGACCTCTTCCTTGAACATTGAAGTCAATATTTTTCACCTTCTCCTTTTAATCCAGAAAGAACAAGACTTATCTCTCAGTAACCCCGGTGGCCACCGTAGGCTGTTGGGAATTAAACCAGCAAAATGCGTTGGGGCCCCTTAAAGACACCCGGCCTTCGTGGAGAGCAGGATATTTTGTTCGACAGCCGTCCACGAAAGTGTATGCCTAATAAACCCATGACTTTTGTAAGGAGCTCCAAGAGTCTCTGTTGCTTTAATTCTCCATCGTTTTACTCCACACAGCCATCCTGCAGAAAGGAAGCTGAATTTTACCCTCTGGGGGTTAACACGGGCAAAACTGGACAGTTCCCCAGGAAAGAACCACAGGTCCTAGCGCTAAAAAGTGGGACATCCTGTGAAGCAACATTTCACACCAATGGGAGACTATAAATATGGGTGAGCTCGGTTGTACAGAAACAGATAAGATGGGGGAATGCTACCAACCTCCAATTATTTAAGCTCTTGCTTGTGATAAATTAGCAGAGTCTGGTGCATGTTGGTGACTTAAGAGAGAAGGTTAGGGTTAGGGTTGGAAGGAAGCTCTGTTGGGCTTTAAAAAGATGTCAGATTGGATGCAGTCGGGAATTAATGGAGAAACAGAGGTTTTTTTTCAAATCAGATGCCGTTATGCAGTATGAGTTTCCATCACTTTTCAAAATCCAAATTATAATTAATTTACATTGGGAAGAACGGAGCTGTGTAAAATCTGCGGAAACAACCAAGATTAGGATGGTTTGAGTTCCAATCCTGAGAAGCCTTTGCTTACATACCTGGCGCCTCCTGTCCTCTGTATTTGGGCTGATTCAGGTTTTGCCGTTTCCCATCCAAAATCTTGAGAAGTTGAAAAGACAAAGGAAGAGTTAGTAAAAAAAAACAGGTTGCAAAAAGCAACAACAAATATACGGGAAACGGATCTGCCATCTTCACTGATTGGCAAGGATACTGTCCCTGTCCAAGGCGGTCCTTTGCTTACACTTTCTCAACATTGCAGGATCAATCTATACATCACAGAGCGCATATAACTCAATGCCAGAAATACATTGAAATAAAAGTGGGATTAGCCGTATGGCCATTACAAAATGCAAATGCTAGAGAATACTATTCCAGAGACAATGATTCTGGCACAACAAGGGAAGGCCGCGTCACTGGATATAGTGGCCAAATTTTTGCCCTCGGACTGTTAGAATAGCCAACAAACAGGAAATGACCAGTTTGGCACTTCTGGTTACTAGATGGGAGGAGGTTTAGGCTGCTAGGTTGAACATGGCCACCCTAAAGCAAGTAAAATAGATTCCCCCCCCCCACTTGGTTAAGGAATAAGATGAGAGAACAAAAAAACAGGGTGTGGAGATGGTTTGGAGTGTTGTGGGGACTATAATGGCTGGTGAGTTTCCCTGCATGTTCTATGCTGCAACATTCAGTGGCCGATCCGATTTGTACATGTTCATACTAAGTCAAGTAAATAAAGGGCATAGCGGGGGTGCATTTTTGTGGATGCCGCTTATATGCAAACGCCTGGGGGGCCACGTTATGTGGATGGTGGGTTGCTCACCTTTTCCCACAGCACTCCGGTGACATTTAAAGAGCACTTTTAAGACGGAGCATGAAAAGTCAAAAACCTTTCCGTCCAAATATCACCCACAAGGAGAACATGCAGCTGAGAAGAATTCTCCCTATTGTTTATCCATCTCAGCAGCAGGACATTGGGAATAGGTTTCTCCCGGTGTGGCTAGATTTATACTCTCTTAATGTAATTGCTTATCCGCAGTATCAATATGATCTATAAGTTCCTAGCATGAACGGTGCAAGCTGGGCGTGGGTGTGGGTGTGAAGCTTTTATGGATGCACAATGGTGCATTTCCATTTCCCAAAGACAGCGTTTTAAAAGCAGAAAGCAATTGAAAGATGGGCGTTTCTTTGCGAAGTAAGTTTTAACTGCCCACGACCACCACTACTCCTTGGAACGAGCCATGGATGGGATTAATTATGATTACAATAATTAATCCTGGCAGAACTTTGCCGAGTAGCCTTTTCAGACATATCTGAGATGACAGATATCTCTTGTACAAAGCCTCGCTCAAAATGCTCCTTCCTGTAACTCACGAGCACCAGAATGTCAACGATGCATGAAAATGCCAGCTTTCCCCTTAATCCATCAAGACAAGAATGCAAATCCTGCCACAGGCAGAAAGTTCCTATTGTTAAATAAATTCATTTTAAACTCATGAGAAATGGTTTTTGCCACTAACTGTATTTCGAGAAACGTGCAAGTACAATAGGTCAAAATGAACGGCGAGGTTGATTTATCTCTCCCAGTGGAGAAATACAGATAGATGATGTAGTAAAAACAAAACAAAACAAAACACAGTTGTGTCATTTGCTTACCTGACAGCATGGCAGAAAAATCAAAATTATCTGCTGAGTGGCCAGTACTTGGCTCATTTTGAAGGGGGTTTGAAGTGAGGGGCTGTCGGTTCCTTTTCTTCTGATTGAACAGGGGGACAGGAAGGCAGCCTGAAAGGAGAGGTTGCAACATATATGTAGGGTGAGTAACCTGGGAAGCTGATACATGGGGAAATCACCAGCTGCATTAATAGAACATCTGCAATCTTCCCATTTGCAAGACGTGCAGAAACCCTGGGAGGCCAAAACTTAAATTTTCCAAAACAGGAAAATATAGGTTCCTATAATCTGCATTTCATGAATGAGGCAGCAAGTAGATAAATGGAGAGAGGCCGAAAAGGAGAGACACACGTTCATTAGCTGATGTACAGTAGCACCCTTAAATCTGCCGTAACCAGGGGATGCTATAAACTGCAGATTATAGTCAACATTATGCATAACATGGTATCTGGCCTCTAGTGGCCAGTCCTGGCAATTCCTCATTAGCAATAGATATTTTTTGGGACTCTTTAATATTTTCAAGATTTTCAAACTGTACGTGAATCAGCGGAGACTCATCCCGTGGATACAGTTGACTGTATTACGGGATCTACCTCAGTAGACAAAGACGGTTACTTCACGCCATTTCTCAACTAGAGGACAGAGTTTGGCCTCGGATGCCCTATTTCTAAACAATTCTCCAAATAAAAGGTCTACAATTTGTGAAATAAGGCGTGGACAGATTGCAGCCCAGCGGATGTTGCTGTAGGAATGAAATTCCCATATAGTCCCCATCATCACAGCCCACAACCACGGAGTAAGGGGATAATGAATATTTATTTATTTATTTATTTATTCATTTATTTATTTTAATTAATTAATTAATACCGCCCGTCTTCCCGAAGGAACTCCAGGCGGTGTACAGCAATCACATAAAACAATTTTAAAAAAACAACAACAAACACTTGCAACTGTTATTTCTTCGTGCCAAAGGGGCTGGGGATATATTCTCCATCCTGGCCTGAATGTCATAAAATAAACCATAAGAAGGGTATTTTTTTTTAAATTCATCATCAAGAAAATACGGATACCTGCAGTACTACGAGATAAACTGTCAGCAAAATTCCTTTTCATTTTTTTTCCACCCGACCCAAGACCTGTCAAGACACAAGTACAAAATGCTTGAGATCAGGGACACACCATCCATACTGGGGGGTTTGGACTACAAATCCCACCAGCCACTGACTGTTAGGCATGCTTGCGGGGGCTGATGGGATCTGTAGTCAGAAAATTCCGGATCATATGGGCTCAGGGAAGGTCGACATTATAGATGCAGTATTAACACGGAGTTTAAGTCACAGTGTTGTTTAACACTGAAGTTACTCAAACTGTGTGTCTATGTGTAATTTTACTTTACACATGCTCAAAACTGGAAAATCTCACACTACGCAATTATCAATTTATTTAGTTAATACTGTATATTTATATCCCACTTTTCTCCTTAAAAAGAACCCACAATGGCTTGTGTCCTTAGGCATACAAATATTACAAAAAAATTAAACAAGTATTGTATTTAAAAGGGGGTAAATAATATCGGCAATACAGTAAAACAAGTTTAAAACAACACAGCATGACAGTCCCATTTAAAAATACAACCTATTTTTTTCAGAAGTATTCTGCTTGTCATGCAAAGCCTGATAGGTTTCTGTATAAATATGGAAAACATGCATGCACTATAATTAAAAAAATTAAATCCCATGAAATTTTAAAAGGCACATCTATTAAGAGCATAATGGCCTGAATAGAATATAGGATTGAGATTTTTTTAAAGAAAAAAAATTAAGGCACTCTTATTTCAGAACCTTAAGTATAGATGCCCATAACCTGCTCTGGGGCAAGTTAATACAATATATGTTTAATGCTTTTTAAAATATTGCAATCATTGATCATTTAGCTTTTAACTTTGTTTCCTTTTAATACTCTAAGACACCTTTGGGAGAAAGGCAGTGTATATTTAAATAAATAAACAAGACACCTTGGTTCTTTTGGGAGAAAGATGGTATATAAATATCCTAAACAAATAAACAAGACTCCCCATGCAAAAGGAAGAAAAGGGAAACAAAAATGCCTCAAATAATAAGCATTTTAAAAAGTTATTCGTGCTTTTTATGATTGCTTTTCTTCTGCATAGCTCTTTTGGATTGAGATGGCAAAAAGTGTCCCCACCGGTATAATCTTGATCTCATATGTACTGCTTCTAATTATTACTTCTTTTAAAATAAATAAATAAATAAAACTCTATACCACCATCCAGGCTAAACCTTGCTGTCAAAGCAGTTTAATAGCCAAATTCATGTAATTAACCGATGAGTGAATTAAATCGAAGCCTAAATCCATGTGTGTGAGGAAAAGATAAGAAGGGAAAGCCTTATTAAGGAGCAGGTGGAAGCAAAATGGCGGGAAAAAGGCCTAAATCTCTTCACATCAGGACTGGGGGGGGAGAGGAGGCTAAAATGACAACTATATTATTATTTATTGATTATTAATAATAATTATGAGGAAAAAGAGACTCCCTCCCCCCCCCAAAAAAAACAGAGGTTTGAGGCTGTTGAGTCTTGTGTAAAATTTCCTCCGCTTTTCTTTTTCTTTCTGAGAGGATTTCTGTGAGGAAAAATTAAGATTTGAGTGTCACCCTCTCCTTCCACTTTTGAAATGCACCTCAAAATTCGGAAAAGAAAAGGCATTTGGGTTTTTTTTAAAAAAGGATCTACACACCACCCAAAGGGAGACTTTTGCAAATTTTAAGTCCAAGAGGGAGAAATGGGTGGAAAATGTTAAAGGGAAAATAAGAGTTTCCCTCCACCCTTGAATGGCCCTGTGGGGGCCTCACCAAAAAATGGCACCCCCGGGTCCTGAAATCAGCCCCCCCAACTTATAGGACTTCTTTTTAAATAGGTTTTTATTTTATTTCTCCCACTTTTCAATGGCGTTTCACTATCCTTTGCTTATTTCAGGACCCAGTTCTAGGCCCAAGCCTCTTCTCCTCTCAGCTGCAGAGCAGCTAATAAAACAGTTGTGAGGAATTCCTTTCCTCTTTTTTTCTTCAATTTTTTTTATTTTGATGCAACACTTAGCTTATTTCCTTTTTATTTTAGTTTTCTTGTATGGTTGCCCCTTCATGAGATGCCTGGGTCTTCCTCAGTCTCAACCCAATTCCCTTTATTTTATTTTTATTTATTTATTTATTTATTTATTTAGGCACCTGGGTCTTCCTCAATCTCAACCTGATTCCATTTATTTATTTATATATTTAGGCACCTGGGTCTTCCTTAATCTCAACCCGATTCAATTCAATTCAATTCAATTCAATTTATTTATTTATTTATTTATTTATTTAGGCGCCTGGTGGGAAATTTGTGGAATAAACAATGTGTACGATGGAGGGAACATAAATTTTATGCTAGTGGTTGGGTGCAAATTTTTTCTTCTTCAGACACTGCATCTGCCCCATTGCACATAAAACAGTATTTCTTTCCCTTTAACTGAAAACACACCGTTTGGCAGAGAAAAAAAATGGTTGCCTCAGGCGGCAGAAACCGTGTGGCAGCAGCAAAGCAGTCCGCCTCCAAGCCAGTCGGGCAACCTCTAGTCCAGCTGGCAGCCTTTAGGGATGATTGAGGATGATGCCCCCAGCCTCAAAGAAAGATTTGTGCAGCAGTCCAGTCCGCTGGGAATGGCCACCATCTTGTGATTTGCCTCAGGCAGCAAAATGCCTGGGGCTACCCTGGACTTTTTTCTTCCTTTTGCCACAACTGAGGCTGCTACAATGTCCATACTTGTTGTTTGCATATTTGATAAATTTACATTGCACTTTTATATCAATAAAATTTAGTATTGCATCGGTGTTAGTGTGTTTCATGGCAGCTGCTCTTTGCGAAGAAAAATGGACACATAATCCATAATGTATACATTTATTTCCTGTCAGTTTTCCTCAACAAAAGCTAAGCAGTGGTCCCTGCCTATTTTATCTGCTTAACACCCCTGCAAAGTAGATTTCGGAGAGAATATCCCACACTTCAGACCAACATCTTGCTAAAAGCTAAGGCCTGTTTCTTCCCTTCCACAAAAGTAATGAAAAGTAATATTTAACACAACAAGCAATGTAGGAAGCTGCTCAAAGTGTGGGGCCATCTCAAAACCCAACACTTCACGCCAGAGAAGCCCAGGTATCAACTTGCAATAAACAAAATTCAGGTTGACAATTCAAGAGCAACTTTATTTGCAGAAGTGCTGTTGCCCGGGTGTTATTTGCAAAATACGTGGATAAGGGAATCAGCGGATAAGGGAATCCTACTGTAGTCCTATATGCATCTGTAACTGAACGATTTTTAATATCGGAGGGGACTACTGTACTGCAATTTGAAAGGACTGTGGCTTTTTAAATGAATGAATAAAACAGGCTTTCTTTGCATGGCCAAATCCAAATTTTTCCTCTCTCTTTTTTTTCTGAGAGCCTGTCAGGAGAGTGGAAGCTAAAGGCCTGCTCCACAAGTCTTTCTTGTCAGCTTTTGTCCCTCCCGTGTCAAACGAGGTGAAACTCGTCAAAACAAAACACACACACCGTTCTTAGCTTTCTGGAAGCATTTCTGGCAGACTGTACAGGCCCAGGACGGGCGCTCTGGGCCCCCCAAAATAGGGCGTATGCTTTGCACAAAATAAATAAATAAATAAATAAATGCAGTGTTTTCCTGGCATGTCGCTTGGATTCCCTTTGCATGGGCGGCTTGTTAATTAATAGCCTTGGGAAACGAGGGCAAAGGACAGGACGAACACTCCTTGCGTTGTAAATATAACTTCTCCATCTTTGCATGGGTTTTATTCCCCTGCAGACTTAAGGCAGGAAAGAGAAAGCGGCAGTAATATAATTAAAATAAACAGCATCTGTTGAGGTTAATGCACCGACAAGAGGTTCAGTAAATCCACGCTCTCCTCTGGATATAGGAAATGAGATAAAACTGCCCGGGTGGACCAGAAGACTCCTTAAAACTCTTGGCTCAAGTGTTTTTGTATCTTCCGGCAATCTCATTAGTGCCTTAGGTGGGTATTTGTTTTTCTTTTTTGCTTTCATGGACGCTGCATAAATCTTTATGGAAGAAATGCAAATCTTCATAATAAGCTTTCCTCCTTTGGTAAGAACTGGTGAAGTGTGGCTTTTATTTTGCAGCTCTGCCGCATGGAATACAACCAACAACAGTGACTTGATCGGACGACATCTCTATAGGGTGTCCCATATCTCACTTTTTTTTTTGCAGAGTTTCTGGGTGTTGGATTGTGGAGGAACAGACACACACCAAAAACAGCACAGAACTGCATCCGTTACACCCTCTCAGTGTTGGCTCTAGGCTTAAATCTTAAACCTCGTTACGTTTACAGCTTGGAAAATGTTGTTTTTGGAGGATACCCAGAATCCCCCCGTGATGCTATCCAGGGAATTCTGGGAATTCTAACTGATAGACGCTCTGGCGATGCTCCGTGTTTTTTGCACATTTCCCCAATGTTTTTCTTTAGCGCTTGGGTGTATGGTTGAAATGAAAGTAGTTACAGTAGGACCCCGGTATCCACTGGGGATTGGTTCCAGGCCTTCCTGTGGATAATGAAAACCATGGATAAGAGAGAACGCCTGCTCAACCACCCCCAAACTGCTGTTTCCTGACAGTAGCTTGCTTTATGGCTGCAGTTTGTGTCAGTAGCTTGTTTTACAGATGCTATTTGTGACAATAGCTTGCTTCGTGGCTGCTGAATTATTATCTTTTTTCCTCTGCCAACTGTGAGTAACTGAATCAGTGGATACTGGGGTCCTACTCTACTTGGAATTCCATGTTCTTTCCACACACACCCATCTTGGAATGGTTTCCCTCCCTTTACGAATCAAGGTAGGGCCTGAAAATTGTTGCTCGCAGTTTCTAATTTCATTCCTTTGGTGGTGCAATAGCTTGAAACGCAGCTGGTGGCCAGGCGGGTTGTAGGATTACAATTTCCAAAAGTAAACTTTCAGAACCCGCACCCATTCCGTGTAAAAATAAAACAAAACCTTTCCCATGCCTTCTTTCAAGTGACGAATATCTTCCCTCTCGCCTCGAGCGCTGGTCATAACAAGCCGAAAGTGCCTTGAAGTCAATTCCTATATAGGAATAGCTAAATATAGTTTTTAAAAAAACACACACACAGAGAGAAGAGATTGGTCTAGTGGAGAGCAGAGAGTTGATAGAGGACATCATCTTGAAAAATATTTATTTCTCCATTATCATCCAATCCAGACGGACCGAGGGAAGATCCGTCAGGATCAAAAAAGCCAGCTGGAAGGTTAGTCCGTTGTTTTCTTCTTGACTTGGTCTTCTCTTCTCTCTCTCTCTCTCGTTGCAGTTATTAAAAGCCTCTCCGGAGGAATGAGTTCCTCTCCTTTGGCACAAGAAGCCCCCATCCGAAAAGTGGCTCTCTTCGGAGGGACCCACGGCAACGAGCTCTCGGGGGTCCATCTGGTCAAACACTGGCAACGGGAGGGGGCCACCGAGATCCAGAGGGCCGGGCTGGTGGCCAAGCCGTTCGTGGCCAACCCGAGAGCCGTGGAGAAAGGTTGCCGATACCTCGACTGCGACCTCAACCGGGCCTTCGAGCCGGAGAATCTGGGGTGAGCCTCCAGCGGTCCTGAGTTTTTCGGGTGTCCCCCTCTTGGGTTGCAAGACGGGCGTGCGTTTCGGTTCTTCCGGATGGCCGCTGGCGCCCGAGGCACCCAAAGGGAGCCACAAAAATCGGAAAGGCGTTAAGGGGACTCGTCTTTTAACGTCTGTCTTAACGTAGGCACTCCCTTCCTGGAAATGTTGAGTCTGTCATCGCCGAGCCTACAGATAAGTGTGTCTAAGGATACAGGCAGCACGCCTGATGCTCAGTCTAATGCAGTGGTTCTCAACCTGTGAGTCCCCAGATGTTCCTGGACTACAACTCCCAGAATCCCCTTCCAGCATAGCGAGTGGTGGAAACTTCTGGGAGTGGCAGTCCAGGAACATCTGGGGACCCACAGGTGGAGAACCGCTGGTCTAATGTATGCCCATCACCTTCAGAATGTGGGAACAAGTACATTTATGGATTACAAATCTCAGAATCCCCTGGCAGTCCCACCAAGCTAGAAGTTTTGGAGACTTCTGGTGCAAAAATAGAGCTTTTTCCTGCCTCTCCGAATGCACAGAGGTCACACTGGGTTTGCACGCATCAGGGGAAAAAAAAAAAGGCACAGCACAAAAATTGGAGTACAAATCAAGTGTTTAACTTGCCACAGAGTTTGCGAAAGTTCTTGATTTTGGACTCCGTCTCCCAGAATCCCCCACGCCAGTTTAGGAATTCTGGACCTTTTCACCCCAAAGAGCAAGTTTTCCAAGTATTGTACATGTATAAAATGAAAAGGCAACACTTTTAATTTTGAGGCTCTGAGTGTAATTCCCCCCCCCCCATGTGTGCCTTTGTCCCTAAATGAACTTTCTGAGCGATTTAGCTCTGTGGGTCCGTTCTTAATAGCACTGCACAGGCGGCAGCAAGAGACTGCCAAAAATTAAAAATACAGATCTATTTAACTATAGATACAGTAGCATATATATAGCTTGGGAAGAATTCCAAGTATACACCGTAGATGATAGATAGATAGATAGATAGATAGATAGATAGATAGATAGATAGAT
>JAHTLZ010000038.1:10460606-10481076 GCA_023846285.1 Phrynocephalus versicolor
ATAGATAGATAGATAGATAGATAGATAGATAGATAGATAGATAGATATCTCATACCCTGGTCACATGAAAGTTAAAAAACAACAACCAGTTTCATGGTATAAGGAAACATGCAAAAATGCCAGTTAATTAGTAGAATTCCTTGTATTCCTTGAAGGGGACATGTCAACAGGATTAACCTAAGACTCACCCGAAAGTAGCTTACGGATTCGTTTGAAAAAAGTAAGACCAGATCCGGCTAGTTGACCATTAAAATGGACTTTGGTACCCCAGAAACCACATGCGACAGTTCCTTGGAGGCTTTTTCTAAGATAAAAAGTTGAAGTGAAGTGAACTGAAGCACGTTCAAACTTAATTCCTCCATAAACTGTAACGGATTGTATCTCCCTTTTCCCTTCATGGTTTTGAGGCTGCTGTTAATGTAACCCATGTGCAGGTATCTGGAAATATTTTAAATCCAATTTTTCGTTGCATTCACATAGCTTTTGGGCTTCCGCCCACCTCTAAGGGCAGAGGGTGAACAAGAAAGGAGTGTCACAATTGAAAGAGGGTACCAAATAATCAGGGGAAACCAAGCCATTCTGCAGCGCGTGGACCTTTGAAAATTCCCTAGGAGGCGATCAGATGTCTTTTGCTTCTAGATCAGCTCCGACGCCAACTGCAAAGCTGCTCACTGTTGCCAAATTCAACTCCCTACCAAGACTAGAACTCGTCCCTGGCTCGGGAAAGGTTTCCAATGCCTCAAATTAAAATGAAAAACACAAATAAATCGAACGTGACGTAGTCTGCATCAGAAGTGGAGAAGTGAGATTGCTTTGTGTTCTAACCCACAGGAAAGCGCTCGCAGAAAGTGCACCATACGAAGTGCGCAGGGCTCAAGAAATCAACCGCGAATTTGGCCCGAAAGGGAGCCCGGAAGCGTACGATCTCATTTTCGATTTGCACAATACGACGGCCAACATGGGCGCCACCCTCATCCTGGAGAACTCCAGCGACGATTTCACCCTCCAGATGTGTTCGTATATTAAGGTAAAGGGTTCAAAGCCCAAGCCAAGGGCTGCCTTGCGGGTGGGAGCCCGATCGGATCAGCAGCCAGTCTCCAGAGAAAGCAAAAAAAGGGAAATATTTCCCTACATTCCCCTCCCCCCACCCGAAAATGGGTGTGTGTGTGTGTGTGTGTGCGCTCCCTGGAAAAGTGGCATGACGATTAATTAAATGATCAGCGTTGCTGACACAGGGGAGGGAGGCGCCCTGCATCAAAACGTGCCGACCGCTTAAGAAAGAGCAAGCCGAGGCTTGTCCGTGGTTCCCTCTCGGGCATGTAGGTGGTTGGATGACTTCTAAGCTGGCGCAAACACCGGTCTAGGGCCACCTGCTTGTGTAAGTTCACAACCTCCTTAAACACCGGGTTGTGGTGCAGTAAGCGGAAGAGGCAAACTTTTGCATTGCTTGCACTGACCCCATCTGAGCCCGCCCGACAACCTGCATGGGTTTTCTTCCTGCCCCGCCTGCGTATGAGACATTTTGAAAATTAAACTCGGGGGAACCGTTCATTGAGATCGGAGTGGCAGACACGGGTTCCAAGGAGAGCGGTTATGGCAAAGCTTACCTCAACGCAGACTGTCTCTCCCTGGCGGCCTTTGTCGGGGCTTATTGTAACAACCCGTTTGCAAAACCAGCTCTTGAGTATCAAGGAAAGTTCCCGAAAAGCAGGTCTGATCTCACAACCAGCTCTAACATCGTCCCGGGAGATCTGGGCGGAGAGACGAAGAGTTAAATTCTAAATAAATAAAGCAACAATCTGGTTTATACGTTGACCTGATTAAACGGACAATGCTTCCATCTCTGAGAGGCTGACACTTGACCGGTGTCCTTGCTTCCATCAATAGAGGCCTCCACCCTTTCTCAGTGGGGCTCCCAGCCTTCCTTTCGCCCCGGGTGCAGCGACAGGCTAGCTTTTATCTGCCCACTCTGAGCTCAAGTGAAAACGTACATGGTAACAAACTGCAGAACTCTCTCGGTTCCTTGGTTTCTCCAAGGTCTCAAGCGGGGAACCAAGCAGGAACGCAAGCAGCCCCGAGGCCGCTTAATTCTTGGGCACGTCTGCCTCGGGTTTTCTCTTCCCGATGAATTAACACGGGGAAATTGGGCTCGCTTGGACGAGAGGGCAGCCGGATCCAGTGGCGTGTGCTGTGTGCGAAGGCCACCCTCTCTGGGGGGAGGGGAGTCAAAGTATGCAAACAGTGCCTTCGTCAGTGGAGCTTTCGTCAGGCCCCTATTTCAGATGAATCGGAATCTGAATCAGAATCAGAATACTTTTATTGGCCAAGTGTGGTTGGACACACCCAGAATTTGTTTTGGTAAAATATGCTCTCGATATAAAAGGAAATATAAGAATCAGATAGCCAACAATAAAAACACAGTACAACAATACAATATAACCTATTATTTAAAAGGAAGAAGAGAAGTAAAAATTAATTATTCAACAGTTTGATAGCACTTGGAAGGAAACTATCTTGATATCTAGTTGTCCTAGTATGCAATGCCCTAAAACGCCGCCCTGAGGGTAACAATTGAAACAGGTTATGTCCAGGATGTGTGGAATCTGTGTATATTTTCATCGCCCTCTTTTTAGCTCGTGTGGTATACAATTCCACAGGAGATGGCAGATTAGTAGCAAGCAATACTTTTTTCTGCAGTTCCAATTATCCTTTGAAGTCTATATCTGTCATGCTTAGTTGCAGAACTAAACCAGACAGTTATAGAGGAACAAATAATAGACTCAATAGCACCTCTATAGAATTGAATCAGCAGTTCTCTTTTGGCAGTCTGAACTTCCTAAGTTGACATTTGATTCGCATCATACGAACATTTGACAAATGTTTTCCCAGGAAGCCCTGGCTCCCGAAGATTGCCGTGTATTCCTCATCGAGCATCCCCACCTGAAATATGCCACAACGCGGTCAATTGCAAAGCACCCCGTTGGTAAGTAAAGGTCACCGTCGGTTGCTGCACACATGTTGTAAATCTTGCCCGACTCTGTGGAAGTCAAAACCCGCAACGGGGACTCCAGATATCCTCTGAATTGAGGTGCAAACTAGGACCCGGGTGCAAAGTGCTTGGATCGCCTGTATCTGTGGCAAATGATGCCCACCGTTCCTTGCGGCTGATGGCTGTCGAGGGCCAAACATCAGGAGCAGGGCCTAAGCTCCCACACGCTAGCGCTAGTATCAACAACACACATTTCTGGGGGGGGGGGAATGAGCACAATTGGGCTATCATTCGATGGACGTGTGAAATCTGGTAGGCTGATCCCAGTTTCAGAAGGGGTGGCGCCTAGTTAGAAAGTTAGGGGGTGAGAATGATTAGGAAATGGGTTGAGGGAGGAGGGAGAGCAGGTTTGTTTGTTTGTTTGTTTGTTTGTTTGTTTATTTATATCCAGCCTTTCCCCTTAAAAAAGAACCCGTAGGCAGCTCACATCCTTAAAATACACAATTGTTTGAAAGTTAAAAACAAGCACCCAAATATTTAAAAAGAATCAAACCAATATCAGCTTTTTAAAAAACGGCAATTAAAGGCAAGACTAAAATGTCGAGAACAAGGTCCTTCTGGGGGAAAGGGTATTATTTATTTATATTTGTTTATTTTTATATTTATATACCGCCAGAGTAGCATATTTCTCTGTGTGTGTGTGTGTGTGTGTGTGTGTGTGTGTGTGTGTGTGTGTGTGTGTGTGTGTGTGTTTGTGTGTGTGTGTGTGTGTGAGAGAGAGAGAGAGAGAGAGAGAGATGTACCAAGTGTGGAAACGTTACACTTTTTGGACACTGGGGATTTTGCTTAGCTGGGCCGTAAGCGGAGAAAAGAGGATACGGGGAGTCGGGGGGGGAGCGTTCACCTGCTTTTTCCAATGGTGTTCGGGAAGAGTGATGGGTCCTCCTTCTTTCCATTCCCGGGTGGAGGTGTCGAAGTGGGTCCTCAGCCCCACGGGGTCCTCAGGGCGGATATCCTGGAGAAAATGAGGAGGATTGTCCGGCACAGCCTCGACTTCATACAGATGTTCAACGCAGGTACGGCAGCGGTTCGTAAGCGGGGGATGGGCGCCCGCTCCGTGCTCTGCAATGAAATTCAAGGGAATTTACAAGGTGCCACCTCTAAAACGCCCCTTCTGCACAGGCCTCCCTCTCACCCACCCTCTCTCGGGGGAATCCTGAGTGTGCCGAGTCCTTCCCATGTTTGCTTCATCAAAACAGATTCTGGCTGTTGGCCTGATCCAGCAGGGCTCTTCTTAGGTTCTTATATTCTTAACTATAAACTGTAAACTTGGTAAGGCAGCAACCAAAATGAAGAGTTTCTAAAAAATAGATTCTGTCATTGTCGGAATATACGTTACACGTTACACGCTGCGATTAAGGTCCCTGTTTCTTTGCTGTTCGGATCGGGTTTAGATCAGAACGAGTCGCAGGCTTCCGTCCATATCTAGGTCAAGTTCCTGAAGATGCAGCCTTCTGCGGGGTCTAAGCGAGAGACCTTTTGCTGCAAAAAAGAGATTCAGCTGCAATATTAATTACACAGACATGCTGTCCTCGATCGCCTTAATAATGGCTTCAGCAGTTGTCAGCACGTCAAACGTATGTTTCATTAAAATCATCATCATCATTATCCTGGAGAGTCTGACATTAATAGTCAGAGATGCGCTTCTGTTTTGCCCCCAGGGAAAACGTTCCCGCCTTGCACCGTGGAGGCTTACAGAATCGTGGACAAAGTGGACTATCCGAGAGGCCAAAACAATGAGATCACAGCTCTCATTCACCCTAACCTGCAGGTAAGTGAGCTTCCCTTATCTTCTGCCCCTGCAGAATATCATCCTACGCCCCCCCCCGAACAACAGCAGTGGGATAGTGGTTGGTGCGTACAGGACCTGCCTTTCTACACACCTCTCCAAAGTGTTTCCGATTCGGTTTCACAGACAGAAAATGGGTGGACATTACATTTTGTTTTCTGCCCACACCTGTTCTTACGGGGGAAGGAGTGAGACAGGAACGCAAGAATACAAGAATCCGTGGATTCCAGCCACGGACAAAATAATCAATTAAAAGAGCAACTGCAGGAAGATGATCCTTCCACAGGCTCACCTTCCACACAAATTTCCTCCGTGTTGCAATTCGTCAGCAGGCGGTTAAACTGTCCAGGCCTCTGGTCTTACCAGGTTGGCATTTCACGCATGGGCAATGCTGACCTGCAGGAGCTGGTGCCGTGGTCTGCTGAACGCCCCGTGTCCAGTCATGCACCACCGGTAGATGGTCAGCTCTCTCTGCCGCTGGACAGGATACTACCCGACCTCTGCCTGTCTGATTATATTTAGAAAGAAATGTGCGTCAAAAAATGCCACACCCGCCGGAAATACCCATTTCACCAAATGCCTGTAATGTGTCATTTGACCTTCCAGATCGGCTTGAGTTTACAGACCCATCAAAATGTCTTGGGGTTTGAAGAGGGCTCATTTCTAATTCCCCCCTATTCTTGTTTCCCCCCCGGATCGTACAGGATAACGACTGGCAGCCTCTCCACCCGGGCGACCCCATCTTTCTCACGATGGAAGGCGAGGCCATCCCGTACGCGGGGGACACCACGGTCTACCCAACCTTTGTGAACGAGGCGGCTTATTACGAAAAGCGACAAGCGTTTGTTACGACGGTCAAGGAAACACTCAGGGCGCGAGGCCTCCGAGTCTCCCAGAACTGAGATACAGCCACTCTCGTATCCGTTTGGAACTCTTAAGGGCCAGATTTACTTACGTTTTTAAACCTCTTTTAACCTAAGACGGCCGGAATAGGTGGCCGAAATGCAGATTGAGAATTTAATTTACACTTGTATGGAATATTAATAGGAAAGAGTATCCTGAGGACTCTGAAGACTATATATACTGTCCAAAAACTTTACTGAAATGAATGTATTTTAATCCTATTTTTTTTTTAAAAAAATCTAAATGTTTTTATCAGTTATATTTGTAATAACAGGACACTATCTTTTGCTACCCACTGGTGCTGTACTCAGATTTCCAGATCAAGGCAAATGGTTCGCACCCCGCCTTTATACAAAACTACTGATGTTTATTGGTCCTATTTACAATAAATATATCTTGAACAAGACTGAAAACGAGTTCGTAACGTTCCGAAGTAGTTACAGCACCACGAGGGATCTTTTGTCGAGGACGGGGAGTCTTCTCCAAAGCCTCCCTTTGGCTCTGCGGACACAGAGAGGAACAGCATGCACATTAAGTCGAAGAGACGCCCGCCAGAGATCCTGGAGTCGCGGCGGCGTCTGGGTCTGTTTGAAGAAAACACCCAAAAGCGCCACAGAAAGCGTGGTTTCAAAAAATCCCAACCCTCCCCCCCCAAAAAAAAACCAGAAAACCATTCAGTTGGCCTCAGTAAGCAGTTCAAGGCCGAGCCTGCATTAATGGCTGAATAAATACCGTCCACCCGGGGCAACAAAACAGATCTGTTTTCCTCAAGACCAAGTTCAAGCAGAGAGATGAGGTAGTCTAAGCGTTCCTTCCGGATCCTTCGTTGGAGTTCTCGCCGCCTCCAGGGGTCATGGGTTCTGTTGTTGTACTGGTGTAACGGTTAGGAAGTATTCCCCCCCACCACCCAATATATATGTTAAAAAAGCTGCAAGCAAAACACTTTTGCTTTTTTTAAATCTTCCTCTGCATCTTGCAGGCCGTTGCGACTGGTTTGGGGATAAACTGATTCCCCCGAGCCTCGATGGCAGAACAGGTCGCCATTCGGAAAGCGATACACCAGGCATGTCCAAACTTCGGCCCTCCAGATGTTTTGGGCCACCACTCCCACCCGTGCTTTGTCACTGGCAACCTCAGCTTAGAATTCTGGGAGTGGTGGCCCAAAACATCAGGAGGGCCGAAGTTTGGACATGCCTGCAATGCACCTTTCCTTTATGGAGCCTCCCTTCCACGTTTTGTCCGACATTTGGGGCTTCCGTTCGGGATACCCAAGGAAGCCATGACCGGCTGGGTTCAAGAGACCCAGCGCCATGTTCTCTCATTCATTCGCCTCCAGGAAACAGGGCCGTCTCTGAGTCTTCGTTCCGTCCCTCGCTCTGTCGCCTGGGCCGGCTGTTCTATTCCGAGCCACCGTCCGCGTTATCCCCTGCGTTTTAACGCTTCCTCTGCTCCCTTCGGCTGTTCTGGGGTGCAGGATCAGCCCCTTCGATGCTTGCACTCTGCAACGGTCCAGCACAGGAAGCGGAAGGAAGAAAAGCCCGGCGGGAAGGACGGCGCCAGAACGACGGCGCCCTGTCCCATCACGCTCCTGCCGTGACCCCGGCGGCCTCCATCTTGCGGCCTCCTCCCGCGCCCAGCTAAACGGTCGTTTCGGGCAAATCGTAGATTTCTTCGTAGGTATTCAGGGTCGTTTTGCTGTTATTCCTCGACCCCTCCTCCTGCGTTTTGTCGTGAGCTGGAAGGAAAGAGGAGAAACAGGTTTTCCAGGCAGCCTTTGGAATGGAAAAGGCAACGCCTTTTTTTAAGAAGCACCTCCTGTGCCGTCCTTAAGGATTTAACCCCCCCGTTAAGGCTTTTATCTGTGTAGACAAAATTAAGGAACAGCCCCCACCCGAGGGAGGCCCTTGGTCTGTCTGGTTCACCATCGCCTGCACTGCCCAGGTATTAGACGAGGGCGGGAGGGCCTTTGCCAGCCAGCTCTGGTGAGGCTGTGGTTTGTATCTGGGTCCTTCTATATGCAAAGCAGGTTTCTAGTCCTCATTACCGTAAATAAAGCCTGGATTAAAAGAGGAACCTAGAAAGCTAGCCCATCGCAATTCAGAGCATTGGAGTCTATCTTAAACACAGTACTGTTCACAATGGGATGGCCGTTCTTCAGTGTTTCAGACAAGAGGCTTTTTTAAAACCTACCTGCAGAGGAACTGTGAATGGAAGGAAGGAAGGAAGGAAGGAAGGAAGGAAGACTTGACCGATATGGAGGATATTAGGTTAATGTCACCTGTTGGTCCTGGGTCTTCATTGATGAAGGCAACATGCGTTTTCCATTCCGTCCACTTGACTTCGTTGATCCTAATTCCAGAGAAGACAAATCCTGTCATTTTTATGCTTTCTCGACGTTGTCACAGGAAAACTTGCATGTTCCGTTTTTGGTCATTGCGCCTTGGCCTCCGTGAAAAACCAGCCTATGTTGATTTTTATCACGAACATCCCTCTCCCCGCATAAAATGCTTCAAGGACGCCACTGATTATCGCACTTGATACAAGACAAGCATTAAGGGTGACACAGATCAACCTGAAATTGTGTTTCTGTTCATAGAATGTTAAATAACGGTGGTTTGCTCATTGGGAACAAACAGGTGCAATACAAGAAAAGGACGTGGGTTGAGGACAATTGCTGAGAATTATGAGTTTCTTCCTGCTCGGTAATTATGCCCCATCGTTTATCTGCTAACGGTGAACAAAGTCACCTTTTTAAGCTGAGCGAGGCAGCTCAGATCTGGGGTGCCGCGGAGGGCTGCCAATGATCAGTAATTGACTAGGTTCGGGGTTTGAGGAAAAAGCTTCTGTGCTAAACAAGAGGAACGCCTGGAATAAATTAAAATCACATTTTTCGAAAGCAAAGCCAAACCGCGAAAGCGTGGCTTTCAAGGCACGGTTCTTCCGATGCACCCGAGGCATCCTCCTGTTAAGGCAAAGGCCTCCGTTTTAACTCACGCATGTTAAATCGGACACGTCACACTGTGAAGCTAGCAAGCGCAGGGATGTTGCATGCTGCCCGGGTTCTGGCCCCAACAGGCCTTGTTTGAGCTCTGCTCCTGAGCCGTCGTTAAGAGGCAGTGGCTCCATCAGGGCAGGGGAGTGTGTGTGTGTGTTTGTGTGTGTGTGTGTGTTCTGATGTCTCCTTACCTCAGACATAACCGGGTGTCATTGTCGGCCACTTTGCACCACTCCCCGAGCTGGAACTTTCGCCGCAGGAATTTCGGCAGAAGCTTCTCTGTCTCCACAATTGTCCTGGCTCTCTAAGCGAACGCGAGGGAAACACAAACGTCAAGTTGAAAAGAAGATTTCCCCGACACGCACCCCCTCTCCACCACCACATCACGGCCATCGGCTGGGAAATTAACGGTGCTTTAACGCAGCGTGTCAGCCGGAGGGACAGCTCAGGGGTCGAGGTGTCCAGCTGTGGATCCAGGGGTTTAGTCGGTTGGATTCCCCCCACCCCTTCCAGGCCTGCAGGGAGAAGACCCAGCCTGGGTGGCCTTGGAAAACCTGTTTGATAGTCCCGGGACATTTCCAGAAGAAAAGAAAGCTAAACCACTTCTGAGTATCCTTATCTGTTTTAAAAGGCAGCCACAAGTCAGAATTCTAAAACAAAATCCACCCGTTTCTTTGAACCTGGAAAAAAACCGGTCTCCACTAATTTTAGTCATCTGAGAGGAAAAGAAATTAGCACAAGCAACTGAATTAAAACTTCTCCTCCGCCTGCAGCTGGACCACTGTTAAGCAGCCCGGCTCTTCCCAGCACGGAGAGGAAGGACGCTGGCCCAGCTTGGCCTTTGGGTGTGAAAGACAAGAAGCTTTCAAGAGAGAGAAAAAAAGCTAGTGGCTCTACTTCTGCATTAAAAGGACTGCCTACAAAAGGCTTCAAAAAGAGAGGATTTAAGGGTGATCGACTCCGAGGCCCAGGATGGGACAGCCGTCCATTCTGCAGTCTCAATGCATCCAATTTTTTTCTTCAACGCGTCAGTTTTTTTTCGTTCTAAACACAAGGAGATGCCTGGATTCTGGATTCTGTTTTTGACTGTATCTTGGGTCCACCACCTTGAGTTGCCTGGTGCAAGGTGGCGGATATATAAATCATAAGAACCTCAGAACCTCAGAAGAGCCCTGCTGGATCAGGCCAAAGGCCCATCGAGTCCAGCTTCCTGGATCTCACAGTGGCCCCACCAGACGCGTCTGGGAGTGCACGAGACTAGATCTCTGTCTCCTGATACCACTCCCCTGCATCTGGCCCTTGAAGAACCCCATGTTTGAAGCCTCGAGATGACACATCTCCATCCTGGTTTGTCACCTGGGATGGAGTTTTCCTCCAGGAATCTGTCCCATCCCCTTTGGAAGGCATCCAGGCCAGATGCCATCACCACCTCCTGTGGCAGGGAGTTCCACAGACTCACAACACGCTGGGTGAAAAAAAATTCTTTTGTCTAACTAAACTAAACTAAACTAAATCCGCGGAAGGGAAATGGCTGCCCATCCAAGACAAAGTATCAGATCAGGCATTCTGGGTTCTCTCCCGCCCCATCCCTACCAGGGAGGCTCTGATGGAGGCTCTTCTCTCGGCCAAGAGGCCAAACCCAAAGACCCACCTGGAGCCTCCAGATATGTTCGCTCTCCTTCGAGATGTCCTCCACCGTCTCGCCCATCAAGGCGATGAGCATGTTGAGGAGGAGGACGAAGGTCAGGACGACGTAGGAAATGAGGAGGAGCAGGAACAGGACGGGGTATTTGGCGTTCTCGTGGATGTCCATGTCGCCCAGGCCTAAGGTCAGCCGGAAGAGTTCGATCTCAATGCTTCCCAAGGTGCTGTAGCTGCTGCAGGGACTGTTCTCAGGGCAGTCTTCGATTAAGGCCGCGAGAGCTGCGTTTTGGGAAAACAATTAAAAACACAAGACGATCCAATGAAAAAGACAAAGACCGGATCAGGTTGCATGTGCGGAGAAGGTCTTTTACAACCCCGGGGTGGCAACATAGGTGTAAAGGCAAACACGATTAATTTCTTTTCTCTCTGGGCTATGGTCTCATTGGCATTTCCAACACATTAAAAAAAAACTCAGCTCTGACATTGTAAATCGCAATGTTCACGAGACAACCGTTCGAGCAGCGAAATTCTGATTATTAAACATTAGAGCCGTAATCAGGAGAGTGTCCGAAATAATTCAGATTTATACAAGAGAAGCCGATGATTTTTCTGGCAAAAATGCCCTTGGGGAAACTATTTAAACTGAACTGTTGGAAATACAAAATCCACCAAACTCTGCAATCCATTGGATTCTAGATTTTGATTTCAATTTCCAAGGAAGCGGCAGAAGAGGGGTGATAGAACAGTTTCTCTCGGGAGGCTTGGGGTGAATAACAAGACCCAAGAGCTCCCATGTCACAGACGGTTTAGTCAGACACCTGCCTGTGACCTAAGTCCCCTTTAACCAACCTCGTTCCAGCAAACCTTAAGTGTCTGCATTCTCCCAACTACACTGAAAGGTTTCATAAAGCGGGGATGTTTTAGGGTTCCCCTCCTCTGCTTTTCACCCCAACTCCCAGAAAATCCCCCTGTGCGAGGACCCCCCCCGGGTTTGCTCGCCCCCCACCCCACCCCATACAGCGACCCACGCCTCCTTACCTACGCCGAATCCAAGCAGGAATACGATATACACGGCGATGAACTTGATGACGTCGTTCAAAATGACCTGGGACAAATAAGGAATTAACCTAAAAAACGCCGCCGCTTCCTTCGATTGACAGTGCTGCCTTTTTTTTGCCAGGGACCCCAACGCAAACCTATCGGTCACCCCGGGATCGAGTGTCCAGAAAATCCTGAAAACGATTGGTGAACCATTTCAGCAGAAGGCGATTGCCTTCTCGCATCCTCTGAGGTTGAGAAGGGCAGGGAGAAAGAGGGCCGATCTTCCCTTCTCTCCCGGAGCCCAAGGATTGAGAGGCGGAGACCCAGCCTGCTGGTGCAGAGGGGGTTGGGACATGTAGTCCAAGGGAATATCCCTCAAAGAGATAAGGAGGGGGGTGGCATGTTGAAGCAGGGCCTTCTCGGTGGTTGCCCCCCAACTCTGGAATGCTCACTTTTGGCTTTTCAGCGCCAGGCAAAAGCTCTTCCTGTTTGGCCAGCAGTTTAATTAGATTACTCGGATGGACACATGAGCAGCAGAGTTGTATAATTTAAAATTGGTATTATATGTTTATTTTATTTTATTTTATTTATTTATATAGCTTGTATGCCGCCCACTACCCAAAGGTCTCTGGGCGGCTCACAATCAAAATGGACAATTAAAACATCAAAATACAATAAAATTAGAATAATAAAAACATGTAAATGCAATAAATACGACACATTAAAAACACCACTAAAATTGCCATCAGGACCCACAGTCATTAGTTAAAAAACTTTTGGAACAGGAAGGTTTTTACCTGGCACCGAAATGTTAGCAACGTCGGCGCCAGGCGAGTCTCATTTGGGAGGGCATTCCATAGTCCTCCAAAAGCATGTTGTTTTAATTGTATTGTATTTTATAGTTTTAATAATTTTATTGTTTTATAGTTTTCAATACTAGTTGTATGCCGCCCAGAGACCTCTTGGTAGTGGGGCGGCTAAAAAAATCTGGTAAATAAATAAATAAATAAATAAATAAATAAGGGTTCCAGGTGGGCCAGGGGCCAGAGACTGGTTTCCCAGTCGTCGCGGACCACGGGAGTGCAGCACCGCCTACTTGCCTGCTGGATCATGACGCTGTAGATGCCCATGGATTGCAGACCCCGGGTGAAATACAGCATGTTTGCCCAACCCAGCGACATGGCCAGGACGAGGCAGGCCAGGTGTTCCTTGTAGGAGAACAGGTACAGGCAAACCGAGAAGACCACCAAAACCGCTTGGATGAAGCTGTCAAAGGCAACGAAAAGAACGAGGAGAAAAGAAGCTGATTTTTGCATTAATAGGGATAGAGCAGGAGGACAAGGTGGCTAAACTTAGTTACTGATGCCCCTCCAGCTGACTTCCAAGGCTTAAAGGGGGTGGCTTGCAGTTCTGGTCTGCTTTTCGCAAACCACAAGAAAAGTGTTTGTTCCTTGGGGTTTGGACTGGCTCTCTCGCCGCTGATCCATCACCCGCTGCTCAGTCCTTTAAAGCCCCATAGCTCTAAACCCCCTCGCTTGCTATGAAAGACAGAGAACAGCTCAAGAAAGAGAGGCGTCGTACACTGCAAGGCGTCGGACTAGCGTTCAGTTATGGCCTTCTCTCATAAACCAAAACCGCTGTCCTCATCTTGGACTTCCTCTGGACCATCGGGTCATAGAATCATAGAATCATAGAATCCTAGAGTTGGAAGAGGCCTCAAGGGCCATCTAGTCCAACCCCCTGCCATGCAGGAACCCCCATCACAATATTTCTGACAGATGGCCATCCAGCCTCTGCTTAAAAACCTCCCAAGAAGGAGACTCCACCACCCTCCTTTGGGGCAGCATCTTCCACTGCCGAACAGCTCTAACTGTCATGAAGTTCTTCCTAATGTTCAAATGGAATCTCTTTTCCTGTAGTTTGAAACCATGGCCCCGAGTCCTAGTCTCTGAAGCCATGGAAAACAAACCTGCTCCCTCTTCAATATGACATCCTTTCAACCGTTTGGCTCCGCAACTGGAGACCGAAACCGCAGAACGATCTAGCCCAGTGGTTCTCCACCGGTGGGGTCCCCAGATGTTCCTGGACTGCCACTCCCTGAAGCTCCCATCACTCGCTGTGCTGGAAGGGGTTTCTGGGAGTTGCAGTCCAGGAACATCTGGGGACCCACAGGTGGAGAACCACTGAATTCTAGCCATTTCTGTAAATCTAAGCCCACGCACCGCCTGGAGTTGGGGGCGCGGCTTGAGAGCAGAGCAATGCTTTGGAGGCGCGGGCACCGCTTTACGTACAAGGCAAAATGGAACCAGGCGTCGGAAAGAATCGAATGGAGATCGCAAGGCCTTAACAGGAAAATGGCCACACTCTGTGAAGATAAAAGAGAGAGAGAGAGATTAGAGACTAGCTCAAAAACATACGCCCAAGAAAATGCAACGAAGGGAGAGCACAGAAACAGCAGGACAGTACATATTTTGGGATTCTGGCTGCCCTAAGTGCAAAAGGAAGCAACCTGACACCTCCCCTTTCAGGACCAAGCGGGACGAAATGGCAGCCTCAAAATTAGAAGCGGAGCTGCCTTAAGAAGCAAAGGATGTCTGTTTAGCTCCTGATTAGGCACCACAGCTGTCCGAGTACCAAATTTGCTTATTTTTTTTGTTTTGTTTTGATTACTGGTGATCGGAAGGTAGAGAACAGGATTTGTCTGCATATTTAGAGTGGAAAAAAAGCACTTTTTTTTGGAATGTCTTATCTGGAGGATCGCTATTTTATCACTTTCTAACTGCGAAGCTGCCATGTCGCCCACACTGCTAAGAATTTTGCTGCCCCCGGCGTGATGTCTAAAATCTGCCACCTCCTCGGTGCAGCTTCCTCCACCCCCATCATTCTCCACCAACGGTGAAACTGGCTGGCAGGGACTGAGATGTAAGAGCTCCAGTTCTCACCTCTTTGATGGCGATAAATATGGCCCCCAGCATCACCGCCACTTGGCCTGTCAGCTGCAGCCGGCCCAGGCCGCCGGTCATCGCGAGAGGATACGGTGGAGGCTGCCGATCAAAAATAAAATAAATAAAAATAAAGATTAAAAAATATATATAAACCAAGGAGAGAAGGCCAAGGGGAAAACAGAACCCGGGGGAGGTACAGCCTTACAGCCATGCAGTACATGTTGTGTGTATTTTGGACCTATTAATTAAACAAATGAACCCCCCCCCCTCTGCCTATAATAAGTCTTGAGGTCTTCGTTACTGGTCAATGAAAACGTTCCACGCCCTTGTATTTAAGAAAAAGCCCCCAAATGGTTTGTTTTATTATGGGGTGTGGAAGACGACACGCCTACCGTGTCCGCCTGAGGCCGGTAGTAGGAGATCAACGTCAACACGACATTGTACGTGAAGTACAAGCAGCACGACAGGAAGAACATATATCGGGCGAATCGTTTCCACTTCACGCGCAGGAGCGAATTCAGGGGCTCCAGAGCCAACATTTCGTGACGATTCTGCCGAGACAAGGAGGAGGGGGGGGAAGAGTCAAACATCGCCCAAGTAGTGGCCTGGAAGAGAAATACGGGCAGCTGAGATGCAAGGATTTAAGTCCAAACGACTGAGCATCGAATCGTTAATTTTGGGGGGCTACCATTTGCCCAGTGCCTCAGCCAGCACCCTTTTTGGCTGGGGATTTGTAGTTTTAAAAAAAGTAAGTTTCCTAGGTGTACTTATATGTGACCGATCGTATGTGCTGAGTAACCCTGTGTGTTTCTCATTGGTAAACGAACACTCCAGTTGATTTACGGATAGGAGAAGTATACTTGGATATACTACTTTTATTTACTTCCTCAGTTATGCCTTGTCCCACCGCCAACAACTCTCAGAGCAATGTTTGCACTTTTTAAAATAAAGTTTTATTTATTTCTAAGATGTATTAATCAACCTAATGCAAACGGTATTCATGAGAAAGCCTTGAACTATATAAATCAAAACAAAACGAGCGGCAATTTCACAGACTCCTGTAATCTACAAACAGGGAGCCAAACAATTTAGAATGTATTACAGTACGAAAGAAGTGTCTTGTCTTTCAAAGACATCAAGATTCACCTCTGGATAGAGAGGAATCTGATCTGCACAGCCAAAATGTTTAAATATCATCTGCCGCACCCTGAATCACTCTAATCCACCCAAAAGCCTGACCAAAAGTGAAACAATACCATATGAATTATCCCTGTAAGCTAGGGTTGCTGGGTCTTGAATGGGCAATTAAGAGCCACGACCCTTACAAAAGACCTGCTCTCCCAGCAAGGAAGAAAAATGACTAAAATGTCTGTAATGGCATCGATCCATACAGTGGCTAGCATTTTTGAACTCCACCTGAATGACACAGTAGAGACCAAGGCCAAGGGGGACGATGTTCCAATACTTTACAACGGCACCCCTGCGTTTACCCCGATATTTGTGTTGTAGACAATGATGTCCAGCACGGAATTCTCTGAAGTGGTGTCCAGCTCCGTCAGGTCGTACAGGTTGGATTGGACGGGGCCGTACGCCCAGTCGGTGAATTTCCTGGAAATGCTCCGGATCGACTTCTCCTTGATTTCGCGGCTGAGGATGTACTTCAAGATCTGGACGGCCGGACACAAAGAGTTCGAGAAGCATAAGAACATAAGAACCTAAGAAGAGTCCTGCTGGATCAGGCCAACGGCCCATCTAGTCCAGCTTCCTGTGTCTCACTTGTGCCTCTGGGAGCGCACAAGACTCGATCTCTGTCTCCTGATCCCACTCCCCTGCATCTGGCCCTTGAAGTACCCCGGTTTTAAGCCTGGAGATGACACATCCCCATCATGGTTTGTCCCCTGGGATGGACTTCTCCTCCAGGAATCTGTCCCATCCCCTTTGGAAGGCATCCAGGCCAGATGCCATCCCCAGCTCCTGTGGCAAGGAGTTCCACAGACTCACAACACCCTGGGTAAAAAAAAAATCTTTTTCTGTTTTCTCTTCCAACCCTCAATTTGAGTGGATGTCCCCTAGTTCTGCTATTTTGTGAGAGGGAGAAGAGCGACCCTCTATCCACTTTACTCATGCCCTGCATTATTAGCTTTTCATAAGCGCTGCTATTAAAACGCACGCAGAAGTGCGGATTTAAGACTGCAAGGGTCTGCTCTCGCATCTTGGGTTTCTAAAGGCATCCCCTTCCCCCTTGACCCCTTTTTCCTTTTGTGTTATGTCTTTGCCGACTGTAACCTCAACCGTTCCTGCTGGATGGCTCAGGGATTGACCTCTCTGGCTGGGGAGAGAGAGGCTGCGAGTTTGAATCCCCTTCTATGCCTTCCTAAAAGAGGCCGGACTTATAAACTGTTCACAAAGTCTCTCTAATCCCAGTAATAAGGAGAGAGACCGAATAAGAAACAGGCAATTCCTAACTCACCGCCTGGCTCTCTTCCCGGTTCCCTTTCAACGCAACTATTTTAAATTGTTTTAATTATTTGATTGTAAGCCGCCCAGAGACCTTTGGGTAGTGGGAGGCATATAAGTTGAATAAATAAATAATAATAATAATAATAATAATAACGCCGCCCTTACCTCTAACTTCCCCGTTTTCGCCGCCAGCTGCAGCGGGGTCAAGCCCTCCTTATTCTTCATGGTTTCCAAATCCCGGCTCCCGCTTTTCCGGAGGATGGCGTCGTACATCCGGCTGACGAAATCGTTTTGCGTCTTGGAGTCCTCCGCCACCGTCACCAGGGCATGCAAAATGTTGTTCCCTCGCGAGTCCCGGGAGGTGATGTCCGTCTTGCCGTTGCCCATCAGGAGGGCGACAATGTCGGGCTGGTTGGTGCAGGCGGCCAGCGCCAGGGGGGTTTCGCCTGAGGAGGGGAGGCATGACAGTAGGGTTGAGAGAGAGAAAGAGAGAGAGAGAGAGAGAGAGAGCGCAGCAAGGCAACCCCTCTGCCATTGTTCTCGGGCTGTGTTTCAACCTGACTCCTGCTATATCCATGAGCAACTGCTCTACCCAAGAACTGGGTGTTGGAGTCTGCTTGTGCGTTTTCCTCCTCCCTCCCCATCACTTCTTCCTCTTGTGCCATGCCTTCCTTGCTTGTAAGCCTGCAGGCCCGGACGGCTACGATCTTCCAGCCTCTCAGTCCGGAAGCCCTCTGGGAAATCTGCTGTCCTTTCCTAGAACCTTCTCATTTTTTTTCCTGGAACTGCTGGAGAGCTCAGGGGTTGGAGGTCTCCAGCTGCGGAGCCTGATGTTGGGAGTTAAATCTCCCACTGGGCCGTCCATGACAGGAGCTGAACTTGATGAGCCATTGGGTCCCTTCGAGCTCTGCTGTTCTGGGACCCATCTATCCAAGCACCCATCTGCCCATCCGCCCATCCATCTATTAATTTCCTTCCTTCCTTCCTTCCTTTGTTCCTTCCTTCCTTCCCATCCATCATCCATCAATCCATCCACCCGCCCATCCATCCGTCCATTCTTCTTTCATTCTCTCCTCCCTCAGTCCCACAGCTTCAGAGGATCGGCCGGGCTCCCCGGGTCCCGCTCACCGAAATAAAACCCTTCGTGCTTGTTCTTTGGGTTGAAGAAGACGCCCTGGGCATGGGCGTTGACGTCGGCTCCTTTCTCAATCAGGGTCTGAGTGATGTCGTACTGGCGCCGCTCGATGGCAATGTTGAGAGCGGTCTGTCCTGCCGTGGCCAGGAGAGAGAAAAACACACATCAGCCATCTGAAGCGCCCCGCCATCGCCAAGACAAAACCTGCGCGGCCGAGGCTTTGGGACACCCTGGGAGGAATGGAAGCTTGCTTCTGAGTCAAGGAGGGCCCCGGTATCCACTGGAGATTGATTTCAAGCCCTCCGCGGATGCTGAAAACTGTGGATGATAGCAAGCGGTGTGCACAGCATTGTAAAAGGAAAAAGGAAAAGCAGGGGGAAAGGCATTTTCGACGTGTACAATGGGTACCCTTCAACGCCCAGTCCTGTGATATACATCGCAAAAACATACATTTCTAGTGGCGCCGTGTGCCGTAACAGGAAATCATCTTCCACTAAGAAAGGTGAGCCCAATCCCCTGCCATGCTTAACACCTGAGATTCCTCGAACCAGCTGAGGAATACTCTAACTGTCGGCTCCCACCATGGCTGCTCCCTGGGGGGGGGGGGTGATGACAGCTATTTTTGGCAAAAGAAGGGGAAAAAAGCCCTGCTAATAAACCTGTTCCTGAAGCTCAAGCCAGTACCTCTGTACGCCTCTTCCGTGTAGGCCGCGTTGACCAGCCTCCCCAAGATCAGGTTCTCCTCGGCGAACGACAGCAGGAGGTTGACAACTTCCTTCGTGTTCTGGTTGATGTTTAGCAAAGCCTTCATGAGGCAAGTCTTTCCCGTGTCGGAAGAGGTCATTTTTTTCATCAGATAGTCTGGGGAGAGGAAAAAACGCCGTCCTGAAGAGACAGGTGAGAATTGGGGTAGGTGAGATACCGGCGTCGGCCTGCGGAACTCCTTGGCACTGGAAAGATTGAGGGAACAGCTTTCCGGAAGCGTTTGAGCACCTGCTGCATTTTCGCGAACGGGTTCGGCAATGTCGCGGGCGGCCCGCAGGCAATTTCTAAAATAAGCCTCAAAGGCGTGGTGGGTTTTCTCTCTCAGCTGACACTCTTTGGCTCTCAGCAGTGTCGTGATAGCGATAAAACTAGCGCGACTCTCCCACTGACCGGGTGGCCATCAAGCTAAAACTCCCCAAACAAAATACAACTTTTGGCGCTTTTTTGTTGTCTCTATGTGGCCTGGGGGATGCTGGGACACGGAGTCTGCGAGGGTCACTTCCCTTATGAATTCCCCGCGGCAACCCAGACGCGACTCCCAGCAAAACCTTCGTTAATCCTCAGTTGGAACTGGGGAGAAGCTGGCGTCGGGCTTCGACCCCCAGAGAGAGAGGGGGTGTGTGTCCCTCCGGATAGCAGCCAGAGACCCACCTTGAACCGTCAGGTTGCGGCAGGCGTGGGACCGCTCCTTCAACTCCTCCAGGAGGGCCAAGACTTCTTCCGTGTCGCCTTCGGAGACGGCCCGGAAAAGATACTTCTTCAGTTTTTTCCGCCGGTCTTTTTGTCGCGCACACTGGGAGGAGCTGGTGCTGGAGTCGGGAGAAAGACACGGACCTTGTCACTCCGAGGGAAGGAAGGACGGGCGTGCGGTGCAGAAATTCACCTACAAACTCCACTTAGGGGAGTCCGTCCTTTGGAAACTTTTTTTATTTTGGCTACAACTCCCATCTAAACCACGATGGGGGGCCTTAACCAGGCGACAAACCTGGTTAGTACAAACCACGGTTACTCGCCACACTGAGAGCAAGCCTTTCTGTAACGCGTGTTTTCGGACAAAACCAATGAGAGGACTTAATGACATTTAAGGTATTTCCCGTGTTTATGACTATATTTTTGTCTGAACTTGTTAGACTAAAATTTGAGAGTTGCCTTATACACGGAACTTAGCCAAAGAGAGAACCATTACCGTTGGGAAATTGTGATTCTGGGATGGAAAACCCGGGGGGGGGGGGTGTCTTATACATGGGTGCGTCTTATAGAAGGAAAATGCAGTGTTTATATAAGTCCTACCAGAAGAAGAATACAATTTGACACCTGGAGACCAACGGACATTTTTAGACAGGGGCAGGTGGAAATTGTAGTGGGGAACAGATCAGCCGAGCTAAGCCGCTGCGAGTTTTGATTTACACAAAGAGGGGAGAAATCCATTTACCAATAGCTCTCCGCATTTGGGGTGTACTCCGTCATGTCGTCCTGGATTGACTGGGGGGAATCCATATCTTCGCAATTGGCCGAAGCGCTAAGCGAACGGAGGAGGAAGAAAATAACCAGGTTAGGATGGAGCGCACCGGAAGAGGAGGGAAGGCAGGAAATCAAGGGGGCCGTCCTAATCACAACTGGAATTCTAAAACCCCGCAATAACGAGAAAACACTCTGCCAGGTTTGACGGCCACTAACGGCTCCTCTTGGGAAAGGCGGTGTGTGTGTGTGTGTGTGTGTGTGTGTGTGTGTGTGTGTGTGTGTG
>JAHTLZ010000038.1:10481086-10527948 GCA_023846285.1 Phrynocephalus versicolor
GTGTGTGTGTGTGTGTGTGTGTGTGTGTGTGTGTGTGTGTGTGTGTGAAATAGAGATGGGCACGAATAAAAAAAATGGTGTTTCGTTTGTCGTTTAGGGGGTCCGTTTCGGTTCGTTTCCGTTTTTCGCGAATTTTTGCAAAAAAATCATTTTCGTTTGTTTCGTTACCATTTCGTTACCATTAATTTCAATTTTTTGTAAATTTTTTTTAGCATTTAAAGCAGATCACTTGTATCGCCGTGACGAAAACGAAACGCACAACAAAATTTCCGGTGTTTCTGTTCGTTTCGTTTCATTTTAGAGACAAAATTCGTTTGTCGTTTTGTTGCGTAACAAAACGAAAAACCGAAAATGGAAACGGAAAATTGTTTGTTTCGTGCCCATCGCTAGTGTGAAAATTATTTGAAAGAAAGCGAGGAAACTCAGCCCTTCCAGATCTGCAAAAAAGGGTCGTCCAGGGAGCTCACCAAGGCCGGATATTGGAGTCCATCGGCTTCGGGAAGACCGGAGGCGAAGTCCGGCTGGGCTCGGCGATGCTTTCGAAGGCTTCGATCTCGAGAAAAAAGTGGGAACTGTTGAACACATCGGGTTAAAGGGGTGATTAGTAGAAAGGCAGGGTAAAAATACTCTAAAACAAAATCAATCAATAAATTTTCTTGCTGCATCTGCAGAAAAGGGCTGGTGGGGATGAAAGCGGATGCCCTGGATTCTCCAAGAGCCCTTGGAAACGGTTTGTCTAGCCAAGATGGGGAAAGGCCCCCTTGCTCTCTATCTACCAGGGCTGCTTTCCGCTCCAGAGGCGTCCCTTCCGGCGCAGATCGGGCTTACCTTTTCTTGGTGGGAGTACTTTC
Source organism: Phrynocephalus versicolor (assembly GCA_023846285.1). Taxonomy (NCBI): domain Eukaryota; kingdom Metazoa; phylum Chordata; class Lepidosauria; order Squamata; family Agamidae; genus Phrynocephalus; species Phrynocephalus versicolor. Next base: position 10,481,938 of record JAHTLZ010000038.1, read on the forward strand.
GGCCGATCTTTTCTCGAGAAGGGATCCCGGAGGGGGTGGCGTCCCTGGCGGGTTGGCCTTCTTGGGGGCCAGGAGAGGCACCATTTCCTTGATGTCCTTAATCATCTTCCTGAAGGAAGGGGGAAAAGACAGCCTTGGTCAGTGGAACAACCCTCGGGTACAACAGGCAGTTGCTTTCTTGGGGCTTTGTTTTTCTTTTGGCGTGTGTCTGCTAACGTTTCCTTGTCAACTCGGACCCTTAAAAGACCTTCTTGGGACATTTTGGGGAATTCTCCTTCCCTCCTACAAATTTTGGGAGCGGTTAAAACTTTCAAATATAGGTTTTCGCCCTCTCCGAAACAGGATCTCAGGAGTCAACGTAACACCTCCATGTTTACAAAAACACAAAGAGGTTTGAGGGGCCTTCCGGACCAACACGTTCTGCGTGGCACCCCCTATTTCATAAACCCCTTCCCCCTTCCCGTGCCCTGCGTGGCTTCCGAAGGCGCGACCCGCGGCCTGCAAAGATCATGCAAAATGATTAAAACAAGCCAACCTCATTCTCATTATTTGGCAAAAGATTATTCCGTTTTTCTCCGTCCGGACTACAACCACAGTTCTTCTAGGAAAGGACCTGGGCGAGCCACGGCACGAACCCCTTACGATTTCCCCTCGTTAATCACCATCAGGTTGCGGTACATGAGCTTATGAGGAAGAGCATTACGGATTGCTTTCGGACGGCTCGGCCCCCGGCCCTCCCACCGAGGCCACGTACCACGGTCGACCCGAGCAGCCACGGACCCCTTCCCTCGCTAACAGAGAAGCGACAGACGGACGGAGGGACGGCAGCCGATTTAGGATTGGCGCGTGGTTTCGTTTGGGGCAAACGGCCAGGGAGGAACAAGGCAGGTCTGTTAACAGGGGGAGGGCACTCCCCCACTCCCTGTGGCCAAAGGTGCCACCGGGACCTCTCCCACCACTTCCCCATCGCTGGCCCTTCACACCGGGCCATGATTTCGGCACACTTCTGAGCAAAGTTTCCGGAAGATCTTTGCCCAACTTCCTTCCTGGAAGCCTCGGAGGGCTGATCTCAGGATTGGCAAGCAGCAGCAGCAGCAGGAGGCGCATTTGCAGGGAAACCAGGAGGGGAAAGGGGGTGTCCGGGGGCCGGAGGGGGTTCAAACGCTGGGCTGCATTTCGTGACGTCCCGTTTCATCGCCGCGCTGGGCCGTGACCCAAACTGGAAGGGCGTGCGGTGATCTTTTCCCCCTTTCTCTCTCTCTCTGCTTCCTTTGATCTCTCTTGGTCATCCTGGCCTACTTCGCAGGGGTGTCGCGAGACTCAAGACGGGCCTGAGGAAGGACCCCCTTTTTGGAAACAGGGCAGAACTTTTTGTTTTAAAATCCTTTTCCTGATAGTTGTTGTGAGGTTTTTTTTTTCCGGGCTGTTTGGCCGTGTTCTTTTAAGTTTTTCTTCCTGACGTTTCGCCAGTTCTCTGTGGCTGGCATCTTCAGAGGTCAAGGAGCGCAGGGAACTAGGAGTTCCCCTCCAGAGCACAGAGAGAGAACTCTGAGTTCCCTGAGCTCCTTGCCCTCTGAAGATGCCAGCCACAGAGTCTGACGAAATGTCAGGAAGAAAAACTTAAAGAACACGGCAAAGCAGCCCGAAAGACCTCACAACAACTGGGTATTGAGATGACACATCTCAATACCCATCTGCCCGCCACGGGAGTCCACAACTGTGGAGGGCCACGGTGATGGTTTCCAAACCATGCCGCCCAACCGGGAACACCCACCTGCCCGGAAGTGCCTTCCGAAGCCATTCGCTCCGTCAATCCCACCAACGGGATGCAGGCACCACCTAAAGGGCCAGTCGTTTTGGAGAGTCCGGCAGCTCAGCTGAGGCCGGCCACGATTTCGTGAAAGGACCCCCCAACTTCATTCCCCAGGTAGCTCTTCCATCATCTTGTTGTTCTCCTGACCGCTCAAAACGCCTCTCGTTCAAGCTCAACGGTGCTTTTAAGCTCCTTCCCCCCGGCTCTTCCTCTGGCCTTTGGCCCAAGTGGCCATAAAATGACAAGCTGCCGTGTCAATACCCACACCTTTCTGAAGCTAAAAACAAGACTATTAAAAGTATAAAGGTACGGTGATGTTTCAGATCAGAAGATGGGGGGGGGAATCAAGGAGCCGCGTGGAGGCCGGAGGGGTTTCCTCAGCAGAGAGGGGAAGGAGAGGATTTAAAGAGGGAGACGAATGAAAAGAAGAGACAAGGAAGAGAAGAACGGCGAGACGAAAACAAGGCAATCAAGGTGGAGGCATTAAAACACACACGCTTGCAAAATCCAGCCCCACCTCGACTAAGGAATCTCCATCGGTTGACAAATGGACGTCCCAACACCCACTGCTACCGACTCCGCCTGAGCATCCCCTCCGGTGCGAGGCTCCGGGACGAGCGGGCTCACGTCTCTCGTGGTCCAGGCTCACACACACACACACACACACACACAAGGTGCTGTTTTCTCTCAGCCGGCTCGGGCGCAGTTTTCCCCAGAGGAGCGCAGTTCACGGGAGGCTCCCACCTTCCCGGGGTTGGGCCTGATCCACAGGGCTGGCGAGGGAAAGAGAGACACAAACTCGCTCGACCACAAAGTTCTTCTTGGCAAGCCAGGCCGGCAGGGAAGAGGCGCTTCCCTCGGTAATTATCCATGCAAACGAGGCTGATTCATCCCGACGACACCGCAACGTCGTCGGTCGTGTCAGGACCGGCGGAGGATTGGGTCACGTTTCATTTTCTTTTTAAGGAGTCGACAAAGGACGACGACTAGGAAATCCCACTCCCAATGGTTTTTATCTCTCTGGTGCGCCCATTTTTCTGTTCCTTTTTTGAGAAGCTGAGTAATTTCTGTAGATGTCCTCTGACTCGGTCACCCCTGACAACAACCCTGTGAGGTAGGCCAAAATTATTATCTCCGCACGATACCAGTTGGCTCCTTCGATTTTTGGATTTTTTTCCCCCCGGTTATCTTTCTTTTTCTTTTTCTATCTTTTCTTCTGTTGCGAGCTGGTTTGGGCGGCTTGTGCAAGCAAGGCACTTGGGGTAGAACTCTATTAAGACAAACGTTTGAATAAAAAAAAGGGAACTCACCTCCTTCCACGGAGTTCGAAGCTGCAAGCCTCCTTCTCCTCTTTCTTCCCATTCCATCCTCAGGAGGACAACCTTACGAGGTAGGACAAAGAAGGCACAAGACCGAAGGAAACAAACCACCGGCCCCAAGTCACCGAGTGGAGCAGAATCAACCTGGGTCTAACAAAACTCGGTCTAATGTTGTAACGGTTAAACCGCCCGGGGCCTTTGGTCAGAAAATCTGTAACTGACAAGAAACACAAGCGGGGTGGTTCATCCCTGATGAGGTTTGAAAAGAGGAAGGGGGAAATTCCAGATACAGGCTTTAATATACGGATACCCAGAGAACTGTCACCCAAAGAAGATAAGGACTGAGGTATAGTTTATTAGATTACAGTGGTACCCCGACTTAAGAGCAGCTCAACTTAAGAGCAATTCGACTTAAGAATGGAAAACTATTGGCATTTTAACTGCCACCTGACAAATTTCAGATTGGGTCTGCACAACTTACATTTTTTTTCATTTTTTTTTTCATTTTTTAACTTATTTTTTCAATTTTTTTAGATCGGCACCCCGACTTAAGAGTAGTTCAACTTAAGAGCATGCATTTGGAACGGATTAAATTCGTAAGCTGAGGTACCGCTGGACTTCCTTTCTGCTAAGGCTTCCTTCACAGCCCATCAGAGCCAAGTGGGAAGGTTTTAGGGCTCTCAATTTTACCAGCGTCCTGTCCTTCTTGGGCAGATTTGGAAATCTGGAGTGAGTGGAGAAAAGGAACAGGGTCGCTGGGCCAGAGAGCCACGGCTAGTGGCCACCACGAGCCGGCGTTACCCATGCTGCCACGTTCTGTTGCATTTCTAGCTTACAGGCGGCCACGAGAGCTTGACTCCTGAACCAGCCCCCAGGCCCAACGCAAACGGTGAAGCTCTGCTCCCCCCCCCGGCTTGCCCCCAAAGCGGGCGTGGGATGCCGTCACCACCCCTGCAAGCCCCGGTCACATCTTCCGCCCCGGATGAGGACACACCTTGACAACTGGTGCGCTTGGAGATTTATGTCCCGTCGGCACCCCTAAGCGGCCCGTGAATCAGAGGGGGGGAAAGCAGAAACTCTTGCCAGCGAGGCGGGGAGCTCGGCATCCGGTGAGGCGGCTGCAAAAAATGATGCAAAATCTGGTCCTGTGAGTCGGGCCGGGTGGAGAGGTTTTTACTTTCGGTCCTCTGAGTGCAGGCGAGGAGGGATGGGCAGGAATCCGGAGAGGGACAGTCACTCCTGGAGCCGAGGGTGGGGAAAAGTTCCTTTTTATTTTGGATTTGCAAGTGGGAGCACACAGAAAGAGTTTTCCTCCACGCTCTGCACCGGATCTGAAAGGAGGGAGAGAGAGAAGATCAACAGTCTACATCACGCACCCTTCCTATGAATGCTTTCTACCGGAGAACAGAAAATTAAACACCACGATTTTGCAGCACAGATGTAAAACTGCACTTTGGTTGTTGGGTTGGCTTGCACGGATCCCGATGCTGTTTCGGCTGCGGGAAAACGGCCTTTATTTTATGAGGCTGCCTGACCTGAAGAGGGTATTCCTATGAATTTTATTTAGCTTGTGAAGGGAACGTTCTTCTCCCTCTCACAAAACACCAGAACTAGGGGACATCCACTCAGACTGAGGGCTGGGAGAGTAAGAACAGACCAAAGAAAATACTTTTTCACCCAGCGCGTTGTGAGTCTGTGGAACTCCCTGCCACGGGATGTGGTGATGGCATCTGGCCTGGATGCCTTCAAAAGGGGGAATTGGGCAGATTCCTGGAGGAAAAGTCTATCACAGGTGACAAACCATAATGGAGATGTGTCATCGCCAGGCTTAAAACCAGGGTACTTCAAAGGGCCAGGCACGGGGGAGTGGTATCAGGAGACAGAGATCTAGTCTCGTGCGCTCCCGGACGCATTTGGTGGGGCCACTGTGAGATACAGGAAATTGGACCAGATGGGCCTTTGCCCTGATCCAGCAGGGCTCTTCTTAGGTTCTTAGGTTCTTATGAAGGAGCACCTTAAGAGCACAGGGTTATGCCTCTCATTCCCAGAGGTCTCTCGTTCACAGAGTCGCCATGCATAATAATTTGCGTATTGCCATTGTGCGTATATACACAGCATACACATACAACGAAATTCCCGTCGCACGGCACAGAAGATTAACAAAGCTTAAAAATAGAACAACACCCCATGGATACCGCCCGGGGAAACATCCGATGTATTAACTGAATCACCCACATGGGGGAGCGTTTCCCAAAGCTTGGGTGTGGAGGCAACCAGTGAGAAAATGATGGACATCTTTTTTAAAAAAAAGACAGGAGCAAAGTAGATCCTTCAAGCATGGAACGGGAAGTCGTGTTGAAAACAGCTGAATGACTAGCTGAATGAAACACACTGCAAAAAAACTCCCACTGCTCCCTTCCTGGTGTATCGGAGCATACTCACACGTGACCTGAAGGCTGATTAAGGCTCAGATTAAATAAAACTTCCTTTGAAGCATCGCAGTGGTTGCCTTGTGGAACTCCAACAGATCCGCTTTCAATCCAGGTGGCGTTTCAAGCGGCTTCGTTTAGAAATAAACGTAGTTTTTAAACTCAAAAACCACTTCATAGTCTGGAAAACAGCTTAGCTATTTTTATTTTTAAAAAAGCCTTCACCCCAAATAGGAAAACACCGATGAATTTTTGATGCTTACCTCCTTCAGATTGAATCGGCTTTTTCGTCTTACCTATTCCACAAAAAACCAGGCTTGGCCGGAGGAAGTTTTCAGTTCAGTTCACTCCGCACAAACACACACAGAGAGAGGAAAGTTAACCGAAAGCACTTATGTAGGGTTCCAGGTTTGTGGTTTCACTTTATTTTGTAATATATTCTGGACTTTTACAACATTAGAAAAAACAGCCCCCAGCACCACCACCAAGGCATGTTACAGTGGGGGATAAAATCACCGAACACACAATGAGGCAAGCAAAGTAACACATAATAGCAGCCAAGTTAGTTTTTTTTAAAAAAATCATTTTTCGCTTCCCTGATTTTGCCTACAAAATGCAGCATGACATTTTTGGCCGGACGTATGGAGGTTCAATACCTTTGTTGACTGGATCCACCACCACCACCCCACCACCACTGATGAGGAGACCTCTGCAATGCATTTCCAGATATTTCTGAGCCCGGCCTGGTCCAAGGTGGGTCAAAAAGCCCACCCCACCCCCGAACCACCCCCGGAAGCTCCCGAACCCTCATTCCCACCCTTTCTGAAATGCCAACAACCCACCTCGCCTGTCCTGGACTGCAACTCCCAGGAATCCTGGCCAGCTCAGCTCGTGATAAAGACTTCCGGGAGTTGCAGTCCAGGAACGTCGGGGGAACCACAGGTTGAGAACCACAGTGATAAGAGGAACAGAACAAAACACATCCAATAATTACACTGCAATTAAGAGTTAAACAATACGAGGGCAACTCCGAGGCGGATACGACGCCGCCGGATGCAAAGCGTAAACGGCAGCCCACCGACAAATATTCGGGACGTAGTTCACCAAAGCGAATGAAGTATTTGGAATGATCGGTTCCCCGCCTTCCGTCCACTCCGTAAACCCAAGGATCACAAGACGGGGCTATAAGTAGAAGGAAAAAATACAAAACATACACATAGGCAAAATAAAATAAAATCCACCATTAGTTCCGATGCGTATCCTTCTCTTTTTTTCTCCATTCAAAGTGGTCAAAAGTTCTTGATCTAAAGCCGTCCTTGAACACATAAAATTGCTTAAGACAACAATGCATGACAAAATGGATTCCCTAACCTGGGGGGGGCCCTTCCAAAACCCTGGACTGCCCCCCTCCAAGGATGAAGGGTGTTGTAGTCGTACTCATCCAGAAGGCACACGGTGCTGAGGGAAGCCTCTCACTTGATGCAGCATGAGTTTTCCAGAAGTTTCTGGAAAATCTGCATCCACCCACCATCCCAAAAAACCCAGACATGGTGAGAGCAGCAAAGATGTAAGAGCAGACCCACTTGGGGAGGGACTTCTTCCGGATTTCTGGCTGATCGGGAACGGCGTACTCTTCCGAGATGGGCTTGAGGGAGCCTTCCCGCTTCCCGTCACGCAGGATCGGCACCAGGGTCCTCCAGTTCTTCCCTGAAACTGACAAAAGGCGTGGAGGACTGGCTTTTTTAAAAAATGTAATTTCTCTTCCTGGATTCCAAACCCTTGCCTTGGCCACCCACTCACCCACCCCCATGGCTATCGCTTTTAGAGAACGTAACAGAGATCTGTCCAGGAGGAAAGGGAACGGCATTGAGAGCCGCGGCATGGGCGATGTCCCATAAGAGCTGCTCGATGCTATGGGTCGTGGAAGATACGGTGGCTCCAGGGGCAGAATTTTTACAGTCTCTTAAGGGTGGGGATGGGGGTAAGGAAGAAGGAATAATTTCTTCACCACCACAAGCCACAGATGAGATGGCAGGTGACGATACGAAAAGAATAAACTAAACTACGCTAAAACACAACATCAACGTTTCTGAACTGGTCTAAACAAGGGGCAAAAGAGCCCCGTGTTGACATTCTGATGACCAATCACTGGACGTAAGCAGGGGAATGTTCAACGTGCAACACTGTGAAATCTCGTAGCCGGCAGGGAAAAACCAAGATCTATTATTTCATCAGACAGCTCTGCTGCTAACTGCAAAGCTGGGGTTCGGTTTTGTTTGTGCCCCGGGTGCCGAGAGAGACACTTCGGACGCCCTACAATAAACGAGGAGCAACAGCGCGCTACCCAGTCATTGATCATCAGCCATCCTTGACTGCCGCAAACGTGGCGCTGGAGGGGCGGCCCTCGGAGGCAGACCGGTTTCCCTACCTCGACCCGGCTTGAGAGAGAAGCTCAGGTTGCGCTTCAGATCTTCGTTGCACCCGCCGGGGTCTTCGTTGATGATGCCCAGGTTGGTGTTCCAGGTGGTCCAGTTCACCTCGTCCACTCTGCCCGTGAAAAAAGTGGAAAAAGGATCACATATGAACAGAAGCGGAAGGGCTTCTCGTCGATTCTCGAGGGGCTTGCCGTGACAATCCTTGCGGCGACAGTGGCGACTTAATTATTTATTTAATGCATTTCTATTCCGCCTTTCTTCCGGAAACGACCCAAGGTTGACCCGTATCAGCAAACCACCCAGTCTTCACCTTTACTGGGAAGCGTGTGTTTTGTACGGCTCATGATCTTGGATGGATCACTCAAGGCTGAATCATCCCCCCCCCCCCGCAAAGAAAACCCAAACAAAATACTGAACAGCAGAGAAAGCTCATGGAAATCTCTTTTAGCTAGGAAAACCCAACATCTCTAAGCCGCTGCTTCTTGGAGCCTTGCCGCTCAGCTCAGAGAGAACCAGGACGCCCAAAATGGATGGGAGAGGATAAAATGGCACCTGACAATTTAAAGATACCGGTGTTGAATACATCACCACAAGGAGTTTGAAAACATCTGGCCCCGTAGAGAAGCGGCAAGATTTGACAAGTTCCTTCCTGCGCGTACACCGATCGCCGCCATCATCATCATCATCATCATCACCAGCCCTACCTGAAACACCAACGGTAATCGTCTTTGCCGTCTGGGGTTGTCCCCACCAGAACTTCCCTCCCGGACCGGAACGGGTTGACGATGCAATTCCAGTAGCTGTTCTCAATGTTCAAGATGGTGATCGCTCGCTGGGCGTTAAAAGGAAGAAGGGAAAGGATTATTTTCAATTCTGTGGGTCACAACTTGGCGGAGGAGAGCCTGTGCCAAACTCCTAGATCGATCTGGCTCAGAAAACCCAGCCGGCGTAATCAACAGCAAAGGACCGTCTGGATTTTAATCCCAAGCCTCCTCTGGTGGTGGCCCCAAAGACTTCCCTCAGGCGTCAGTCCATTTCCTGGTAGCTATACGGGGAAGGAAGTTGGGGGCTCCGATCTTACTCCGCTGGGGATGGGAGAGATATTTCTCCACACGAGAACGGCCACCCACTCTCCGGGATTTTAAGACGGGGAACTGCGTTCCTTCCCACCCGTCTGCTCTTCCAAGCTTTGGCCAAGCGGAAGCTTCAGCTTTCTCTCCGACCCTTTACGGCGATAAACGCGGCCTCGGAGGGGCTGCAAAACGAAACCAGACCCCTTTCCCGAGCCCGGTTCTACTACCCTGTTTCTCTGAAAATAAGACCTCCCCCCAAAAATAAGCCCCAGCAGGATTTCTATGCATTTGTTAAATATAAGCCCTACCCTGATAATAAGACCTAGTGATGGGCGTGGCTATGGTTGTGTGCAGGGCTGACATTCAAGCATATTATACTTAATAGAAGTAAGACCTCCCCTGAAAATAAGCCCTAGTGTGTCTTCTTGAGAAAAAATAAATACCGTGGTACCTCGGATAACAACTGCCCCGGATAATGAATAATTCGGATAACAACTGCAAATTTCCGGGTATAGGGCTGCCTCTGATAAGGAATTTTCCCTATGGGCTGCCTTGGATAACAAATCGCAATTCCTAGGTATAGGTCTGCCTTGGAGAACAAATTTTCTCTATGGGCTGCCTTGGAGAACGAATCTTCCTATGGGCTGCCTCGGATAACAAATTTTCCCTATGGGCTGCCTCAGATAACGAATTTTCCCTATGGACTGCCTCAGATAATGAATTTCCAGCACGCATAAGTAAAAAAGTTATCCCAGGTGAAATTGCATCTGTACCTTTAAAGTGCACTTTTTAAAGAGTTTTGAGCAGAAAAAAACAGATGTCTGTGCCTTTTTCCTAGGCTCTGGAACGAATTAAACGGTTTCCCATTCATTCCTATGGGAAACTGCATTTTGGATAACGACATGTTTCGGATAACAACTAACCTCAGAGAACGAATCACCGCCGTTATCCGAGGCACCACTGTATAAGACAGTGTCTTATTTTCGGGGAAACACGGTACCTGGAGTTTCCAGATGCTTTTGCTCTCCTGGGCGATCTTGTTGACGGTCTCCCCCATCAGGGCGATGAGCATGTTGAGGAGGAGGATGTAGGTGAGGATGACGTAGAGGACCAGGAGGGTGACGAAGACAGACTTGAAGCGGTAGTGCTCGGTGAACTCCAGGTCGCCCATGCCGATGGTGAACTTGAAGAGCTCCAGGCAGGTGGAGTAGAGGTTGTTGTAGGACGGGCGGCGCTTGAAGGGGCACAAGCAGCTGCTCTGGTTCAGGCTCTCCTGACCCTCGTCGTCCTCTTCAATGAGGGTGACCACCGCTACCAGGGGAGACAAGGACGGCGGCGGCGGCGGCTGAGGGATGCGGGGCAATGGCCTGCAATCCCCCCACCCCCGCCCCCCAAAAAAGCCTTAGCAGCACAAAGCATATACTGTATAGACTCGAATATAAGCCTAGTTTTTCAGCCCTAACTTTCATGACCCCCCCCCCGCATCACAGGGGAGCGGCGCACGATGTTTAAAGTGACTTTGAGCCACGGACCCAAGCACTTCCATCAGTGGCTAAAAGTCATTTTAAACATCTCACACCACTCCCCCAGCTCACAAAGGAGGAGCTGCCAGACCCTGCTGCATTTCCCACCCTAGACTTATACTCGAGTCAATACATTTCCCCAGTTTTTTGGGGGATTAAATTAGGGGCCTTGACATACTCGGGTCGACTTATACTCAAGTATATACGGGTATATTGTATTTTACTGTTTATGGTTTTGATTTCTGTTCAGTTTGTAAACTGCCCAGAGTAGCTATGTACCGAGCTTTATGTTCCATTACAATAGTAAATGGGGATTCGGACCTCTGGCCCCCCCCAGCCCTCTCGCCCGCCTCCGCCCGCTCCTACAAATCCCGGGCACCGAGGCCAGAGAGGGGCTCGGGTACCTGTGGAAAAGCCCAGGTGGAACAGCGAGTAAACCACGATGAAGCGGCAAAGGTCTCTCAGCATCATCTGGAGAAAGAGAGGAAGTCGAGAAGGGGGTCACAAGCCGGAAGCAACGGCAAAACGGACCCCCAAAGTGGGGTGCAAATTCTCATCCCCCCCCCACGCGCGTATGTCTTCTACTGGCTCCGTAAGAGCAGGAGGGTGTGTTTTTTTCCCCCAGTCGCTCTCTGAAAGACGACAGCTTGGGGGAGATCCCCTGAAGCAAAAAATAAATAAATGTATATAAAGCTTAAGGAGCTGCAGAATTAGCATGGTTGACACTGACCTTCTCCAACATGACGGAGTAGATCCCCATCTGCTGGAAGCCACGGGTGTAATACAGCAGGTTGGCCCACCCTAGCGCCAGTGCCAGGACCATGAAGACCACGTAGAGCTCTTGTCCGCTGAAATACAGCACAAAGGCCCCCAGAAGCAAGAGGGAGTGGACGAAGCTGGAAACACAGAGAGAGAATGAGAGAGAGAGAATGAGAGAGAGAGAGAGGGCGCTTTTACACGACCCCTAAGATCCGCTGGCAACTTAAATTCGGACCAGAGATCTTGGGGGTTTGTCACTCTTCCTGTGTTCCCACCCCTATGCACTCCTTTGCTCCTGTCTGCGGTGAGGGGAGGGAGAAAAAAAGGGAGAAAAGAATGCAGGCTCACTTCCGCTCTGCCATCAGGAGCTGCCCCGGGAAGCATTCCAGTCTCTTAAAAGGGCGGAGGGCAAAAAAAAAAAAAACCCAAACCCAAACAGAAGGCAAGGAGAGCCTGGCACTCACTGCTTTGCAATCCGCATCCGAAATATTTCACCTTCGGAGACCAGGTACTTGGAAAATGCGCTAGGACGCGCTTAGGTGGGCGTGGTCGTACTTAATTTGTTTTTAAGGTCCGGAGCTGGTGGGAAAACAATTTTAAGCTCCGCATCTGGGAGCCCTTTTGCCTCGGATTTTAGGGGTCGTGTAAAAGCGCCCAGAGAGAGAGAGAGAGAGAGAGGGTGAGATGAGTCCACCAAGACGCCCTGAAGGTCCAAGCACAGCACCGCGGGCGCCGGGCATCGGATCCCAGAGGGCGGGACTCAAACCAGGGCGATGGTGGTGGTTCGAAGAGTGCAGGAGGAGATTCGGGACAACTGTCAGAAGAACTTTCCAAAGAGAGGCAGGGAGGAAGGGGGGGTTACTCACAAGAGGACCTCGCTGTAGCTGTCGGTGAAGATGGCTTTGAGAGAAGGGCGCCTCTGCTTGAAATATTTGATCTGAAAATGCAAAAATGAAGGAAGGAAAGGCAGCTGGAAAGAGAGAGAGAAAGAGAAAAAGAACGGAAAGGAGAGCAGAAACAGGGAGGGGGGAAAAGTGTTTCCCTTTTCTCTCCAGCCTCATTCATTCTCTCTCTCTCTCTCTCTCTCTGTTGGCCTCGGTAAAAGAAACCCGGTTATATCAATTCCGCCATTCTTTTAATCGTTTTATTATAAATTCCCATTCGCATGACGCAGGGGTAACATGGACTCGTCTGGGCATCCAATCGGGGTTCCCCACCACCACCACCACACCAACGAGGCCTTTTTAAAATGACTCGCCCCCCTGTATTGCTTCGATCCGTATCATTTCAGCACGCACAGATGTTGCTGTCGATTTATTTCCTTGGCAAACAGGTCGGGGTTCTGGGCGCATCCACTGGCCATTGGAAATGACAGGGAAACGGCCTGTTCTCTGCCGCCTTCCTGATATCCTCTCTTCCGTGTTTTTTTAAAAAAAGAATAAAAAGTTGAGGGTAGCAGGAACCCAGGAAAGCGGATGGGAAACGGGTGGATTTGTGTGCTATGCCACGAATACAAAGAGCAAAAAGTGTGCCGATTCAGCTCACCGCCATGTGAATGGGGCCAGCAGTATATATAGAGTTCCCACTGGAAGATGGGCGGTATAAAAATGCAACAAATAAATAAATAATAAATAATAATATACCCCGTGACAAGGCATACAAAGTTTAAACACGCCTGTGTGATTACGCCCCGGGTTTCAACTCCATCGGCTGCACGCAATTGGCCTGTTCAAATATTTCCTCCCAGGATATTCTCTTGATAGTTAAAAAAAAAAAGGAGGGGGTTCCGGGCTCTCCCAACCTTTCAGGAGGCCAATGTTTTTAAAAAGGAAGGAGCAACAGCACCTCAAGACATGATCACACCTCTGGCTCAGCGGTTCGACTTGCCGACAGACCTGGGTGAAAGGATGCGGTCCAAGTGGTTCAACAAAAACCAAAATCATTTCTCGCCCGCCAACAAAGAATTCCTCCGCAGGCACTTACGCCTCTGAAGAAGAAATAGAAGCCTCCTAGGACGCTCAGGATCTCCCCGGTGACTCTGAAATACTCGCCGGTCGTGTGATGGAAGGCAAACGGAGGCTGTGGACGAAGCAAAGGCAGACGTGAGCGAGGGGTGACCCCTGGCCTTTGGCTCCCAAATCTCCCCCTCGGGGGTTCCAACCGCCCGATGAAAACACTCTTGCCCCGTCCAGGTAGAAACCGCCAACTCCGCTGCGCCAAGGATCCTACACAACTCTGTAACCCCAACGAGAGAGTGAGTGCCCTTCGCTAATAAAACCCAGAGGAAGGACAGAAAGATTCAGAAATAGTTTTTACCCAATAGCAGTAACCATGCTAAATACTGTTAAAAATTAAGTTGACGGGTAATATTAGTGTTGAATGTGTTACACATATATTGTATGGGGGATTGTGCAGGGCTGTTGTTGTTTGTGAGCGAGCGAGCTCGCCTGCGCTCTTCTGCATGGCAGGGGGTTGGACTGGATGGCCCTTGAGGTCTCTTCCAACTCTAGGATTCTATGATTCTATGTTATACAAACTGTTTGTTATACAAGGGGGTCCACTGTACAGTATTCAGGGGGCAATTAACAACAGGTGAGCAACTCTGCAGCTCTTGGTCCGCATTAACCACGGCACAAGCCCCCGAGGAGAAGAAAGCCGAGAGAGAGGCCTTTAGATCCTCGGAGGGGCGGCCGGGAGAGAAGGTTGCACCGACCGAGGAAACGTCAAGGAAAGGAGGGACCGAGTTACCGTCCCCTGCTTCTTGGTGGGCCGGTAGTAGGCAGCGACGGTCAGGATGAGGACGTGGGCGGCGTAGACGAAGAAGTTGAAGTAGAAGAGGAGCTTGGCAAAACGGTCCCACTTGTCTTGCAGGAGCTGGTTGAGGGGCTCCACCAGCAGCATTTCGTGGCGGTTCTAAGGCGGGAAAAGGAGGACATGCTCATCACGAGGCAGGCCGAAATAATCCAGTAAGATCTCACTTATCTGCTGATTCCCTGATCCACGGTCGGAACCCATGAAAAAGGGTTAACAGGAAAACTCCTCGAGATGGGCATATTTGAAAAGGCGAAGTTACCAGAACGGGACCCACCAAGAGGGAACCAGAGACTGGGGTCTGTGCAAAGTTGGCTACTATCCACGGTTTTCAATATCCGCGGGGAGGGATTCGGAATCCATCCCCCACGGATATTGTGCGGGGAGGGGGTGTCCCTTCTGTTCCAGAATTGTAGATGGGAAAGGAGCTTTAGGACAGGCGAGATTTGACATGCTCCCTAAAGCATCAGGTAATTGGTGGAATTGGGACAGCTTGGTTGGAGAACTATGGGAGTTGTATTCCACTTCCCCAAAACTCTGCCATTTACCACCCACAGGGAGTGTGTCCTTAGCCCAATCTGGAGCTCATTGACATTAATTAACATCCTCCGTGCCCTCTTGTTAAAAGAATCAATTACGGAATGGAGCGTGGAGCGTTCTTTTCTTGTACCACATAGAGTACAACGTGGACCAAGCAAAAAAATGAAAGTTAGACCTCTCGGAGTAAAAGTTAGACCTCGTGACTTCCTCAGAAGCCCAACTTCTCAGGTCCAAAGGTCTGCCTGAATCTCGTTTCTCTGACACTAACATGTTCTCCGGAATAAACGCAAGGGATCAGCCACCGCCCGTTTCTGTACGAAGGCGGTTCTTCGTGATCGAAGCTGCCTTCAAAGGAAGTGAGCGCTGAAGCCCCTGAAGCAGTGGTGGCCAAACTTTGGCCCTCCAGATGTTCTGAACCACAACTCCCAAAATGCTAAACTTAGATTGCCCATGCCAAAAGGACTGTGGGAGTTGTGGGTCCCAAACATCTGGAGGGCCGAAGTTTGGCCACCGCCGCCCCTAAAGGCAAATCCCAACACTAGGTGTTCGCAGACGCCATGGTGGGTGAGAGAAACTCAGCCCTGATACTCTCTCACGCACACAAACACAGAGCGTGAGCCCGTCTGGGTCGACCTCTCAAGAACAGGGCTGCGGATAACGTTTTTTTTTTCCAGACTTTCAGCCGCACATTTGAGCAACGCCTTCGATTCAAAACCCGGCCACGGCCCTGCGGAGGAAGCATGGCCAGACTCACCGGCGTCTCGCTGCTGTAAGCGATGATCTCCAGGACCGAGTTCTTCTCGCAAGTATCGATGCTGGAGAGGTCGTACAGGGAGGAATGGACGGGGCCGTAAGCCCATTCGGTGAACTTCCGG
Source organism: Phrynocephalus versicolor (assembly GCA_023846285.1). NCBI lineage: Eukaryota > Metazoa > Chordata > Lepidosauria > Squamata > Agamidae > Phrynocephalus > Phrynocephalus versicolor. The sequence continues at coordinate 10,497,515 of JAHTLZ010000038.1, forward strand.
GACAGGTGGCGACACTCCGGCACCTTCATCTCCCGCCGGAGGATGTAGGCAAAGACCTAAGAAGCAGAAAAACACGGCCGTGCCGTCCTTTCCGGGGCGGGTTTACAGTTCCTAATTCCCTCCCGAGATCCAAAGCAGGTTTTAACCAAACAATGCCGATCCCCGAGCTCAACACGTAAATCTTCGACGAGAAATCGGGCTTTCTCAGCGGCGGCCCCTCGGCTCTGGAACCAATTTCCCCCTCAGATCGGTCTGGCACCTTCCCTCCGAGTCGTTAAGAAGCATCTAAAGACGTGGCTATTTAAAAAGGCTTTTCCCAGATATTAATCTGTTCTAATAATGACTGCTATTACGCATTGATTTTGTTTTTAATCTGTAGCCCCTCTTGCTCCTGTTCTATGTTTTGGTTATCTATGGTTTACTAGTTATTGTGTTTTTATTTATATACTTATGCTTATCTATTAACTGTATATACTCAAATATAAGCCTGATTTTTCAGCCCTAATATTGGGCTGAAAAAAGGGGCCCTCGACTTATATGCAGGTCAATACTTATAGCCACTGAGGCAAGTGCTTGGGTGGGTGGCTAAAAGTTATTTTAAACATTGTGTGGTGCTTCTCATGACCCCCCACCCCCGCATCACAGGGGACTGGCACACGATGTTTAAAATGACTTTGAGCCACGGACCCAAGCACTTGCAGCAGTGGCTAAAAGTCATTTTAAACATCACACACCACTCCCCCCCAGCTCACAAAGGAGGAGCTGCCAGGCCCTGCTGCATTTCCCACCCTAGGCTTATACTCGAGGCAATACATTTCCCCAGTTTTTTGGGGGACTAAATTAGGCGCCTCGACTTATACTCGGGTCGACTTATACTCAAGTATATACGGGCATATTGTATTTTACTGTTCATGGTTTTGATTTCTGTTCCGTTTGTAAACCGCCCAGAGTAGCCATGTAGCGAGATGGAGCGGTGTATAAATTAAATAAATATATCAATAAATAAACCCGCTCCGGATGTGCGCGACGACGACAAACCTGGATCTTTCCCGTCTTGGCCGCCAGCGTCAGTGGGGTCAAGGCTCTCCGGTTGCTGATCTCCTCCAGCTTGAGGGTGGGGTTGATCCTGGCCCCGAGGATGAGGATCTCGTTGTAGACGTTGGTGACGAACTTGGTGTTGTCCTCCGTGTTGTCGGCGATCTCCACCAGGGCGTGGAGGACAGTGTTGCCCATGGAGTCCTGGGCTGCGATGTTGGCCGGCTGGTACGGGTTCTCCAGCAGGAACTTCGCGATGTTGAGCTGGTTGGTGCAGGCGGCCAGAGAGAGCGGGAGCTCGCCTGAGGGCGCCAAAGGAGCCGTTTAAGCCAGGGTGCTTTGCGGGGAAACCACGAGACGACCCCCCCCCCCGGCTGGACCCCAGGGCCAAAGGGGCCTCTGAACCAGCTCTCCACTGCGGAAGCCCTAACGGGACTCGCGTCTGTAGGGTACGCATATTATTACGGAGGGGATACCGAAATAAAATCCAGGCCTCCCTTTGATCTTCTGGAAGAATTCCCCGTGGGCTTTCGCGTGGACATCTGCTCCATTCTTCACCAGGAGCTCCACCAGGTAGCAGTTGCGCCTTTCGATGGCAATGTGGAGGGCGGTTTGACCTGCGAAAGCATCGCGGGGATGCGAGCGTCAGAAGCAGGGGTGGCCGACAGAGAAATCGGGGTCGTTGGCAGCAGGTTTCTGCAAGGTTTCTTAAGGAGCCTTCACTCCTTTTTCCCCCCATTCTAATCTGTGAGGGCTGTTCGCGGCAGAGCAATTCACGAATCTCAGAAATCAGGAACTAACACCGTCCTCCGAGGCCTTGGTCATCCGGTGACTAATAAAGACGCCGAGGGAATCAAATACAGAATCAAGCCGCCTGTATCGGCTAGAGCACTCGTTGAGTCATCTCGTAATTAGAGCTGATGGGTTTATATCCCCAGGCAGGGCCTCCTGCCTGGTTTCATTCTTTATGTTTGGGAAGGGGAATTTTACGGGCAATGGCGACCCGGCTCTGCCAGCCAGTCACCCGGTGATGGATCAAAGTAGTTTCCTTCTCCATAGAGTAATCCCACGGTTCCCCGGTCAACCGACAAAGGAGACTTGAGTCTGTTCGGACAACATCTCAGGGTTTTCAGACCTTCTCCTGAGCTGGCCCGAGCAGCGCCCGCCTCCACCTGTCACCTGATACCCACCGATGCCTCCCTCACCTTTATAGTAGCCGTCGGTGTATTCGGCATTCACAAAGTCCTTCAGGTTCTCCGTCTTCTCGGCCACCTCCAGCAGAAGAGGGATGGTGTCGTTCCAGCCGTTGTGAAGGTTCAGCATGGCTTTCAACAGGCATGTTTTCCCGGTGTCTGGTTCTGGAAGCCAGCATCATTTATTGCAGCGGGCAGCCTGGGACGCTCGAACGACGAGCTGCTGTGAACTCAGTTATTATTATTATTATTTTTATAACTGAGCTCTTTTCCCCACCACTAATGGGGAAGTCTTGTTCTGTCCTGGCACACCAGAACATGGAAGATTCCTGAGCCACCGGGAAGACTTAGAGTCTTCTTTGGCATCGGTGACCAGGGGTCACAGCCTCTCTGAAAAAAAAAAAGCCGTCCGTGTTCCCAAACGCCACCCTGGTCCAGAAATTGCCAGGAGGAGCCGAGGCAGGGTCTTTCCCCTGGTTTTTACCTTTGAACTCCTCGTCCGTCAGGGTCTTGAGGGTCTCCAGGAGATACACCAGGAGGTCATCCAGGTCGCTGGGGTCGCCCTTGGCCACGGCGTCGAACAGCCTCCTCCGGTCGTAAATCTTAAAAGACTTCTCCGCCCGCACCCCGATGGAGGCCGTGGACAGGAGCCTTATAACAGCAGTGGGAAAAGAGTGTTTGGTTTCGTAAGATACAAAGAGCCCAGACTTTATACAGAGGTCAAAGGTCTTCTTGACTGCTGGGGGGCCCTCACCCCCTCCTCGGTTTTCAAACCAGAAGACACAAAAAGTTAATTCACTAGTACCGTCTGGTTTCTCTTCGTTCTGCATGAAATCTTCGGTATTACAGTAATTAACAATGAACAGCCAGGGGCTCCCACCAGCTCTAGGCGACACAGCTCAGGGAAAGGGATATTGGGAGCCAAAAACTTAGAAAGGATCACAAGAAAGTGCATTTTTAAAAGCAATGCCCTAAACTGGGACGGCCGCGACCGGCTTGAATTTCTGTCGCCGGTCTCAGCAAAGGAAAATGCACTGCAACGCAAGATGTAAAATTCCCGGAAACTTTGGGAGGAAAACGGAGGTGAGGGGATGTCTTTCCCCCAATTTTTTTCTGTTCTCCAAATTCCCCCCCCCCCCACACACACACGGAGTGGGTTCAGCATTTCTGGAAATTCTAATTAAAACAACAGGATGGACTTAAGGGATTTCATGTCACTGAACGAACAATCCGCCTGGCCTCGTAGATTCCAGGCGCCTGATCTATTTCGTTATCATGACATTTAAATCATTTGGGGGGGGGGAACATGGCAGTGTTTACTGCTATTTCAAAATACCAGGATTGCTTTAGAGTCTTATCCTCATCTTAGAACTACAGAGCTTAGACGGGTAACTACGGGTGGCACACACCTCTTCCTATCAATTTCCAAGGCCTCCCCCTGGAACGACAAAAGGAACTTTAAAAGTTCCAGTTTTAGTTTTTTTTTTTAAAGAATGGATCGCAATAAATTATTTTTTTTGGGGGGGAGGTCCAGCTCAGCCACACACACACACCCAAGCCCCCAAGCCCCCCCGGGGGCCGCTCACTTGGCACAGTGGTTCCCGCACCGCCCTCGTTCCAGGCTGAGGCTGAACTTGATGACGGAGTTGGAGACCAAGTGGTCCATCTGGTAGAAGGAGTCCATGGGGGCCATGTCCTTCTCGCCGTCCCCGATCCCGAAACGGGCCCGCCGGGCGAAGAGGCCGTGCTTGGTCGCCCGCCCGCTGTTGCTGGGGGTGCTGGAGGCCGAATCCTCGCCTTCCGCGTGGTCGTCGGGGGCTTCCGACTCGTCCAGGTCGGAGCTGCCCAGCTTGCGCATCTTGCCGAGGATGCCCGACATTGTGAAGAGCGAGGGAGGGAGGGAGCCCCTACGAGGCTCGGCGATCTCGCTCCGTGGAACCCGTTGGTTCGTTGCGTTGACAAATATTTTTAAAACCACCTGAAGGAGGACCCGAGGCGGCTTACGGCGCCCAAAGACAAGACTGAAAAGCTGACAACCATAAGTCTGCAAATAAAAGAAGGATGTGCATCATTCTTAACGAAATAATGCAGCCCAAACTTTGCTCATGACCCGGGGTTCAATCCCAGGTAGACAGCTAGAGGCTCACTCCGCCTTCCATCCTTCCAAAGTCGGTCAATTGAATACCCAGCTTGCTGGCGGGGATGGGAGGAGGAGGGCGACGCGTCACCTGCGTAATTCACTTGTAAACCGGCCAGAGAGTGCTTTAAGCATTATGGGGTGGTATATAAGTAGCATGCTTTCTTTCTTTCTTTCTTTTAACTCAAAAGGCTGGAACAAATGTCACACTATAGCACTATAAACAAAACTCAAAGAAGTAAGGCACAACCTTTAGGTGGAAAGCTGGCTGCACCCCCACCCCCCACCCCCCACGGATTGGTAACTAAGCAGGTCATAATTTCAGGGGGCATTATTTTAAGACGACAACTCCCACGATCCACGCTGGCGGGTTGGGCTGTGCAATTCTAGGAGCTGTAGTCGTTTAAAAAAATGTAAATGCTGCTTAGCTCCGAAACAGGCACTGAGCAACAAACTAACACAGAAGATCGGGAAGGAGCCTTACGGCTCGTTCGTAGGGTCAGGATGCTTTTGAGGCCACAGAGGCGGGCGCAGGTGCCAGGGAAGGGACGAGCACAGAACAGGCATTTCTACGCAGGGACTGCAAAGACGGAGGGACGTCAAAGCAGCCCTTGCCAACTCCAAAGGACCACGAGAAACTAAGACAGGCGTAACTTCTTGCTTACCCTTTCCTTTGGCCGAGTTTCTGCGTTCCTACAAGGGTTTGAGTCCCTGTCACGCCTCCTTAGGCCCTGTCCGTTGCTGGCCTCCGGGTGGGTTTATTCTCTCTTCTCTTCTTCCTCTCTCCGGGTTTCACGGGCACCCAGACCAGCCCGTCGGCTGTCGCCGACTTCTGAGCGAGCGAGGCGACGATGCCGAGAGCTACCCGGGCTTTGAGTAATAGAATAATGGAGAAGAGGCGGCTCTGGAAACCAGAAGCAATTGATAATTCCCGGGGGGAGATCCAGCAAAGCTTTTTACGAACAAATTAAACCCAAAGAGGGGAGGGGGGGAAAAAATAACGACTTGGCCATGTTTGAGGTTTCGCGTCTTCCCCCCGCCCTCCCGACACACACACCAGCCTTGAAGTAAACGAAAACGTCAAACGTCCTGCATTTCGGCTGCGGCTTCTCATTCTCTCTTTCTCTGGGGTTCAGGTGGCTTCCTCATCTCTTCCAAAACTACTTCTTCCTCTGCGTAGCTCTGCAGGGGGCTTCACAACAACCCTGCGAGGTTGGTGGAGCTCAGAGTTGTCCCGTGGTCTTTTTTTTTTCATGATGCGAGGCAGGAGGATCCGGGCACGGCCGTTTCCTCCAGCCCAGGTTTCGGAAGGGGACTGGGCCGGCGCTTGGATCCTATATGCCCCCTGAAGCAACAAGCTCGCTTAACAAACGTAGGGCAGGCTGTGTGAGATGAATGGGACCCAATCCTGAGAAAGAAGTGGAGTCCGTCCTAAGAAGGAGGTTGTTACTGCAAATGCCCAGAATCTGCCGCCTGAGGCAAGCTCTTCGCTCTGCCTAATGACAGGACCGCTCTTGGGGTGGGTGGGAGTAAGAAAAAAAAGAGGGGAAAACCTCCCTATATCTTGGGAGAAAAATATATTTCCCAATCATTTCCTTAGCAACTGTGTTTTTTAAGCTGTTCCTGTTATAATGCAACCTATTTCGCGGGGATTTGTTCTCGAACCTGTCGTGAAGAGCCGTTGACTCGACAAAAGACCTGCTCCCGGTTGAACTTCAAAGCGGCATGTCCAAACTTTGGCCCTCCTGATGTTTTGGACCACAACTCCCAGAATTCCAAGCCTATATTTCCAATGGCAAAGGACTGTGGGAGTTGTGGTCTAAAACATCTGGAGGGCTCAAGTTTGGACATGCCTGACTTAAAACAGCCCAAGCAGGATTGTTGATGTAATTCCATAGTTTTTTCCAGTTTCCTCAAAAAGGGCTGTTCTTAACATGAATATGTCTTAAATGTTCTGGGCTGTATATCGTCCCTCATTATGGTAAGCCGCCTTAGGTCCTTTTCCAAGGAGAAAAGGTGGGGTTAAAAATAATCACAATAAATAAATAAAATAAATAATACCCCGATGTCTCCACAACCTTTCTGGAGATGCCACTCTGGAAATTGAGACTTTTTACCTTTCTTCCTGACGAACGAAATTTCTTCCTGCCATCAGCCTGTTCCACCACAAACTCATCAAAAAGCCTGACAACAAAGGGATTCTGCATTTCCGCTGCCTGAGAAACCCTGTTCCGTGTCAGTCGGTCTTTGTGCCGTCTGGTTCTTATTTCTTTTCTTTTCTTTTCCTGTTTTAATGACTCGTTCCGCAGAGGATTCCCAGGACGCTTGTTCTATTTCAATGTAACGTTTTTGGGCAGAAATCTGGCTACGGCCCATTCCGGGAATGAAAAGAAAGGTCTGGATTTTGGGTTGTTGTTGTTTTTGTTTTTTTTAATAAAGGAAAACACAACAGGAGCTGAGCCAGGCTGGGGGAAATCTGCATTAAAAACTCAACAAGCCAAACCAAGGGGCATCTGTAGCCAGAGACAAATCTACCAGCTGCGTCCAGATTCAATCATTGTTCGCCAGGGCAGGATATAACGGAGGATCCCTAAACGAGTTTGGCTGGCTCTTTCCAAAAAAATCAAAAGAACAGGAGATGCTCATTTGGGTTTTCGTTGGACTCTTCTCTCTCTCTCTCTCTCTAACAGCCGGCCTTTCTCTGCCTGCAGTTTGAATCGCAAGGGAGAAGCGAAACAGAGGATGCCACGACCTATAAAGCAGAAGGCAAGGAGCTGCGGAGAGGTAGCAAACCAAGATTTTATTGTTTCGATGATTATTTTTTTTTACACCTCCTTCAATGCACAGACCGCGGGGATGTCCTCAGACCTGCCTGAAAAGCCCTTCTGGCTTTGGAAGGCGAGCCCGGCCGGACCCGCCGAGACCTCGCGTGGCAAAACTGAGCAGTTCAAATCTCCGGTAGGCTATTTCCCATCACCCGCGAGAAAAAAAGAAAGCACCCATCTTTCGCTTATCCATGGGAGAGGGCAGAAAAATTCTAGGCGCTGTATTAGGAAGGGCTGGAACGAACCTGCGTGGACACTTCTCTTCTAAGCTCTGGGGGCCAAACCCACCTCCTTCGACTCCCTGAAGCTTTCCGGTTTTGGATTAGATGGAAAAGCAGCAGCGGGCCAACCCGGAAGCAAGAGGGGCATCTCCGGTTTCCCGAACGGCAACAGAGACGTGGAATTACCTACGAATAAGGGAGAGAAGCAGACGAGTGGCAACTGTCTCCGTTAGATCGTCCCCCGTGCAAACGGGAACCAATCTGGAGGAGTTTGGAGTAGTTTTGAGATCAGAAAGGAGACCGGGAATAGCAGGAAGGGTCGCCCTGTGGCTTGACTTTTGTCTTTTAACCTCTTGGGTCGACAACGCAAGGCGACAGGAGGGATCCGCCTCCAACAGGGCTTTGTTAGAACCGGTTTCTTTGGTGTTTCGACAACAAGAGAGCAAGCCATCTCTTCCTGCGACGTCTCGGAGGGCTGAGGCCTCTGCCGTCCTGTGTCAGGGTACCGCAGGTTTGTTTTCCATGGTTTCAGAGACTACGACTCGGGGCAATGGTTTCAAACTACAGGAAAAGAGATTCCATTTGAACATTCGGAAGAACTTCATGACAGTTAGAGCTGTTCGGCAGTGGAATATGCTGCCACGGAGGGTGGTAGAGTCTCCTTCTTTGGAGGTTTTTAAGCAGAGGCTGGATGGCCATCTGTCGGAAATATTGTGATGGGGGTTCCTGCATGGCAGGGGGTTGGACTGGGTGGCCCTTGAGATCTCCTCCAACTCATATGATTCTATGATTCTATGAACCCCCCTGCCTCATCTTTTTCGGGGGTCATTTTGAGCTCTCTGCATTTCTGTGCTGCATCAAGGGGTCTCTCCCACTTCCTTCTCGCTGGCTCAAATATTAGGCTTCTGGGGAGGCTCCGTGTCCAGCACTTGCTGCTTACCCCACCCAAAAGCGTCTTCCAAGGCTTCCCGAGAACCTCACTTCCCATGATGCAGCATGGCCAAGGCGGCCCCCAACGCCGCGTCCGCCTCCTCCCTGTAGACCACGGGAAAGGGGTAGGCCTTCTCCACCTCCTGCCTCAGCGCGGCGTTTTTGGACAGCCCGCTCCCGCTGGCCACGATCCGCCGGACGCCAGCTTCCCGGAGGCGCTCGGAGGGCAGCATGGCGTGGAGGTTCTGGATCACGCCGCGGCACAAGGCCCGGGTCACGTGTCCCAAGGAGAGGCCGGCGGCGGCGATCCCCGTCGCCAAGGCCAAGAGGGCGGGGGCGTGCCGCTCCCCGAAGACCGTGGGGCAAATGGCGAGGCTGGTGTCGGGCTGGGCCAAAGCGGCTTGGATCACGCGGGGGTAGAGGTCGGCCTCTGAGACGTGGATCCCTGCGCCAGGAGGAGAAGAAGAGGAGAAAGGGTCTCACAAAATACCAGAACCAGGGGACCTCCACTCAAATTGAGGGCTGGGAGAGTAAGGACAGACAAAAGAAAATATTTTTTTCACCCAGCGCGTTGTGAGTCTGTGGAACTCCCTGCCACAGGAGGTGGTGATGACAACTGTCCTGGATGCCTTCCAAAGGGGATGGGACAGATTCCTGGAGGAAAAGTCCATCCCAGTTGACAAACCATGATGGGGAGATGTGTCATCGCCAGGCTTAAAGCCAGGGTACTTCAAGGGCCAGAGGCAGGGGAGTGGTTGCAGGAGACAGAGATCTAGTCTCATGCGCTCCCAAACGCATCTGGTGGGGCCACTGTGAGATACAGGAAGCTGGACTAGATGGGCCTTTGGCCTGATCCAGCAGGGCTCTTCTTAGGTTCTTATGTGGATGTCAAAGCTTTCTGTGCCCCTCGTGGCTGGATGATGCACCTGGGGGCTGCTATACCAGGTGGGGATGATGGAAATGGCAGTCTCACTAGTATTCCGAGTCCCAATGCTATTAATCAGCAGAGAGGACAGGGGGGAAAGGTTATCGTTTCAGGACCCCCTCTGAGGAGCTCACGCCACGGCCCTGTTTTATTCCCCACGGCCGCCTTGCATGGCAAGGCTGTGGTTCCAAAGCAGAATGCGAGGCACGCAGGCGCACCCGTGCGGAAATCTGAGCTCCAACCAGTGGGCCGCGCAGCCGCTCGGGGGTTCTATGGGGTGGGACTGGGGGACCCCTGAACGCTGAAGCTCATGGAAGAGCAGAGAGTGTTCAGGGTGCCTTCCTTCCGCTTTGAGGCTGCCCGGCGGGGCACTGGCAGGGCGGGAGGGGACTGAGGAAATGACTCAGTAGCAATCAAGCCATTAAGCAGCTGAAATCCGAAGAAAATGGAAGCGAGGGCGGGACCGGGGGGGGGGGGAGAGTAATTAAAATCGTCATTAAGGGGCTCTTTTCCGAGGCTGTGTTAAAAGGGTAGAAAAGAGCCTTTCCCTGTGGTTTGTGGGATATGACAAGTGCGTTTGCCTTTTAAAAGGACGTTAAGGGGGGAAAAATAGAGAAGTTGAAGGAGAGATGGATGAATTCATTGGCTCAGTGTAGTGGGTTCCCAAATACTGCTGGACTACAAAACCCATGATCTTCAGTCATTCCTGGGCTGGGTTAGATCTGATCCAGCCCTACATGGCACGGAAAAAAAACCCCAGTCCTTCTGAAAGGCTTTCGGGAACAGGGGATGGGTAAACCACTCATCACCAAGTCCTGTTTACTGTAAGATCTTTTCGACCTGTTACATTGTTATTTCAGGTTCTGCATGTTTCCAACCTATTTCCTCCCTTGCTACAAATTGACGTTCCATTTTCGCCCTACATTTTGTTTTGTTTCGGTTTTAAAATTGGCCGCCGGGGAATTGTTTTGGCTTGAGAAAGGTGGCCGACACAGCTTGTAAAAAACAAAGTGCCGCTCTTAAACTCTGTACCCGGGACACTTGCAACTCATCCTGCCTCTGATTGCAAACTGCAGCACCACAAAGGTACAAGCATTCTTTTTGGGTGTAACTGCAATTGGTTTTGAGTTACTTTCCGCTGCTAAGCAGGGCTTCAATAGTTCAGCAAAGGTTTCGTCCTAAAGCTCAGCCACCGACGGCCCTCTGCATTTTCAGGTGATTAAAAGGAAACTATTTTAGAGACTTTTCACAGGAACCCTAATATCCGTTGGCCACTTAAATTCGGACCAGAGATCTTGGGGGTTTGTCACTCTTCCTGTGTTCCCACCCCCTCTGCACTCCGTGAGAGGAGGGAGAAAAAAAGGGAGAAAAGAATGCCGGCTTACCTCCGTTCTGCTGGTCTCGCTCTGCTCCCGGCAGCATTAGTATCTCTTAAAGGGGCAGGGGGCAAAACAACAACAAACAGAAGCGAGGAGCACCCGGCATTCACTACGTTACATCCGCATCAGGAATTTTTCAGCCCCGGAGAGCAGGTACTTGAAAAGTGCCCTGGGACGCGCTTAGGTGGGTGTGGTTGCACTTAATTTTTTGTAAAATCCGGAGCTGGTGGGGAAACAATTTTAAGCTCCGGATCTGGGAGCCATTTGCCGCGGATTTCAGGGGTCGTGTGAAAAGGCCCTCAGATACTTTGAATAACGGGAAAACAAAGCTACTTTAAACTGAACCGCCGCGCTGACTAGCTACTCTCTGTGAGTGTCTGTTCGGGAATAAACCCAACGCAAATCCCAAAACCGCCTACCCAATTCGGCCGTCCATCTGAGCAGCATCTTCACAAAGGTTGCCATCACGTTGCCGCCGTTTAGGGAGGCGGCCACCGCCAGGTAGCTTTTCCCGAAATACGGGTAATAAGCCACGGGCGAGAGGGGTTCCGGAGAATCGCCGGGCTCATATCCCACCGGCATCGGGACGGTGAGCTGCGCAGAGGTCCCAATGTTGAGGACTAGAGGGAGGGAAAGGAAAATAGGGAGAGGAAAAGAACACGGGCAGTGAATCTTTCTTAAAAGATGCAACCCCTGCCGTCCCAAGTAGACCAAGACCCTAAAGTGTGGGTGTCCACCCTCTTTCCAGGTATTAGAAGAGATGTTTCATATTACTTCAGAGTTCTTCAATTTGGCATGTTTCATTACAATATTAATTTCAGTAGGACCCCGGTATCCGCTGGAGATTGGTTCCAGGCCTTCCCGTGGATAATGAAATCCGTGGATAAGAGAGAACGCCTGCCCAACCACCACCCCCAAACTGCTGTTTCCTGACTAGCTTGCTTTATGACTGCTGTTTTGAGACAGGAGCTTGCTTTATGGCCGCTGTTTGTGACACTAGCTTGCTTTACAGCTGCTGTTTGTGACAACAGCTTGCTTTACAGCTTGCTTTATGGCTGCTGAATTATTTAATTGTTTCCTGTGCAAACCATGGATAACTGAATCCGTGGATATGGGGGTCCTACTGTAATTACAGCCCCCTCCCAAACACAGAGGGCATCGTTCCTAGCCATGCCCAGAATGTTCTAAGCTGTCCCCTCAGGCAGAAGTGACCGGCTTCTCGCCCACGCACCTGCATCGGTAGTTTCAGGCCTACAGGAGTACACCGAACACTGGAAATCTCCCAAGGCGACCCCCACTCTTGTCGCCTTGGGGATTTGGTGCCAGGCGTAAGATGTGTCACCCGCGACCTCTCCAGGCTGGACCACTTCGGGGAGGAAGTGGACAGGGAAACGGGCTTCTCGGAGGCTGAAAAACAGGAGGCCACGATCGGTGATCATGGATCAATCCATGAAGTAAGAAAAAAGAACTCAATCCTTGAAAGGCCATACAGAAGGGGGAGGGGGGAAATCCCCACCTAACCAAACCATGCGGATTACGGTTGCATTAGATCTGTGCTCGGCTTCAAGTCCATAATGCAAACCACAAAGTTCAAAACCACACAAGGACACAATTTTAGGCCTCCCTGGATCCTGCTAAAAACAGTACCGAAAGAGGCATCGCGCCCTCCTTCCAAAATGTCGACAAAATCCCCGATGGGCTGGATCCTCTCCCCTCCAACCAAATGGGACGGTGAATGTTAGCAGGAAAACCAGGCAGCGAAGGGCGAGGAGGGCGACAATGCAAGCCGGAGGACACCCACACACCCACACCCACACACCTGTCCCTAAGGGCCAAGGAGCTATGGTTGAGACTTGAGAACATCACGATATTTCTTGACCTGTTTGCTGCAAGAGGAAATGACAGGGCGCCCCTCAATCTTCCTTTCTCATCCAGAAGGGTTTCTCAGAGTCCGGACGGGGGCACCCCTAGAGTCCCCGATGGGATCCACACACCAGGCGTGTCTCTCCTTCCCTTGGCTGGCCGGGCTCCGAAGCCAAGCACAGCCGTTCTGCCTTGGGGAACGTGAGAACGGCTACAGTGGACCCGCTGCTCTTTGCTCCCCACCCCACCCCGAAAATTCTCCGCCAAGGGGGGGGGAAGCGGTTGACACCAGACAAACACTCCAAAATCAGGACACTCCACTCAGCATATGGGGTGAGTAAAATCTCGGCCCAGAGAGAGAAGCGTGCCATTCTCGAGCAAACCTTGAGACAGGCTCCTGAGGAGTTTGGACTCCGGTCTCTGTCAAGAACAAGCCAGGAAGGTTCAGAATCAGGCCTCCCCACGCGTCTTGCCCTCAGTGGGTTCAGCCAGGCAGACTCCCAGTGCCCTGCTCAGGCCTCAGCGCGCGACCCTCGTGGCAGGATCTGACCCTTCTCTGCTCCATCCCATAGGTGCCGCCGGCCAACCACCCACGAGGGCGCCAGGATGGGGACGGGTTTCCCTTGGCACCCGAACCCGAGTGGACTTACATGTCCATATTCCAACTCCCGCTGGTGGTGTTGAAATACCCCCAGCTTGCGGCGTTCTGGGCGGACATCCGTGGCCTCTCGTGGCCGCACAACATGGCCACCACGTAGTCGTGGATGGTCCCGGCTGCGTCGTAAGGCTTTAGGAAACCCGGGCTGTGCGGGAAGGAGAAAAGGAGAAGTGGTGGGCACCTACTACGCGATCTCCGGAGAAAGCCGCCGATGGATCTAGGAAGCGTGCCGTACCTGTTCTTCAAGTACCAAAAGACGGTGGCGCACCCGTGACCCGACGCCACGCTGAGGTGCGACCGTGGTGGAGGAAGGGAGGACAGGAAGTCGGGGCTGCAGCGGCCGTCCTGCCACGTGACCAGGTGGCTGACTTCCTCCGGCTCAAACATCCAGCGGCCACCGCTCTCGGTCCACCTGCAACCTGGAGTGAGCAAAACGGACCCCACGGAGGGAGGCCCGAGAGTGACCACTCAAAGACATTCCAGGGGACCAAAAACCAGCCGCCCCAATGCTGTATCCCTAATGCAGGCATGTCCAATCTTCGGCCCTCCAGATGTTTTGGACCACCACTCCCCCAGTCCTTTGTCATGGGCCATCTAAGCTTAGAATTCTGGGAGTTGTGGTCCAAAACATCAGGAAGGCCGAAGTTTGGACAGGCCTGCTCTAATGGAAACACCACGAAGAGATTAAAACACCCCCAAGGCTGTCCTGTTTTGCTTTAATGACGGCCTCTTTCTTCTTCTTTTATTTATTTTTTTAAAATTGAATCTGCTTTCAAGAGTGTTTCTCCCCCTTCCTTTTGCCGTTGCATTTAGAGAGCAAGTAAATGGGTTATTTTTTCTGAGGGAGCGTTTAATGGCCATCCCTTGAAAAGCAAAAAAAGGAAAAAAAGCTGCCATTTAGGGAGGAAAAAGCAATAAATAAATAAATAAATGTTTTTTTTAAAAAAAACCAGACACCAAATAAATTAAAAAAAAAATCCCCATTTGCAGCAAAGAGGCTGCGGTTTTATTATTTTAAAAAGAAAATTGTAGTGCACCCAGAGGAGCCGGCGTCCATTTTACATTTGGTCCCGGGCAAAGAGCCAAACGGCCGAGGCCAAAATCCAAAGAGCTGAGGGCAGTTTCAGGAAACGGAGGAGCAGTTCAGCGACTCTGGGGACTAGCAGCTTGCAAATCATCACCGCCCCCTAAGGGGACGATAGGAACTATAGTCCATCAGCCTCGGGGGGAAAGGCTGCCCACCGTTGTCCTAGGGAAGGGTGGACGATTCGTTTTATTTTTGGCATTTCACACAAAGCAAAACGCCTGACGGGAGTGTGTGTTTGTGCTAAAGTTTCTTGGATAACCTTTTAAAGAACGCTGAAACAATCCAGAAGAGGAGATCAAAGCCTGAACCCTACGTAACATTCTCTCTCTCTCTCTCTCTCTCTCTTCCCGCAAAAGATACAAATTGCATTTACAGCCTCCTGCCTTCCTTTTTAATAGAAGGTTTCCTGATTGTGTTTTGGGTTGTTGTTTTTAGGTTGAAGAATATCGCTACTTTGTAGCTCGTAGGGTTTTTTTTCCATCTCTGTTTTTTTCTTTTTCTTTGTAGTTTTCCTGGATCGTCTTTGCAGAAAGCACTACTTCTGTGAAAGCACAGAGCCACTGGCGGTGCTAAAAGGAAATGTATTTATTTATTTATTTATAAAAGACCTGGTTCTTCAGGCAATGCTTTGGGGCCCTCTGAGCACACTATCATTGTGGTTGTGGTTGTGATTTTTTTAAAATTACTATTATTCTTTTAACTGCTGGCACCAGTTTCTCTTGCCGGACTTGACTTTGTCTTGGTCTGTGGTGCTATGTTTATTTTATTTGCCTTTTTTCTTAGGATTTTCATACTGTATTTTTATATTGACTTATTTATTTATTTATTTATTTATTTATATAGCTTGTATGCCGCCCACTACCCAAAGGTCTCTGGGCGGCTCACAATCAAAATGAACAATTAAAACATCAAAATACAATACAATTAGAACAATAAAAGCATGTAAATGCAATAAATACGATACATTAAATACGATACTTTTATTCTGTTAGGTCTTTTCACTTTTTTTTTCCTGTTTGGGTATGTTATGGAGTTGTAGTTGGGCAGTCGCTGTTTTGGTGATGTGTTGTACACCGCCCAGAGTTCCCTATGGAAAATCGGGTGGTCAACAAGTACAAGAATAAATAAATAAATAAATAAATAAATAAATAAATAAATAAATAAATAAATAAATAGAAGGCGGGACTTTCAAAAATACGTTTGTGGCAGCCAAACCTCAGAATATTACCTCGGCCTGTTTTCCAGAACATAATCCCATGCATTTGACCAGAGACACCGATCCGGGACACCCTGGAGAGTTGTGTTGATAGAAAGCTTGCCAGGCACTCATTCAAGGCAGCAATAATCTTTCGGACATCCTGCTCGTTCCTCTGAAACAGAAAAAAAAAACCCATAGGGAGAAATTTCCAGTTTGCTTTTAAGGAAAAGCAAAGGAACTCTCGGTTTTCAGCATCCACTTTGGAAAACAAAGCTCCACCAGTTGGATTTCTGCCTGCGAATGGGCTGTTGTTAAATGAGCAGCCTCTCTGGGCAGGAAAATTTCAAAATGCCGCCCAGTTTAACTCGTCTGTCACATAACCCTTAAAAACAAGAGAGTCTGGCAGATCAAGAGTTTGGAAAAGTTACATCTTTTGGACCAACTTGTGATGGGGAACTAACAACGGGGAGGGGTGCGTGTGGAAGCTAACGATCCAAAAAAAAAAAAAAGTCTTCCTTGCAAGGTTGTTGTGAAGATAAAATAGGGAAGAAAGGGGCTTTATAGATGAGCCTCAATGATTTATTTATTTATTTATTTTATTTTATTTTAATACTTATATACCGCCCGTCTTCCAGAGGAACTCCGGGTGGTTTACAGCAAGGATACAAACAATGGGAACAATAATGATTAAAAAAACTTAGTAAAACATCATAATAAAACATCATTAAAAACTACAAAAATAATTGGTGTGATGGCAGGACAAGAAGGAAAAAAAATTAATTAACTGTCGCCAAATGCCTCACAAAAAAGCCAGGTCTTTAAGGCTTTTTTGACTGCATTACTGCAGTCGGGACTCCGCTCACAACCTGAGTTCGATCCCAGTGGGCTCAGGCAGCCGACCGGAGGATGACTTAATTTTCTAACGTCCATCAACAGAGCACCCAGCTTGCTAATTGGGACGGCAATGTGTCGCCTGCAGATTTAAACATGGTTAACCTCCCAGAGAGGGACCATGGGGTGGCGTATAAGCAGCGCGCCAAGGCTGAAATGCAAAACAAAAATTAAGATTTTTGTTTTTTGGACCTGCAGGTCAGCATCGCCGTGGCTCTCCACCTCCGCCCGGGTGTCCTTGGTGCAACTCGCGGCCACCATAAAACCTCCGCTTGCTTCTTCCACCAAGACGGCTTTCACGGACGTGGTTCCTATATCGACGCCCAGCGCAAAGGAAGTTTGCCTCGCCATCTCGGGGGGTTTTGAACCCTCGGCCGGAGTTTTCGGTGGGGCTTCCATTCTCTCCGGCCTGCAAGGAGAGAAAAGGACGGCGCTGATGAAGAGGACCTAAAACGGCACCTGTTTAAAGCAGGAGAAGAAAACCAGGATGCAAATTTAGATCATCCCAAAGAGTGAATCCGGCACTTGGAAAAGTGGCTCGGGGATTCTGGGGTTTGTAGTCCAAACCCTGAACCGCCTTCCTAAACTTTAAGAGCCTTCTTTCCAAAGCTCTTTTTTTTCTTCCAAACCTCAGAGAAGTTACACAACAGCTAGAATCAAATCCATCCCAGGGGTGGAAAACTTCAGTTTTATTATTCAAAACTTAACTTTCTTCCGAGGTCAGACTGAAGTGAACGCTAAAACACCCTAAGCATATGCAAACCTAAGCGGCTAATTAAATGAACATTTATGTCCTGTTTTTCCATCCCGACACCCTGGTTTGTCTTCTGAAAAAAATATTTGAGTTCAATGAGATTTTGTCCCTGATAAATATGTCTGCAACTAAAACTTAACCTTAATGTAGGAATAACACTTATATACTGTATTGCCTAGCCCTATGACATAGCCTATTCACAAAGGAAATACACTTATTTATTTTTATACTAAATTATTTATATTTATTTACATTACTTTGTAGGGAAAGTTGAGGTAAACTCTCTTAAACTTGTTTATTTGAACTACTTTTACCTCACCTTTCCCTTCAAAAGGCCTCAAGGCGACTTGGAAGAACTAACAGACTACATTTATGAGCTATATAAATTTGCTTTTATAGAAGACCTCCATATTAAATGCTTATATCCCACCACCTTCTGCAGAGAAGTGGCATTTGCTACTAGCAGGGTGGGATAAGCGTATAATAAATTAATTTCAATTAAAAAACCAAGGAGCTGAACGAAAACAGCAGCGTTTTTCTTAAACCAATTTAAAAGGAAAAGGAGGCAAATCTCAACACGTCTTAGTTCTTACTAATAACTATCTATCTATCGATACAGATAGAATTTTCCTCACCACGTACCCAAAACGTCTACGGGTGGGGGAGAAAGTTAAGAATTTGGGGTTGAAAAATCCCACGAAATTCTGAGGTAAAAACGCGGCTGAGGAAACGCAAACTGAAGAAGTGAACTTTGGAGTTTTAATTTCGCGTCAGGAGCCCGCCACACCCAACATGGCGGCGGAGGGCGGGCGGGCGCCATCTTGGTCATGTGCCCAAGCCCTCACCTCCCTAGGAGCGCCTGAGGGGATTGTGACACTTCCAAAATGGCGGCCCGGGCGGCGCCGGAGCCGCCATTTTGAGTGTCCTCTTCCCCACCCCCTTCCATGCTCAACCCTTTAGGCCCTGGGCGTCTCTTCTTCTCCCCAGTGGGTTAAGCCCTTAAACCAAACACTAGATATTCACCTGGTAGGGGCTGAAATAAAAATAAAAAGGAAAATAAAGAGTTCCGCCTCGGGAACGCCCTATGGCCGCCACGCCCAAGATGGCGGCTACGGCAAGCGAGAGGAAAGGCGGCTGGCGGTAGAAGGCTGGTCTCCAGGGCGACGCCCCGAAAGCCCAAACGCGGAGCAAGCGGCCTTCGCCAGAGGAAGGCTCGAAGGGCGGCGGGACGGCCTTACCGGCGCCGTTACAGGTCCGTTAGTTATCCTCTCGCAACGTTACTAACTCTCAAAGAGTCGAACCTCGGTAAGGAAGGACCGGGAAGATAAACAGAGGGGGAGAATGGGAAGCAGGGACACCAACTCCCGGCATGCATTGCGGGCGGCGGCCCCTTTCCCCCAGCGGGCGCCGGGGCGCGTTGCATGATGGGGTTCGTAGTTGTCGGTGGCCGGCGGTGGGAAATGGTTGTTTTTTTGCATCCCCTACAAAACAGGGGCACCTACGATTAGTGGGGGATTTTCCCTTTGCCCCCCACCCTCCCCTTGCCTTTTAAATGGGGGGTTCCCCGTTTGTTTTAAATCGAGATCACCCCACACTTACCTATTGGGGTGTGTGTTAAAGCATCCCAAAATAAAAGGGACCCTAAAATCCGGGTGTTCCCGATTTTGCTACGCCCTTATCTTGAAACGCGTGTCAACAAAGGGCAAGAGTGCCTCTGCCCGTGCGCAGAGTTCACCCCCCTGCTCCCAAAGCGCTGCGCCCAACTCTTTCCTCCGGATCTCTTTAAGAAATTAAAACGAAAAACAAAGTACAGTAAAGCCATTTTCATGGTAATTATCAGCCGCCCCGGTCTAGGACCCGACCCTGACCTTCGGAGTTCTTGTGGATCTTCCACCGAGGCCAAGTAAAAAAAAATCAATATTTCAACGAGCAGGGTGCCATCATCATTATGATCATCAGTTCACTCCTTTACTGTTAACTGTCCCCCTTAATTTTCCGCCTGCGAAATAAATGTTTCAGTACATGTTCCCGAGTTTTTCGGAAAAGAGCTGGGCGAAGGGGCCCTTCAGATACCCACCCACCCCCAATCTCCCCAGGATCTTTTGGGATCCTCCTTTGACCCAGTCACGTTTTTGACCCTATGAAAAAGAGAGCGAGATTTCCCCCCCCCCAAGGGGGGAGTGTGGAGTACCAGTTAGCACAGCTGAGAGTTTTGAGGGGACTGAGTTCGAACCTCCCCTTGTGGACCAACCAGACAGGCCCACTCCCTTCCTGCTGTGGGGCTTCTGTTGTCTATGTGGAGGGTGGCTTTTTTCCAAATCAGCTGTGCGCCCTAGGAGACTCCAACACAGAGCATCCCTGGTTCCAGATGCTGTAACCACTGCCCCACACTACCCTCCCATCTCCTCCTCTGCCTCATGCCTTTTTTCTCTTTCTCTCTCCAGCTGACAGGGGACTTCCGCATGGCTGCTGTGTCTTCAGGCAGCCCACAATGAGGAGCTCCCGTGGCTTTTTCCTCTTCCTGCTGGCTTTCCTGTCCCTCGCGTCCCCACTGAGGGTCCGGGGTAAGTCCCCCAGCCATGCATGGACTGGGTTGTTGTTGGTTAAATCCTGTGGCCGGATGACACACACACACACACACACACACACACACACACACAAGCCTCCTGGTTCTCCCTGCGGGTGGGTGCCTGTGCCGCCGTGGGCCACAAAAGTTGGCCGTGCCTTTGGCAAAGTCAACGCTGGGAAGGTTTGGGTGGTAATAAATGAAGTTTGGCACCGAGACGCCATCGGGTGCAATTCAATTCACCGGCACTCGCAGAACGAATCCGCTCTCTCTGTTCGTGCTCTCCTATCCTCCGCCTGGCTCGGTCCTCCCTCATCCCATTGGCTGGGGACGATGGGGGGTGTAGTCCAAAGGAGGAAGGAAAGCTTGCTCTCCTAAAATCAAGGATGTGCAGGTGAATGTTGTTTTTTTGCTTCCCTCTTGTTGCTTGGATCAAGTTCAGATGCCATCTTTCGCCCCAGTCTGGGACTATTTGTGCCGTTAAGGTAGCTTCTAGTTATTCCAGCATTTGTTCATTTCTCTCCCCCTCACCTCTGTTCCGATCTCTGTTTCGAAGGCGACCCCGTTCTTTCTCTCCCTGAAGTGGTTTCGCTGGAAAACGGCCAGTCGAAAAACATCACAGTGACTTTAAGGTAGGTGTGTCAGCAGCACTGCTGCCAGGCAGGGAGGAATCCCACCTTTTTCGGGAAGGTTGTGGGGTGGGTGGGTGTGGGGGATGCTGGCTGATACACAGGGGAGACAATACTGGGACGGCAGAGAAACCCTGGGCTGGAATGTCCGATGGTCGGATCTTACACTTATGAAGCTGGCGCGAATATATATGCCTCAGGCTGCACTGATATGAAGATCCCGAACCCTCTCCAAGGGCGTGCCCCTTGTGGAGAGCACAGCAGTAGCCAAGCTCTGCAACAAAAGGCCTTCGCAGTGACTACGCACCCCAAACATGTTGGATTGCAGCTCCCATCCTCCTCCACCACGGGGGGTCTGACCCTGCCACATCTTGGGAGGGGGGTGCCAGTTGCATGCTGTACCCTCCCTCCTAACGGGCGGTCTCTCTCCACCCACTCTCGTAGCCCCCCATCGGATGAGCCACTGGCGATCATGTTTAATGTGACGTACAGATCCCGGGAGAACGTCACCATCGTGGAGCTGCCGAAGCAAGTACGTGGAGCCCCTGGCCCCTCATTTATGGGCAGGGCACGCCCACAGGGCCTTGTAGGAAGGACCAGCGGTTGTGGAACCAGATCCTTGCTTTGCAAGGCTGACCCCAGTTCAATCCCTGGCGTCTCCTTGTGACACCCGCATGGGCTTCCCGGAGGGTGCCAGGCAGCCTGGAGTGCAAGGTTCTCTCACCCTTTTGGAGTGTCTTCATTTTCTCTTCCTCCTTTCTGCCAGCTCGTGATAGCAGCCGGTCAGAAGGCGGCGAGCTTCCAAGCGAGGGCCACCGACGTCGGGCAAGTGACCATCTACCTTTCGGTCAACACCTCCCGCCACACCGGGTAAGGGTCCGAACCAATGGTGTCTGCCTATGCCTGGCCAGAACAACACCATAATTTCTTTCTCTGTTTAGAATATGTGCCAGCCTTTGGGGTCATTCGGGCTGTTTTTCCTCTGCCCTTTCCTCAAATTTCTTTCCTCCCTCATCCCATTGGTTGGGGATGATAGGGGGTGTAGTCCCCAAAGGCAGGGGTAGGCCAGGGAAGGGGGCCGCACTCCTGGGGGCCTGTTGCCACGTTGTTCCTCGCGTGGAACGCAGCCAGAAGGGAGCCTGTCTGCTCTGGAAGGAGGAGAGGATTCTGGGTGACAACGATGCCCAGAATCCTTCACCAAGAGGGACTGCAATTAGTGGCTGTAGTGGCTCAAGGATGCCGGGGAGAATTCGCACTCGGGATCACGCTCTGTTTTCCCCTCTGGCGGTTCCGGAGGCTTTGGCCAAAACTCAGCCTGCGCATCCCCGTTTTGGCGGCCACCCTAAGGTCTAAGGCAGGGGACAGCTCCCAGCTGCCACCCATGCGGCCATGCCGTCCCCGTTTCTCTCCCACAGGCCCAGAATCCGCTTCCTCGTCCTCCACAGCAACGCGGTGAGAATCATAGACCAGGTGATCGGGTGGATCTATTTCCTGGCCTGGTCCGTCTCTTTCTATCCCCAGGTGCTGGAGAACTGGCGGCGGAAAAGGTGAGAACAGACCCAGGGAATTGTCCTTTGTTGTTGTTGTTGTTGTTGTAGGGATGAATCAATGATTTGATAGGGTAGGACAAGAGACTCCACCTTGGCCCTCCCGGGGAGAGGGAGCCAATAACAAACGTTAGAATGCTGAGAAAATGGAGGGAAATTAAAAAACCCGTGCATGGGGACACCCCTCTCCTGGTTTTAGGCTTCAGGGGTATGCAACCCCCCGTTGAACTGGAAAGCTCAAATCGCGTGCTTTGACGCCAAGACGGTCGCGTGTCATCAGGAACACCCCTCTGGAAGCTGAGCCGCTGCGTCCCCCGGGATCCGGGCCTCTCTGCTGACACTTGTTTTTCTTGGTGTGTGTGTGTGTGTTGCCAGTGTCGTGGGGCTAAGCTTTGACTTCCTGGCTCTGAACCTGACCGGCTTCATCGCCTACAGCGTCTTCAACGTTGGCCTTTTTTGGATCAGACCCGTGAAGGTAAGTGGGGCGGGGAGGGGCAGCTTCCCCCCTAACTCCGTTGGGGCCCTGCCTACGCTCCGAGAGCCCCACACACCTCCTCTGACCCTCGCGGGGGGTGTGTGTGTGCCTTCTGCCGACCCCAGGAGCAGTTCCTGCACCTCCATCCCAACGGCGTCAACCCCGTGGACAGCAACGATGTCTTCTTCAGCTTGCACGCGGTTGCCGTGACCCTTCTGACCATCAGCCAGTGCCTTCTGTACGAGGTGACTCCCTGTTTCCGATTTATTTTTATTTTGAAATATTAGAAACCTGCAGTGTGTGTGTGTGTGTGTGTGTGTTTGGTGTGCATCTGAGGTCTCCCCTTTTTCCTTTTCTGATCTGGTGCAGCGAGGGAATCAAAAGGTCTCACTGACAGCCACGGGGCTGCTCGTCGCCGCGTGGATTTTCGTCTTCACCACCTTGTTCGTGGCCGTGGCCGGCGTACTCACGTGGCTCCAGTTCCTCTTCTACTTCTCCTACATCAAGCTCGCGGTCACCCTCATCAAATACTTCCCGCAGGTACGCCCGGGCAGGGACTGGATCTATCCGAGGAACAGGGGGCAGAGAGGTTGGCGTCACCCGGGCTTCCTTAGTCATCCGTGGCGATCGTGCCTTTTCTCCAAGCGACTCCCAAAAGAGCTCGTGCTCCAAGAAGGCTGTTCTTTCCCTTTTCAAAGAAGGTTATTTATTTATTTATTTATTTGTTTATTTGTTTGTTTGTTTGTTTTTGTCTGGCCCAAAGTTGGGGAAGGGCTTTTTTTTGGAACTAGAGCCCGCAGGATCTCACAGCAAGGAAGCTGGGATTTGTAATCCAAAATCTCCCCCAGGGATTTCTCAGAAATGCCAGCAGAGGCGGGGGGGGGGGGGGGGGGAGCTCCTAATGTTTAGGGCATTGGTGGCGAACCGTTGGCCCTCCAGATGTTTTGGACCACACCCCCCACAGTCCTTTGTCGCTGGCAGTCTAGGCTCGGAATTCTGGGAGTTGTGGGATAAAACATCTGGAGGGCCGAAGATTCGCCACCGCAGATTTAGGGAGTTATTTCTGCAAACCAGGTTGGGTTTTCTTCACCCGAAAAAGGCAAGGGACGTGGGTGTCCTTCCACTCAGTTCTCTTCCCCGTAGGCCTACATGAATTTCCGTCGGAAGAGCACCGAAGGGTGGAGCATCGGCAACGTCCTGCTGGACTTCACAGGGGGCGCCTTCAGCCTGATCCAGATGTTCTTGCAGTCTTATAACAACGGTACGCATGCCTCCCTTTCTCAGCCAGAGGGCCTTGAGGACAGGGTGGTTTCCGGCGACAGCTGACCGCGTTCCTCTGAGACATCCAAGCATGGGAGGAGAAAGGAGCTGTCCACTTCTCTCCTTGGTTTTTTTCCCCTGCAGCTGATGCTCCATGGTAGACTGCTGGTGGAGCTGGAGGGTCCATCCGGCTGTACTGGCCAGTTTCCCTCCCCGCCCAATCCTAAATGGTTCCATTCTTCTTTTCCGTTCCAGACACCTGGAAGCTGGTCTTCGGCGATCCCACCAAGTTCGGCCTTGGCGTCTTCTCCATCTTCTTCGACATCATATTCATCGTCCAGCATTACTGCTTGTATCGCGCGCCGCCTTACACCACGGTGGAGGCAGAGTAAGGGCCTGTCCGGCGGGGGGGGGGCTCTCTGCATCGTCCAACTGGCCTTTGCAGTTTCAACCTCAGAAGGGAACTTGGACGTGCGGAATCCTCCGTGGCGGTGTCGAACTCCTTCGACACCCGCCCCCTTCTTGTTGCGTTACTTGACCACCTACCTCCGGGTGCCTTAACATCTCCCAGGACTGCAGCCTCTCGCCATCCGGTGGCTGGACCATCTCGAGAGGGCCAACCTTGACCTTTTGCTCACCCAACAACTGTTCATCGCGACTACCTCTACGAATTTCACCTCGCTCGGGTCGGTAGCTGCCTTCTGACTGATCCGTGCCAGCCTCCAAAGTGGGTATCCTCCAAGGCGGGAGGATTTGGGGGACCATGAATGGCCCGAGCAAACCTCTTTTAGCCACTGCAAATAAAATACTTCCCAACTGGGTAGCCGGGTGGTTTTAAATCTCACGGCGGAACTGCACAGGAAGTGTTTCTGGAGTGGGAGTCTAAGCAGAACCAAGAACCTTCCCGCCCTGCAGCTATACAGAGAATTTAGATTTGGCAACTGGCTGCCTCTTAGGTTACTCAAATTAATCATTTTTTTTCCTTCTCAACCACGAGGACTAGAACCTAACTTTTCCACTTCTGAGTACAAAGCATACGATGCTCAGGCAGGACGTCCCACATGCTAACTCCAGCTAAGGCGAGGAGGTGCCTTAGCTTAGAAAACTGATCTTGCGTCCCTGTTGGCCATGCGATGGTAGAAGGACCGACACTTTACTGTGGATTTACATAAACTGGTTTCAAAGGATCACAAGTTCGCGGCCTCTCTGTGGGTCACTGAACCTTCTGTTATGTCGAGGAGGGCGGCCGTCTCAGGCCGGGTAGGGGTTTTCCATGAAAAGGCAACAAGTTCTGAGCTATTTTGAAGTAACCGAGTGTTCATTTGGTGCATTTAGACATTCAAGAGAGGCTGCTTCGGAGATTGTGTTTATAAAATGGGAGTCTCTGGGCACTGTCTCAATGTGGTGGTGTGTCTCCATGTCTCATCTGCTGCTGGGCCTCAGGCAGAAAAAAAAAATATTAGGCCGACCCCACTGTCCTGGCGATGCCCAGCCCTAACGTATTACATAGCGCAAAACAGAACATAAGAGCATAAGAAGAGCCCTGCTGGATCAGGCCAAAGGCCCATCTAGTCCAGCTTCCTGTATCTCACAGTGGCCCCACCAAATGCCTCCGGGAGCGCATGAGACTAGAACTCTGTCTCCTGATACCACTCCCTTGCATCTGGCCCTTGAAGGACCCCGGTTTTAAGCCTGGCGATGACACATCTCCATCATGGTTTGGAACCTGGGATGGACTTTTCCTCCAGGAATCTGTCCCATCCCCTTTTGAAGGCATCCAGGCCAGATGCCATCACCACATCCCGTGGCAGGGAGTTCCATAGACGTAACAACGCGCTGGAGAATGATGAAGCAGTAGCCCCTGCAGAAAACCTGCCTGAACAAATCTGCCGCTCCTGACGAACCCCTAAGCTGCTGCTCGGCTTCCAGATCCTGACACAAAAAAAACATCCGCACCAAACAGAAAGTCCAGTTTGAATTTATTATCTTGTGTAAGAGGACAGGCAGTGGCTGTAGGGTCACCTCCTTCCCTCCCGTTCCATGCGAGAAATCAAGCCAAGGGTTTTTTGTTTTTTTTCCAAAAAGGCAATTTTTAATCAAAAGAGACCATCTCAGAGCCCTCTTGTGCGCGGAAGTACAAAAACACCACAGTAGTAAAAGAGGCATCTAGTGGTATGAGCCATTGGGCAGTTTGGACTGGCCGGCCGGCAGGTAGAACAGCTGTGAGATCCTGAAATAAGTTAGTGTTGCAGATGTTGAAGAAAGATTATTTACAGTGTATTTTTTTTAAAAAAAAAAAGCCTTGGCACAAGTGAAGTACCGGTCCTGGAGACTAGAAAGGAACGTGCCACAGGCTAAAACCGATTTAAAACTCCAAGCAGGCCAGGGGGGGTCAAAAACTCTCCCTACCCCATATGGATTTGGAAACACTTGAATTTTGTGATGAATTTCCTAGGAAGACGTGACTTCCTTCTGTCCGTAGACATGCAGTCCCAATGTGGGAAGGCACCTGGTTCCTGTTTTTTAAGGATTTCGGACAAGCTTGATCAGAAATAGAGCGCAAGACAGGAGGCAAACCATTTTCTCGTCTCCCTTTCCTCCCTCATGATTTGGTATGTTTCACACCGCAGAGCCCTTTCCTTGATTATTCCCACCCCACCCCACCCCACCCCTATCAGGGTCTCCTCCGCTAAGAGCTGCCCTCGTGTCAGCTGTATCAAGCCTCCGATTCAGAAACAGAAACGGTGCGGGCACTTGGTGCGAAACACATCCCTACATCTACACCGCCACGCCCTCGAGTGTGGTCCTGTGCTTTTTTA
This sequence comes from Phrynocephalus versicolor, assembly GCA_023846285.1. NCBI lineage: Eukaryota > Metazoa > Chordata > Lepidosauria > Squamata > Agamidae > Phrynocephalus > Phrynocephalus versicolor. The sequence continues at coordinate 10,523,907 of JAHTLZ010000038.1, forward strand.
AAAAAAGGTTTTTAAGAGCTTTTGGTGTTTACGCCACAGGGCACTTCTTCAAAGATTTGGAGAAAGCTCTAAAAAAAAAATGAGTATATTGGCTACTTGATAACTGCATCGTTCCTCACCAGGCAGCTGTCAAGGAGCGTTCTCTGTTGGAGGAATCCAAAGAAACCCACCAGGAACCTTGGTGGCCTCTCCATCTCCGCAGGACTTGGTACAAGAGAAGAGGGCAGCAGGCGAAGTCTTCGGTGCCAGTTTCCCCGAGAAGAACCCGGGGCAGGGGTGCCATCTTTGTAGAGGCACGGCGCATGCCTCTGCAAAGATGGCGCCGGAGCTGCCTGGCAGGCCCTCACGAGGTCCCCTCCGAGGAGGAGGAGAGGCAGAGACGCCCCGCCGAGGTTCACCAGCCGGCCCGCCTCAACCAAGGTTCAGCTTTCTCTCTGCCCCCCTGGCTCAGTGGCACGGCTGGGACATCATGGACTGCTGGACCGCCTTCTGGAGGGACTGCCGGGTCACCAGGAGCCGGACGACCTCCTCGTTCCGCTTGGTCAGCCGCTTCCGGGCCTGGTCATGGGTCACCATGGTCATGTCCCACCCGTTCACCTGCAACCGACGCAGCACGGGTTTAGGGCAGGGGCCACAGCCATCAGACCGACCCCTGCAAAGTCCTTAGGATCCCTCTGAATTTCGGGGGCACTTCCTCCCTAGATCAGGCCTGCCCTCCAGCCGCTGCTTTAAAAGCCAGAAAAGAGACACAGGGCACCCATCGTCTAGCTGCTGCTTCAACCCCCTCCCCAACTGCGCAAGACTCACCTGCATGATTTTGTCCCCGACCTGCAGCCCCGCTACTTCCGCCGGCCCTCCTTCCGTCACTCGGGTGACATAAATGCCCTGGGGGAGGAAAAAGAGCCAGGAATTTATTTTCCATCAAACAAAAGAGGCGGACTGACTTGTTCCCCCCCCCCCATCCGCAGCCGCCAATCACTCCATCAAGCGGGCTACCCAGTCGACCTCTTTTCTTGCTAAATAATTCTCCTCTGTTCCTCTGAGCTGCCATACGGACAGCTCTATCGTGGCCACCCAGACAGCAGGGCTACGGGGTCCCACACCGCTCCACAAGTTACCAGCCCACAGTTCGTGACGCCTGGCCTAAAGACAACAGGTCTTTTGCCTTTCACAGACTGCCTCCCCCGCCAAACCAATCCAGGAACAGAATCCAGAAAGCAGCATCTCATTCCCCTCCCCACCCCACCTTGGTTTTTCGCCTTTTCATGGGCTGCTGGGTAGAAAATGACCCCCCGATCGCCTCTCTGGCTGCCCAACTTCCCTCCGTGCCCTCTGCTGCCAACCTTATCGGTCTTGTCCTCAGAGAAGGGGTTCTGGCTGGGATCCTGGTCAATGCCGCCTCCGATGCTGAAGCCCAGGATCAGGTTGTCCCCCTGGCGGAGCTTGTGGATTTCCACGCGTTGCTGAGGGGCGGGAAGCAAGGAGGGGAGAGTCAAACGGGGGGGAAACGTTCATTTCAGGCCCAGAGCAGAGCTACCGCCACAAGGGAACAAGAGGGGCTGGTGCCCCACGGATCGCTCCGAGGGCGACATCTTGCTCCTTTAGGGAAACCCGGTAACAAGACCCAGAAGCGGGATGGGATCGAAAGGAAGTGATGTGCTATCGTGCAACTCGGAGAGCTAAAGGGTAGCCCCTCCAGCTGTCAGATCACAAGTCCCATCTCTCTCTCTCTCTCTCTCTCTCTCTCTCTCTCACACACACACACACACACACACACACACACACACACAGCCACCCCGGCCCAGTCAGCTTTGTAGGATCCCTTTTATTACTGGGATCCATAAGAGGCCTCTAGGAAATCGGAAAGTCGAGGGCCTTTCCCGTTAACCCTCTGGGGCAGAGGGTTTGTAAGATGCAGGGGAGAAAAGCTAGGGAGAGAGAACAGGAAGTATGGAAATGAAAGGAGGAAAAGAAAGAACAAGAGAAAAGGCATGGGTTTGAAGTTCATCACGACTTGATCCGCAGGCCTCCAATTCTGAAATAAAAGTCTTGGTGGGGTTTTTTTTCTTCTTCCCAGGACATTTTTCTCCCTATAAGCTCATCTTCCCCTGGGGTCAAAAAGGCCCAAGCTTGAACACAGGGAAATGTGGGAATTAGCTCATGCGAACAAACCTTCTTTTTATTACTATTTTTTTTAAATCAGAAACTAAAATAGGGCATGAGCTCATGGAGAGAAAGAGAACAGCGCTTTCACAAGGAGAGATAAAGGCAGAGAGAGAGGGGGGGCAGCTCAAACCAGGGGCTCTGGCAGCATGAAGGGGGAGGCTGTCTCCTACCTCCAAAACAGGAAATGGCTGGGGGGAAAACCAGAGATCCAACAGGACCATCTCAGGGCATTCTTCGCAGAGGCGAAGGGCAGTCGGAATCCCACTTTGCTCACACTGATAACAAAGGGCCTTCTAACTTTAGCCTTTTTTTAACTTGTATTTGTTAGATAGCCAGAGAAGTCATGCCTAACACCAGGACATTTCACCGCTTGCATTCCCGCTGACTGACGGCTGGCCTTTTAACAGGTCCCTGGCTTAGCTGCCTTCCTGGCAGGGCTCATTCCTCTGGGAAAAAAAGGAAATAAAACCTAAAGCCAAGCAAGCCCTGGGCTGGGCTGCCCTGCATCCTATTGAACCGCAGGGATTACACCAGACTTACTCATCCCTCTGGCAAACAAAGAAGGGCCTTTTTTTTTTAATTTATTTTCTGGTTCCCCAGAGCTATTTGCTGAACTGGCCATGACTCACCGGCCTCTCCCAAAGCGGACGGAGCAATGAGCCGCGTAGTTCGGGGTGGGGCAGGAAGATCCAGGGAAAGAGGTAAAAGAACCAAGGGCAGGTTGGGCAGCGTGATGTTTGGGATGGAAGAGAATCCTTCCCAAAAGGGGACCGGGGGGGGTTGAATACCGAGGGACCAGAAAGAGGGAACGGAACGGAACAAGCAATGAAGGTGTATTTGCAAAGCCATCTCCAAGGAGCCCGCAGGGGGATGGGAGAGGACGGCCAGCTCCCCACAGAGCTAGATGGAGTGGTATATAAATGTAATTAATCAATCAATCAATCATCAATCAATCAATAAAAAGGGCACCCCAACCCCCCAACCCCATTCACCCAGGATCTTTAGGAAGATTCCATCAGGGTCACATCCATGGCCCCAAACAGGAAAGTGGAGGCAGAGAGCAGGATTGCAAGCATGCAAGAAAAAGGTGGGAGCGATCCTTCCTAAAGAAATGGCGAGGATAACCCCCCTGCCCTCCTGTGGGAAATAGGATGGCTCTCTCCCACTGCTACTGAGACGGGAGGGGAGAGACTCGTGAACAACACAAGGGGCTCCTTCTGCTGCTTTAGGGTCTTTTCCACCTGGAACGATCTCCCTTTCGCTTCAGATCACGAAGCAAGCATGGGGTGGGAAATCGTAGTCCTGGGGTTCCCTTCGCTGCCTCTTCTTTCCACCGCCGCCCATGACTTTTCCCTTTGCCTTTTTAAGAGGCCCAAACCTCAGTTTTCTTTGCCAACCCTAGAAAAACCCTCATCCGAGCAGATGCTCTCCTGGATCCCCATCGGAAAGCTCCTTCGGAGAGGCCCAAATAACCTGCCCTCTGATTTTTCACACATCAGTGTTGCCAAGCTCCACCATAAAGCCTGTTATACACAAACGGCCCCCATACACACCCACAATACACACAGCCTCACACGCCCATCTTTCTCTCTGTAGGTATGTACACACACACCCTACACACCCTTGTATAGGAGCCACAATTCCTCCTGAGACCAAAATTGCACACAGGGAGCTGCACCAAAGAGACCCACGGGTACTGAAAAGAGACACCCTCTCTGTACTCATTTAGGCGACCAGGGACAGTACTTTTCAGGGAGACCTGCTGTGTTGTCCCCAGCTAGATGCTTTCCCCTCCATTATTTGTTGTTGTTGTTGTTGTTGTTGTTCATTTATTATTATTATTATTATTATTATTATTATTATTATTATTATTATT